>OY754489.1:8876605-9301605 GCA_963575735.1 Amblyjoppa fuscipennis | reverse complement strand
GGATCCTCACAGATACTCACACGGACCCTCACAGATACTTACACGGATCCTCACAGATACTCGCACGGATCCTCACAGATACTCACACGGATCCTCACAGATACTCACACGGATCCTCGCACATACTCACACGGCTCCTCACAAATACTCACACGGATCCTCACGGATCCTCACAGATACTCACATGGATCCTCACAGGCATTCACCGAAACCAACGCAGATGCTGCCAGCGCTCGAACCAACAAACCACTGTTAACAATAATAATAATAAAGAATTTACTGGCGTAGCCAAATAAATGTCCTTGGGAACCTGATCACTTTTTCTTGCCTTATTATGATAATTTTTATCGGACGATGTGACATTATTTCCTAGATCCTTTTATCTCCGTCTACGCGGGCCAACAGTCGTCCATTAATCCGGATACGACAATCGCCGTCTTCCCACGACACCGTGCGAGTCCGATATCGAATCTCGGGTGAATCCTTCATTCCGTAAGTATCGGAGACAAACGTTCGATCATCGCCGGCTATCAGATTTATCGGAAGTGTATAATCCCCGTAACGTCTCAAAGTGTCTCGTCGCATCGGCGATGGAACGCGTGTATCGCTCCATCCCTCTCACGTCCTTCGTGTCTGGACAGCCAAGTTTACCGAATATAATGTACACGATAACCCAATCGCGACGCGGAGAGTTGCGCGAAGGTTTCCGGTGAAATATGTGTCGGGAAACCGGATGACACGACGGAGGAAAAATAAAAAAAAAAAAAAAAGCTCGGGGGTGAAACGATCGATCAAACTCGATGAGAGGAACAACGTGTCTTCGGTTATAACGCGCTCTAGGAAAAGCGGGTCGTTTTCCACACTACTTTTTTTCTTTTCTTTTTTTTTTTTTTTTTTTTTCTCGAGGGTGAGGCGTAAAGATGCCGGGCTAACGAGGGTCGCGGGCATCGACCCGGCAGCGCCGACGAAAGTCGAACGAAGAGGGACTGATAAATTTCGGCGGACTCACACGCCGCTTCGGGAAGGCCGAACTAAAAGGATACGCAACGAGGGTGCGTCTCGAGTGACTCCCAGCTAGGGATACTCGGCGAAAGCACACATTCTCATATATATATATACATATTTTTTGATATATATGTATATATATATTTACCACTCGGAAGAATAAGCCACAAGCGGCCATCGAGGCTTGCGGGGGATTACAGGTCACATTGTATTCACGCGCACTCGGCCCCGAGGAGGTTTCTGATTACGGCCTCTTGTGCTCTAGCCTCCTCTTCGATGCTTCTCTGATTATTTTTTTTTTTTTCTTTTTTTTTTCGGCCACCTTTCTCCCGCACCGTTCGGCACAAGGGTTCGCATTTAGGCAATTATTTCTTTCACACGAATGACGGCAATTTTTATTTTATTCTTGTTAATTTTACTGTTTTTTTTTTTTTTTGTCGGCGTTTTTAGTTTTCATTTTTTTGTTTAATACTTGATAATACTTGATAGATGTAAATTACTAAATGCTCGATAAATAGTCGAGAGAAACTAAAGAAATTGTAAAATCGACGAGAAAATGAAATTGCGAATGTTTTATGAAAGAGAAATGTTTGCCGAATGTGCAATCCTTTTATGCTATAAAAAAATTATATAAGCAATTATATAAGTTCGGGCGCGCTGGTACGGAAAGATATCTAGCAAATTAATGTAAAAAATAAATAAATGTTTACAATAAAAATTAAAATCCCCCTCTGCGGATGGCACTGCCTTGCGTGAAATCGGCTTTTCCCATACGATCTTCTACTACACCGAAAAAAAAAGGTTTGGCAGTATCAAACTAAGCTGCGGTTTCGGGCGGCGAAGGAAATATTTAGTTGGTTAACGAATATTTAGTTGGTTGAACGAATATTTAGTTGGTTGAACGAATATTTAGTTGGTTGAACGAATATTTAGTTGATTGAACGAATGTTTAGTTGATTGAACGAATATTTAGTTGATTGAACGAATGTTTAGTTGATTGAACGAATATTTAGTTGATTGAACGAATATTTAGTTGGTTGAACGAATATTTAGTTGATTGAACGAATGTTTAGTTGATTGAACGGATGTTTAGTTGATTGAACGAATATTTAGTTGATTGAACGAATATTTAGTTGATTGAACGAATGTTTAGTTGATTGAACGAATATTTAGTTGATTGAACGAATGTTTAGTTGATTGAACGAATATTTAGTTGATTGAACGAATATTTAGTTGGTTGAACGAATATTCAGTTGATTGAACGAATGTTTAGTTGATTGAACGAATGTTTAGTTGATTGAACGAATATTTAGTTGATTGAACGAATATTTAGTTGATTGAACGAATGTTTAGTTGATTGAACGAATATTTAGTTGATTGAACGAATATTTGGTTGATTGAACGAATATTTAGTTGATTGAACGAATATTTAGTTGATTGAACGAATATTTAGTTGATTGAACGAATATTTAGTTGATTGAACGAATATTTAGTTGATTGAACGAATGTTTAGTTGATTGAACGAATATTTACTAGTTTGACCTAATATTTAGTTGCTTTTGCATCAACGAATGGTTACTTGAATTGACCAAAAATTTTGTTCAATCGACCATATATTTCCTTCGCCACCCGCAACCGCGCGTCAAGTTGATATCACCAAACCTTCATTTTCTGTGTACTATACTACATTTTGACACTATAATAAAATAAGAAAATCAAATTAATGCAGATACCCACAAAACATTCCTGCACGCTCGCACGGAAATAAAACTACCAAGTTAATAAGAAAATAAAAAATGTTTATAAAAAAAAAAATGCCCTTTTGCGAATCAGTGTCATTGCATTGGCCGAAGTCGGCCTTTTTCCCCCCACCGAATCGTCCCGCCGCCGTGCCTCCTCTCCTGTGACCGCGGTACCGAGCCCACCGCCATTGCAATCGCCCGCATGTTCCTTTTACACTTGGAAACAACGGTATTTGTCTTTCGTCAAGTGAAAGATGAGAGTTGGATAATGGATGGCTAATAGCGAGACAAGAAACCTCGCAGCATCTTTCCCTCGCGCTCGGAGTCTTCCTCGCCGGGAGACGAAAGCTCGACTAGCTTCGGATGATAGAGGCGGCATTAAATTGCAATTTCCTCGTAATTAGAGACTCCATCGTGTTTCTACTATTATGCACCAGGACACGAGCGGCGCGGCGGGATTCTGCGCGGGGATAGTGAGGAAGGGGTGCAGGATCGGTGCAGGGTTGCAACTTTGCAAGAATGGAGCGGGACGACGATGGGGGATGCGCCTCCGCAGCCTTCGCCCATCATCACCTTTGTCGAGGTGTCGGGGCATTCTCATTCCATTCTATATGTTTCGTCTTGCCGAGTCTGTCGTCGACGTCTTAACCCAGACCCGACTGATCTCCGGGCGTTCGCACCTCAAAACTATTACGTATAGGTACGAGAGAAACACCGAGGCTATAATTACTCTCGTTTCGTTCGCTCACCAAACCCTCCCGCTCACCTCGCGGAGCCGTAATCCCGCTTCGTTAAACAGTGGAATGCGGGATTTATAAGGAAAAGGTGATTCGCTCGGAATCCGCTTCTGTGAGAGCAAAGCGGCGGAGAGTTAACTAACGAAAGTGCAGCAACCACGCACAGTAGACGGCCCTTTGAGATTCATAACTTTACAACCCCCCTCTGCCACGCTTCTTAATCCTCCAACTCTTATTATCCGAATACATGCGATTCCCGGTGATTGTAGTGGGGTGAGCGGGGCAAAATGGGACAGTCGGGCAAAACGGGACAATTAGGAAAAAAGCAATTTTCTGCGGTTTTTTTTTTTTTGCCTAACACTTTCATGCAAAAGTTATTGAAAAATTGGGGTTTTCCTCGTTGTCCCGTTTTGCCCCACTTTCCCCCCATTTTGCCCCGCTCTCCGCTACACGGAAAATAATAAGTAGTCGAGTCACGTAACTGATTGTTTTAAACGATAATCATAGTAATAATAATAATAATGATGATTACTGTTATTGTTATTATCAATAAATAAAATGGAATAGAATATGTTGTTTAGTTTTTCCTGGGATAAAATCCCCTAAGGACCGAGCAACAATACAAAATCGATACAATTGTAACGAGTTTGAGTTTGAGCACAAAGTTTTGGATGACAACTTGCGTGTTACATGTAGGAAAACAAAGGTATGTACAGGGAAATTAAGTAAAGTGAAGATGAAAAACTCATATTGAGTAAACTTAATTAGTTATAAATAGGTATTCGGGCCAACTAAATAATGTTTATTATTATTCTTATTGATAAATACACTGTAAACAAAATGTTGTTCGCTCTCGTTGTAGAATTTTGTACCTTTACACCCCCTCCCCCCCTGCCACGCTTTTCCATCGCAAATCTATAATCCAAATAAATATAATTCCCGGTGATTGTAGTTCGAAAAAGTAACTAGCTGAACCACATGACTGATTGTTATAAACTATTATTATTATTATTATTATTATTATTATTATTATTATTATTATTATTATTATTATTATTATTATTATTATTATTATTATTATTATTATTATTATTATTATTATTATTATTATTATTGTTATTGTTATTGTTATTATCGATAAATCGGTGTTCGGGGAACTAAATAATCCTTATTATTATTCTTTACTAACAAATACGCTGTGAAAAAAAATGTTGTTTCAAAATTAATTACCGGTACTGCAAGCTTTACATAAACAGTGTGTTAAATTTCAAGCACATGTGCGTGGCAATTTTTCGCTAAAATTTTTTTCTTTCTCATTACATTTTTTGTAATTTCAATGTGAGGTATTTTTATTCAACGAAAAACGTACGTCAATCTTCAATTAATGTAAGTAGTCTACGAAAATTTCGCGTTCCAGTGCATTGAAACTTACACATTTATTTTTACAGTGCACACTCAATATTCGTAATAACAATAATAATAATAATAACAACTATTGTTATTGTTGTTATTATTATTACAACAAATCTGCCGGCTCGATAAAAAAAAAAAAAAAAAAAAAAAAAAAATCGCCTCGAGGGCATTTAATGACGCAGTTCGGTTGGGGCAGTTAATAACTTTTTCCGATGCGCTCTCGGCGTTGCCTCAGACGCGTCTGGCGCACGGAGGCGATGCAGAGGCGATTGATTTTTTCGACTTGTTCGGTATCGGTCGGGATGGTGTAAATCTCGCCGTTGTCGATGTACCGTGCGAGATACGCGCTCGTATGAAAATCTTAGTATTTACAGATGTCGAGAATGATGAGCTCTCTACTCTCGCGCGGCGATAGCGCGGAATCCCCGAGGCATCCCTCGCAGATACGTACATCCATAACATCCATACATAGTATATATTATACCGGGAGTGATCCGCCGGCGAGAGAGAGAGAGAGAGAGAGAGGGGAGGGGAGCGGATCGAGCGAAACCCTCCGCGAATATTCCCGGATCGGGAGGGCGGCACGAAGAGAGAGTTTTCATATCGAATCCTTTCAACTCCCTTCGTCGAATCACCCGAGCCTTTCTATCGCTTTTCGACGTTGCGTCAGATCTCTGGAGCCTGCCTTCTTTTCGTTCTATTTTTTTTTTTTTTACCTATCTTCCCGCTGTGTACCTTACCTCAAAGTTCATTTCCTCGAGCCTCCCGGACGTCGAGACCTCTGGGCTATTTCGCCAGTTTTCCCTCGCTGCAGGGCCCGGCCCGGTATTCTTCCTCTTCTCATTCCATAACTCGACCGGCTTTCCGAGATTCTCCCGTCGCCGAGGCGCGCATCGTCTCTCATCTCTGCAGGATGATGGAATATAAAAAAAAAAAAAAAATGAATTGGGCGATCCGTGGTATTCCTCTCTTGTCCTCTCTCGTACAGTAGGACCGCGCTCAGCCGACCTTCGATTATCCGAGCCTCCGCGTTAAGGAGCCTCCTCATGGAAGATGAAGCGCGATTCTAATAAAAATGATTCACGGTAATTGTAGTCGGAAAAAAAAATAATTTGTTTAACCATATAACTGATTGTTATAGACAATTATCATTTTCATTATCCTTGTTAATAAATATACTGTGCAAAAAAAAAATGTTGCTTGACAATCAATGAGCCGCGCTGCAAGCTTTTTTTTTTACATAAACTGTTTCTTAAATTTCAAACACATGTGCGTTGGAATTTTACATTGAATGTTTTTTTTTTTTTTTTTTTTTTCATTTTCGTGCAATCGGCTCGAGTGCATTTAATTATGCAGTTCGGTTGGCGCAGCTAATAACTTTTCTCGATTCGCTCTCGGCGTTGCCTCAGATGCTTCGGGCGCGTCGAGGCAATGCAAAAGTTAAGAAATTTGTAGATATACCAGATTATCCGAGCCTCCGCTTTATCCGAAGCACCCAACTCATCCGAGCCCTCCGCGCTTTGGAGGCTCTTTGGTTATATCAAAATAGTGGGAAGGCGTTGAAATTTTTGCGGTATATTCGTAAATACATACGAGAGCTCTGTGCAAAGTTTGATTAAGGTCCTCTTTATCGTCGCTGGAAAAAAAAAAATCTTGAAAAATTGACGATTTTGATTAAATTTCTTCATCTTTTCACGCCAGAAGGCGATTCCGCCGGCTCCGATTCGACCGTACTTCTCATGACGTGATGCACGTGAGACAAAATTGCAACGAATAAAATGGCAAAAAAAGAAATAAAAATTATTTTTTAAAAATGTCGAAAGCAGAGCTGAGTACTTTTTAGTATTTCAAGTCTTTTTTTTACTGTTTCGAGTACCAAGTACAAGTAGTTTTTGAATACACGTTCGCCTCAATGATACTCGATGAGTGGCGTGACATCGAGAAGGGATTCCTTTTTTCTTTTTGTTTACGAAATTTTGTTATGGATTTTTTTTATGATAAAAATGAAGAATAGCTGAAAAATAGCCTTGAAATTGCGCATTACGAAAATATCAGTTAGCAATTTTTTTATAACGAGGAAGCCATGTGCAAATTACTCTGCATCTCTTTGCAAAGCCTATATAACGCTTAACGCTGTGAACCTAATTTCAAAAAGTACTTGACACTTCAAGTACTTGTGACAGTGTGTACTTTGTATTTGAACTATTTTTTGGTACTTTGCCCAGTACTGTGCGAAGGATTCATTGGAAAACCGAGATATTGGCATAAATTAAGTCCCTCGGACCCGGATCGCTGCCGGTGAGCTTGAGAGTTGTTCCATTTCGCCCCGAACCCCAATCTCTCTCGGATACCGAGAATAATTATCATGAGTGTTCGTTTCCCCGTTACTGAAAGGATTAGTTCCGATGGTCTTTCGTTGCTCAAGAAACGGTCTTTGCTCGCTTGGCCGGTCCGTTTTTTCCGCCGGTCTCTCCCGGATCATCCACTGGTCGAGAAATTGCGCCGTTTAGGCCGAAACGGTGAGCCCAATACTGTTTTGCTCTCACAGTGGACTCACGTATCGTGTATGCTCGAACGGCATATTAGCCGTAACGAGATCCAGAAGGGTGAAAGCGTGCGAGAACACTATACCATCGTCCCTTTTCCGAGACAACGATATCCACCCGAGGAGGGAGTTCGTTCGTCTCTCAGCTCCGTCTGCACACGGAAAAGCTCGCGGCAGTCCGTCCGTGCTCGTGTGTGTCTTTCCGCCCCTTATCCCCTAGGGAGTTGCCGGGTCTCGTTCGTTTCCCTCAATACAGAAAAAAAAAAAAAAAAAAAAAACTACTGGCCGCCAATGGCGTGTGGTTTCACCGCGATATATCCACTTGATCCGACTCACGCATCTTCTCCCCGCCGTATCGCTTCCTCACGCACGAACGCGGATAAAAACAGAGAATATAAGGAAAACGTGCTACAAGGATGTATACCGAGCGCTGAGAAACAGAAGGGCGTAAAACACAACGTTTTACATGTTAAATGCTGTTCTATACGCCCTTTTGTTTCTGACCAGTCGATATATATATATATACATGCCTTCTTCTACCCACTGCTTTGTATCTCCTTTCACCTGCACTTTTTCGGAAAACCCGAGTACATTTTGCCCCTCTCTATTTCACGTCCCGCGAGTGTCTCGATCTTTGTGTGCGCAAGGGCCAAAATGGCACCATGGGGCAAAATGGACACAATGCAGTTTTCCTCCGGTTTTTTAACCTGTGGTAAAATATCGAAAAAAAAAACTGCTAAGGAACGGTGTCCTATACGCCCTTTCGTTTCTTAACAGACGATATATATATATATATATATATAGTTATATACATATAAATATATTTGCCTTTTTTTCCACTATGCTTTTCATCTCCCTTCACCTGCGCATATGCGAAAACCCCGAGTACATATTTCCCGTCTCTATTTCACGAAGTCCTCGGCCGAGTGTCTCGATCTTTGCGTGCGCACGGTGCAAAACGGTCCGACGGGGCAAAACGGGCACGCTGGATATTTCCTGAGGTTTTTGTGTACCGTGGTAAAAAATTGATAAAAGCGGTCCACTTTGCCCCGCCTTTGTCCTCTATGCGTGCCGGTGGGAAAAGAAGCCCGTGTCGGTTGTGCATGCAATCCTTTGCGCCATCCGGGCGCAAAGGAGGGTGGAAGGGAGCCGCAGGAAGAAGAGTGGTCGAGGATGGCTCGGAACCGCATGGCCGACGTCGCTGCTCTCTCCTCCCGGTCTCCCGAGGGAACGAGGACGTACGCGAGTTCTCGGTCTTCCCTTTCCTCCGGAGCTTCCTCTCAGCGTACCTTATAACCAGACACAAGGACTGGTCCGCGCATACGGAAAAAAACCCCCCTCTGTCTTCTCTCTATACCCTCGCACACTTTCCCCGCATCGCTGTATCCTTCGTACCGACGAGCAACCGACCACCCTCCGGCCGCGCCCCCTGCCGAACTCTTCATTTCTCTTTTTCCCTCCGGCTTCCTCCACTCGAACGTTTCATTCTTTTATTTTTCCCGAGAGCATCTTCGTTAACCTCGTCGGGTTACATTGGAAATGGCCCTTATCTCTCTCTCGAGAGAGAATATCGTTAGAATTTAGTGGATCCTGTTTTGTCGTTGTCGGAGCTTCGTCGTACTGTACGATTGCTATAATCGAGGGCGGTGGATATATTCGAGGGGACCGCTTCGAGATAAGTCCGAGAGAATTTGTACCGGGGGATGATGCAAAATAGATTAAGAGAGACGATAAACAAGCTACCGATATACCGAAAGATTCGGATGCGAAAGGAACGGTAAATTATTAATCGTTCGCGAGATGAGGGGAATTTTTTTTCAGTACGGCATCCCGCTGACTGCTTCCGGCTGCAGCAGAGGGGTGGATTTTTCTGACAATTTTTTTCAGCGCCGTCAGGGAATTCAAACTTTTAGGGTACTTTAGTGGATTTTTTCATAATCCTTCGAGTACACTTGAGTCCGAACATTTTGAGACACTTTTCTGTTGCCAATTTCTTTGATGTCAATTGTGAACCGGTTAAGTTGAAAAATTTTCGTCGCCAAAACAATGCTCTAGGTTCCTCGAAGCCTCGCTCTATTTTCTATGTAAGATCGGATCGATATCCGAATATTTCAGATTTTTTTAGGTTCGCGAGAAATTTTGAGGGACGTGATTTTGGCCAAAAAAGAAATTGACATATCCGAACAATGTCCCCATAGAAATTTGGCCTCTCTCGACTACTCATCGACCTCCGGTCCTTCACGGGCTGCTGCCGATTTCGCCACGGTTCGTTCGATCCCGGCGGTATCCCCAATTCGCGCCACCATCAAGAGCACTTTGTGCACCGATGCCTATCTCGCATCGGCCTCTCCGTGTGCCAATGGGATATCGAATATTCATGGAGTTTCGCGAATGGGCGATAATGACGTGGCATCTTCCGTGCATGAACGCTATCCGCCGTGTGGCTCGGGTAATCACCGATGCTCCACCGGAAACCCCATCCACCCCGAATGTATCTTCGGCGAATCAACGCCCATGATAATTCCGACGATAATTCCGGCGATAGTGCGCAAAAATCATAATTCGCGAGAATTTAATCCCCAAAAAAAACAGCGCCAAAAAACCACTAGATGAATGAGCGAAACCAACTAGGCGATGATCACTCCGTCATCCGCGGAGACAAAGTGTTCCGCCGAAAAAGCCGCATCCTCCCCGAATATATCTTCGGCGAATCAACGAAGATATATTCAACGCCCATGATAATTCTGACTATAATTCCGGCGATAGTGCGCAAAAATCATAATTCATGAGAATTTAATCCCAAAAACTAGCGCCGAAGAACCAATATGCGAATGAGCGAAACCAATTAGGCCATGATCACTCCGTCATCCGCGGAGACAAAGCCTTTCGCCGAACAAACCGCATCTTCCCCGAATATATCTTCGGTGAATCAACGCCCCTGATAATTCTGACGATAATTCCAGCGATAGTGCGCAAAAATCATAATTCATGAGAATTTAATCCCAAAAACTAGCGCCGAAGAACCAATATGCGAATGAGCGAAACCAATTAGGCCATGATCACTCCGTCATCCACGGAGACAAAGCCTTTCGCCGAACAAACCGCATCTTCCCCGAATATATCTTCGGTGAATCAACGCCCCTGATAATTCTGACGATAATTCCAGCGATAGTGCGCAAAAATCATAATTCATGAGAATTTAATCCCAAAAACTAGCGCCGAAGAACCACTAGGTGAATGAGCGAAACCGACTAAGCGATGATCACATCCACGGCGACAAAGCGTTCAGCCCGAAAGCCTAGGCGATGTTCACTCCGTCATCCGCGACGACAAAGCGTTCCGCCGAACAAACCGCATCTTCCCCGAATATATCTTCGGTGAATCAACGCCCCTGATAATTCTGACGATAATTCCAGCGATAGTGCGCAAAAATCATAATTCATGAGAATTTAATCCCAAAAACTAGCGCCGAAGAACCAATATGCGAATGAGCGAAACCAATTAGGCCATGATCACTCCGTCATCCACGGAGACAAAGCCTTTCGCCGAACAAACCGCATCTTCCCCGAATATATCTTCGGTGAATCAACGCCTCTGATAATTCTGACGATACTTCCAGCGATAGTGCGCAAAAATCATAATTCATGAGAATTTAATCCCAAAAACTAGCGCCGAAGAACCACTAGGTGAATGAGCGAAACCGACTAAGCGATGATCACATCCACGGCGACAAAGCGTTCAGCCCGAAAGCCTAGGCGATGTTCACTCCGTCATCCGCGACGACAAAGCCTTCCGCCGAAAAAACCGCATCTTCCCCGAATATATCTTCGGTGAATCAACGCCCCTGATAATTCTGACGATAATTCCAGCGATAGTGCGCAAAAATCATAATTCTTGAGAATTTAATCCCAAAAACTAGCGCCAAAGAACCAATAGCGAAACCGACTCAGCGACGATCACTCCGTCATTCGCGTGGAGAAAGCGTTCCGCCTAAAAATCTCGAATTTTCCATATTCCCAAAAATAATCAGAAAGCAAGCTAACTCGATGACGTGCAGTCACTGCACATTCGCATATCCCACCGAAAACCTCCGTTCATTACATACCCACCTTCAAACCGAATTCGTTATGCTCCCAATAATTAACCAATCAATCTCGGAAACGAGCGATCAATTCAGGGCGCCCGGCCGGCAGGGATCCGTTTCCCTGGGACCTTCGACACACGTTCAATCTATTCACCGAATAATTCCCTCGTCTCTGCAGTGATTTTTCGTTCTCTCGTGGACACGATGAAAAAAAAACAAAAAGACAGGTATAAAAAAAGGATGGAAGGTAAAAGCGTCGAGCGCGAAGGATAGACGGAGAAGGTATATCGCGTGTAAAAAAAAAAAAGGAACGAAAAACGAAAAAGCGGAGTGGCTTGATGAAATCCGGAATGGAGGTTGGGTAGAAATTGGTGTTTCACGAATACTGTGGCGTACGATAGGCGGGCCCCGGTCTAGGTGTGTGCCTATAGCTTCAAACCGAATTCGTAATGCCGCACGGGAACGCGTAAGTCATTGGAGCGCACTCGAAGTGTAGGTGAGCCTCCAAGGGTTGAATATCCAACGTGCACGGCCGCACACATTCACGCACTCGCACTCCGGCGTTACTACTATTATACAAGGGGGGGGGGGGAGGGTGGAGAAAGCGGTGCGAGAGCACGAGGGAACTAGATATAGGATCTACTCGACCGGGCGTTAATGCGGCTTTAGAGCTACCGGAATGTCATCCACTTTGTGAGAGAGCGCCGGCCAGTAGAGCAGATCGGCGAGAGAGCGGTGTACAGTGAGTGCACCGAACTCGCGAGCGCGAACATTGCGTTCTGATGCTGGTTGATGCCGCCGCCGAACCGCTCCGGACCCTCCTCTACCAACCCCCAGTCCAATCGCTGCATGTTGGAACCTCGGGGTATCGCATATTCATGGAATCTGCAAATAGTCGATAATCACGGGAGCCGAGATATAGATAGATAGATAGTGGCACTGGGTGTAACGTCGATGATGGTTCTGGGATTCGCACTGGCGATGCTTCGGTTTCTCGTACTGCACACCCGATACTGCATATGCTCCGCACACTGCGATGGCCCTGGTGCACGGGAAACCGTATGCCAGACGCTCACACAGAGCACGGGAATGACGGGCTGTTGGCGTTCCAATTTTTCCATGTGAGAAGCATCTATAGAGGGAACCAGCCAACCAAGCCAAGCCAGCGAAACCAGCCAAAAGTATTCTGAAGGAAATTCTTTTACTCACTTGTTGCGGTAATTCTCATTAACGCCTGGTCTGTCGCCCTATAGCAGCTCTATTCGAACCGCGTAGGTATTGAGACCCACTGCCCGTCATTGATGCCTAGTTTTTCTGGACATCTTGCTCGATCCCGTTAAGTCATCGAGCGACATATCCAGGAAAACCAGACATCAATGACGGCCAACGTACCTTTGAACTATTGACTAGGGACACATTGTGATTTGGGACATACTGAAGGTAGGCTTTGACAATTGCGCCGAAGGCGGCAAAACTGTGAAACCGAACAAAACGATTTTTTCCACATTGGAAAAATCCTGTAGACTATCCAGCAATCTACCCTGCCCACAGTAGCGGCTATCCAATGAATGCATAACCGTGGTTTTCCGAATACCGTGTATCCACAGATCTTCGACCACTAATGATTAGGGATCATGAGAAAGCAGCTGTTTCCAGGAATTGCGCTACTAATGGCATGCCTAGGAGAAACATTGATAACGCATTGAAGCAACACGCGTTAGTAATCAGGAGAATCTCTCTCACGCACCTCACACCCCGGTTGCTAGGAAGCTCCGATGTTACGTTGCCACTGTTGGTGGATGGATGGGAAGACGGTTGTTGGATAGTTGGTAGAACAGAGGTTGCGATCCAGAGGGTTTCTCCAACGCAGCGCTCATCAGCGACGGAGCAGGTATCTGGTACGCGCGAAATCGAGCTACGCATATACACAGAGGAAGAGGATTATCCTAACGTCGCTGGTAGCAAAGCGGAGTGGGATGTACGACGAAAACAGCAGCGAGGAAGCTAAAGGGTCGCCCGATGATGAACAGGCTCGTTGGACCCTTGGCTCGCTCGTTGACGTACGGAGCAAGCAAATGTTGATGTAAGACCCTCGAGGAACGTCGCGTCGCCGTTGCCACTGTGTTGGCGACGGAGACCCGGCGCGTTTGTCTCACGGCGTTCACTATAGAGCATGATTCGCCCTCTTGCAAGCTTCGGGGGTCGAAACACCGCAGCTTCTGTGGCGTTCCAACCTCGCAGCAATCCCTCGGATCCTATGGTCTGCTCTGTTGCCGGTTAACATGTTGCAGTAGCGTTAGCA
This sequence comes from Amblyjoppa fuscipennis, assembly GCA_963575735.1. Classification (NCBI taxonomy): domain Eukaryota; kingdom Metazoa; phylum Arthropoda; class Insecta; order Hymenoptera; family Ichneumonidae; genus Amblyjoppa; species Amblyjoppa fuscipennis. The sequence continues at coordinate 9,287,777 of OY754489.1, read as the reverse complement.
GCTTGACCTGTAGTGGATCGGCTTATTGCGTGAGCTTAGCACTCGCGGTCGTATCGACGAGGTCCCGGACCCTCCGTATCTATCCTCCACGGTTTGGATACGCTTCTGGAATAACTCGACTATACGTCGAGCATAAGCTCTCTTGTATTTTGGCATGATGAGTACCATCCATTCAGCGAATCGCCAGAAACCACCCTATTTCGGTCAGTTCCGGGGCGTTCCTTTGGCATCGAATATCATGCTGGGAACAAATCGTTCCGTATCCCAGTGCAAGGTCTTCTGGCTTGTCACCGGATCCGGATTGCAACGGGACATCGTGCTCGCGATAACAACACTCCTTAGCCACTACAGGCCAGGATAGGCCGATAACCGCGACAAGACTCAAAGGTCCACGTGACCCTGGCTAGAGAATCGGAAAACGTTAAGTCCGGAAACGTTTGTCACGGAAGCTAGGACGTGGAAGCGTACTCAACCCCGGGTACTTGGGCTGTCCTGCCGGGAATTCTCGCAAGGACGATTCACGTACGTCACCCGTTTAAAAGCCGCAGTAACGATTCTCGCCTGCACAGGAGTAAACCTACGTCCCTCTTGCTCCCTGCCCGCTCCTATCGCACCGTCTGCGCTACCCCGCTGGAACTATTATTCCAGGATGCGGTGACCGCGCGTCTCCATGCACTTCTTGTCCGCGTTCGAAGCTTAATGACGATGTAAGACCACGAGAGCGACGTGAGGGGATCGCCTCTCTCTCCCGCCCTCGAGGCGAATCGACTCTCTGTCCTGGTTACCGCCAATCCCTCGCGCTTCCCACCCTTTGCCCCGCTGGTTAACGTGCCCTCTGGGTCAATAGTCGCTGCGACGTTATACCTAACCCGGCAACCGACCAGCAGAATCTTCGGAATCTCCCTCTATCCCTGTATCCACCGACCGGAGAGCAATTGCCGTTCCAATTTCTACTTGATTGCGACGCCCAGCAAGTTCACCGAAGCTATGGCTCTTCTGTATACTTCCGGCGAGTCGGTCAGTTCGATCGACGATTAGTACGTTACTGCCCTCGTTTGTTCGACACCGAATCGGAACTTGATGCAGCTCCGCAGTCCGAGCACCCAAGTGACCTACCAGTTATTTTTGCGAACTGAAAAAAATGAACCCTCTTACGAATCTTGCGAAAGTGGGTGGTCATATGTACAATCCAGATAGCCGACCGTAGCGCAGGCAAAGAAGGGCATTTGCTTGCTGATGGCAAGCAACTGCAGTTTGCTTTTGCTTTCTGTTTGCTTGCCAGCAATATTGCAACTATAGTTTCTAGCACGAGATTGCAGCATATTGGTAGCAAAAATCCAAGAACGGTTGCTATAAGCTCATTTGTTTTTCTTAGCAGCCGTGCAAGAGATCAAAATTCATCGTCATCGGAAACCGACCTCTGATTACACATTTCCTCAATCCGTGTTATTGCTAACGATAATGAAAGCTTATTTTTTCATGCGATGAATGAGTTCAATAACAGAGTTGATAATGAATAACGTTACATCATAATGAGTTATTCAAGAGGGCGTTTGCCCAAGAGTTTTTAAGATTTCACGCAAAATAACCATAACTCAAGCTAATTATTCTTCGTAGTGAGTCGCAAAGCACCAGCAAGCCTTGCTGACAACTTGCTGACAATATGCTCCTAAGAATTTTCGGCATTGAATGCCCATTTGCTGGCGAGTTGTTGACAAAATGCTATGTGGACAGTGACAATTCACTTGCAGCTCGATGACCTCCTGCATCAGACGGCGTTTTTAGTCTCCTTGAAACGAGGATCTCATCGGTTAATGGTTTTGGTCGCGGCCGATCAGTCAACCTCGTCATCAGCGCATCCCCGGTTGAATGTTACTTTCAGTGTGTCTTTTTTCTTTCTCTCTTTGCATGAATTCTTGGTATGATTGCCGCTGCGTCTACCCGAGGATTTCCGTCCAAGTGCATACGGAGCCCGGTGAAAAAATGCCCAGCGATGTGGATTCGGGGTGGAAAGCTGGAAAGCTGGAAAGCTGAAGAGCCGCGAACGCGACGAGATGGAAGCCTCTCGCAGTCATCTGGCACAGGGTATCCCGCACCCGTGAGCCGGCAGTCTATCGATTCGAATCATTTCCGTGCCACTCGACGGTAGGACATGCGAAAATTTCACCGGAGACTTTTCTACGGTGATGTATACGGGGCATTCCCTACAATTTCGACCTGCATCCGACAATTCAGATCTCGTATCGCCCTCGCGATTTTTTATATGACTGAGCTAACTCTCAAAAGCAGTCAGGTTTTTTTGTCAAATTTTTTTTTTACTTGAAATTCTGAAAAATCTTGTGTGAGATATAAAAAATTCTAACATTTGAGCCGGAGTAGGTAAGCTTCACCTTCTATTTTCTTTCTATTTTTTATAGTGAATAAAATCAGAAGAAAAAAATTAGCTGATTAGGGATCGCTCGACCATTTTTCAAAAATCTTCGGAGAAATCTGAAAAAATCTCAGAAAATGTGGTATTACATATGAAAATGACCGAATGATAAGACATAATCGATTGATTTTTTCTTCCGATTCTTATCACTGGATTTTTTTAGTTCGAAAGAAAATTAAAAAAAAATAGAAGAATAGAAAATAGAAGAAAAAAATTAAAGAAAAAATAGAAGTTGCGTCGGAGTGGGAAGCCGTCCCACTCCGACGCAAATCTTAAAGTTTGTTGCATACGGCACAAGATTTTTCAAATGCTTCAATTGTGGCGATCAATAAGTTCGTTTTTTTTTTAATAATAAACAATTATGAACAGTTTTAAAAAATCTAATAAAAAATCTCAGTGCTTATGAGACTTAGCTCAGTCATATAAAAAATTGCGGGCCCAATCCAAGATGTCAAAGGTGAGATCGAGGTCGAAATGGTAGGGAATGCCCCATACATACGTATACAGTATAAGCTACCCGATCGCGCTATATCTGCAGCGCGTATCGCGTACCACGATATAGCCAGGGTGCAGCGCACGATGCAATTTGGAGTCTGGCTTTTCAGCTACGTCGAAATATCCGTCCGCCTCTGGCTGTATTGAAGAGTGCCCTGCGCGCGCTATTGGCGGGCAAAAAAAAAAAAAAAGAGGGTGTTCGCGATAGTGGCACAGAGAAGAGAATATACCGGAACGTACAGCCTCCTGGCAGAAAATTTCTTATCGGTCTCGCTCACTCGGGCGGCAAGGCAGCAGGTGAAGAGACCGGGCCGGGAAAGAGGCTCGGAAAAAGAGGCATGTAAATTGAAATTTTATCCCCTTACAGGCGGTGTGAGAAAAATCTCGAAGGAAAGGAGTTTCCGTGGATACGGAACTTTTTCAAAATACGAGACATTATGCCGGCGGGTCATCATTACTGAGAAGATACTCGACTTGTTCTTTCCGACCCATTTAACGACCAGGTGGAAAAATCGCCTGCCGGCAAATTGCAATTTTTTTTTTTCTCTCGATACATTCGCCCCAAGAATTTTACCTCGGTGTCGATATATCTCGTCTCCGTGTTATGAAAATAATAATAATGATAATAATAATTCATACGAAACTCGATGCTTTTGACCGTGGAGTTAGCTGTTTGCAGGGGACGAATTTTTCAAAAGTAGACATTATTTTTTAAAAATAACATTTGATACACATTTCTTTACCCAGAAAAAATAATTTATTCGACGGCCACCACTTATTTGGTTTGAGTAAAATGTTTATTTGATTTTAATAAATATTTATATAAATCAAGTAAATAGTTACTTAATTCAAATAAATATTTTATTCAAACCAAATAAACGGTGACCGTCAAATAAATCATTTTTCTGGGTCTCACACGATCGAAACACCCTTAAGAACAGTCAGTCGTTGGACATTTCCGACAAAATTTCATAGGCGAGAGCGGGGCAAAATGGACAGTGGCGAAAAACGGATAACGGGGCAAAACGGGTTTGAAAATCAGGGGGTGGTGGTAAGTGGGGCGAAACGGGTTTGAAAATCCGAAAGTATCGTTGTGACAGAATGGGCCATGCAAGAATGATAGGAAAATTGAGTTTTACGTCCCGTTTTGCCCCATTGTCCCATTCTAGCCCACTCTCCCCAGACACAAAACAAAAAAATTGAACACCACTTTGTGTCTGAAATCGATGTAACTCCCTGAAAGGCTTAACTCCAGTCTGACCGCTGTCGATGTCCCATCGATAAAAAAAAAAAACGAAGCAGCAACTGCGCGAACAACCCGACGACAGGCACACCTCGGGCCATGCCCGATTCGGGGTACACGTAACCGTCAGAGGACGCTATATTTCAGGCATAAACCGTCGGGTGTAGCACGACGCGATGACTCAAGCTTCTCGTAATGTAATGCGATATCGCGCACGTCCAATTACACGTCGGATGGAAATTGCCGGTTAGCGAGAGGGCTGCAGCGGCGGGCGGGGGTGAATGGGACGGTTGAAGAAGAGGGCCAGTCTGCCAGGGGGTTCTTAATGTCTCGACGGGGCCACTGATGGATCGCCCGGGCTTCTCGTCTCGCATACTGATCGTTCCCTTTACCGTCTGCGCGCGACCCTCCGACCGCCCCACGACTGCTCGAACTTGTATTGAGAAAATTGGTAGTCGATTGGAATCGGAACTATCAAGGATCCATTTCTCGGACGATAGGCTTTTGGCCCGTTCCACCCTCGGCTTCCTCCGATTCTCGAGCGGCCGGTTAAAAAAAAAAAAAAAAAAAAAAAGGAAAGAAAAAAGAACTCCAAGAGATTACTAACAATTTTTTCGTCTATATGCCTAATAGCCTCGGTAACTCGGGAATTACACCGTATTCGAATGGGCCGAATTTAAAGACAATCGGCCAGACGTATCAGATCTTCGTTCTCCAGAGACCGGACGATCGAATCCCATCGAGAGGTATCTTCTTACGGGAATCTCTGTGGGGGGAATCCCGCGAGGGGACGCGAATTTCGCAGGGAGTGCGTGGAGTCGTCGAGGGTCGAGGCTCGATACAGATAGCGAAACGGAGAACGGTAAGTAAAACCGTCCGGCCGATGGGGGAGGTATACGAAGGGTTTCCTCGACCTCCTTTGCGAGACTGAAGGAATCTTAGCGAACTCCACCGAGGGAACCGTCCCCTTTCTCGGCAGCTCGCCGAGACACCGAAACTGATTCCACCCTCTCTTCCGTGTAATTAGTTTTCTTGTCTCGTCTCCGGAGTCTTCTCCGGAGCCAAAGAGCGCCTCAGTGCAACCCGATCTTCGGAATTGTACTCCCGACTTCAACCACCCCCTGCCCCCCTCCCCCCCCGACTGGAGGTATTCGTCGTATGGTAAAAAGCCGAATTTGAATGTCAGAAACGAGGCAGGACGAGGAGGAAGGGCGGGAGCGAGGACGTAAACGGTGAAAGAGAATCCCCGGGGTGATGCGCGAAAGAAGGGGTTGTACGTGTCCGGGCGAAGGGGTTTGCGAAGGTGGAGGGAGAACTCGCACGCCAGCGACTCTCGACAGTCGGCAGGAACGGAACGCAACCCTTAAGTAATTATTCCGCCGAGAATACGATTTCACGGACGGACCCGCGACGAGGACCGGGAGAGAAAGACGCGAGAGCCCGAATATCCCTGTCACTGTAATTAGAATAAATTCTCGGAAATTAAATTAGGGACTCATGCGAATTACATGAAGTCTCGCAGCCTACTGCCGGGTCGCGGTGTTCCATCCGATCTAAATTCGATTCGACCGAGAGGTGGAATCGGCGACATCTGGAATAGCAGCGCGAGCTTCCAGACTCCTCGACGAGAAAGCGGCTTCGCTCACGCCGGAAAGAAATTGTGGGATATCGGAAAGAAATTTTTATTGAACCTTCGCGTAGCGGAGCCTTGTTCAACGAGATGCTAGAATTTGCCGAGGCGCAACTTTCGAACGATCCGAATGACGAGTTAATGCGCTGAGAAAAATCTGTAAAAATTCGGAGATGTAGCTTGAAGTGTTGTTTCTTTGATAACGCGGAAGAAAATTTATTCCGTACATCCGTATCGTTTTTTTTTTTTTTTTTTTTGCTCAAAAAAAGGCATGGCCGTTTGCGATCGGCAAAAAGTCCTCGGTACTTAGACGGTCAATGATCAACAATATTTTTGTTATCAATGATGTCTGAAACATTAATGTCTTTCGGCGGGTAGTCGAGTGTTTGGTAAATTTAGCTATAACAGTAGAACAGTAGAACGAGCAGTGGCTCTGGTACCATTTTTAGCGCAAAAACAGTCGCAGGCCGACGAGGCCTGGTTGGCACTCGTCGGGCGCCGACGTTACTCTCAAAAATGTCTTTTAGGATCGCGGACATAGGTAAAAATCTTTCGTTAGAATTATAACAACAGGATATAAGAAAATCAACTTATGAATCATGAAAAATGTATTTTCCACTCCCGACTGCCCTCCGGGGCAAAACGGGAGTTGTGTGTTTCACTGCGATGATCCACTTTGGCGTTTTTTTCGAAGGCGCCAGTGTTCGTCGAATCGACAAAATATTACTCGACCAAATTTGGCATATTGATTCTTTATATAATGATCTATGTTTGTGATGAAAAAAAATGTAAGCTAAGGTGTAATCGCACGTAAATAAAGTATATTCCGATAAACAAATTAATAGTCCGTGGTGTCACATCGATTAGCCAATGAGAAACAAGAACCCCTTTTTTTCATTGACTGTTGTGTTTTTCTCAATACACGAAGAAGAGATATTTATAGATGCGGTGTTATTATTAACGATATGACACTTATTTCGTTCGTCATTACTATTTTCGTTGTTTCAAGTGATTTATGCAGTAGCGTAAAATTGATGACGCGCCAATACTGTGTTCTTAAACAAGTTATCCTGGTATTGTACTCGTTGTTGTCGGGAGGGTTTTTTCGTTAGTTTTTTTAACCAATGATGTATGAAACCGGACGAGAAACCCATCAACAAAAACTGCCAACTGCATTCACATACTCGGAAACAGTAAAAAAAAAAAAAAAAATTCAGAGCAGGCTGGACTTGTCTATCTTCACATGAAATTCAATTCAGATAACGAGACACAGATTTCACAAGTGTTACACTTTCTTTTCTGTAAAGTTTAATAATAGTAACAATGACGCCTAGAAAATTAACCCTCTTGTCATGGAGTCGAATATGGTCCCGATAAGGTTTCTGACGAGGCCCGATCGAGTCCCGACGTAACGCTCGAAAATGTCTTCTAGGGCATTAAAAATGAACTGCAAAAGTAAGCTCACTGTCGCGTCACTTCCCTCATTCGCGCTTCGTGTATCGCTGTAAGGGTTGTAACAACGGGTGCAGCCGGGCTTATCGTTTACCCAAAGGCAGCTCGCGGACTGCTCGTTCTCCCGAGCGGCCTCCTTCCCTCCTGTACCGTTTGTACATTATAGATTAGAGACTGTCCTCGCTACATTTTTCACGATAAGCCCCGCGCACACCCACGCGAACGATCCGTGCGCACAAGAACTCCTGCTCTTCAACTCCCCGTCATATCTGTGTCCTACCTGTTCGAAAAATAAACGAAGCCTTTCATGTTTTTTCACTCGTAAAAAAAAGAGCTGAAAAAAAAAGTTTTGCCAAAAGACACGAGTGCGGTTTCATGGCGGAAAGGAGGAAACAAAAAGCAGATCAGCTTCCTTATCAGCCGAGGCAGGTTACGCTTCCCCCCCCCGCCCCCGGAAATCTCGGTGCACTGTCGTGATGTGCCGTTTTTGTTTTTTGGTCTTTTTGCTTTCCCTCCACCGCTCATTTGTCCGCCCGTTGAGAACTGATGCCTCGGTTGATGACGTTATCATCAGCGACGCAGGAGCCGGCTCGACTCGTCGGAGCGTTGAAATTTCAGCTTCCGCGAAGAGGCGAGAGAGAGAGAGAGAGAGAGAGAGAGAGAGAGAGAGAGAGAGAGAGAGGTCGGATAAAAAATTTACGTCCATTAGAGTCACCGTTGTTAACGCTGGCGGCATAAGAGGGGGGCGGTAACGCGTCGAAATGCGGTAGAGAAATTGATGAAAATATGCCGGAGGGTGGTTTGTTGCCGGTGCCCCTGCAACGTCCTCCACCCCGGCCTGTTTTTACCTCGGCCGGCTTTCAGCGTCAGAGAAAATGCGTCAGACTCAGTTTGCGCACAGTAGTTTGCCGGTAATGTTGTTGGCTATGTCCGACAGTTTTTGACGAAAAGCTCCCGCAATGCATATGAATGGCCCGCGGGCTGTTTCGTATATTCCCGCTCTGCGCCCATTCCGGTTAACGACGGAATTAACACGTCGACGGTTCCGTGACGCAGCGACGCTGACGAGATTTACCACGATTAAGTTGAGAAGCATAAGAAAGAAGAAAAAAAAATTCGCGTCACCACCGGTTCGACATGTTCTCGCGTTTCCCACCAACCCCGCTCTCGTTCTCCGGAGAACCGTTGGACTCTCCGTACGGGGGTAGTTTTTTTGAAAGCAAAAAAAGAAAAGAGGAAACCAGCTCTCGTGCGTTTGAAGTCTTGAAAAGCTCGTCTCTCCTCGAGGGACTACCAACAGGATGTATGGAAGGTTGGTAGTGGCAAAAGCGTACGTGAAATATCGCTTTCCCGGACGCGTCGATGTAGGTAAAAGTTTCGTACACGTTTGTTGCTCTCCCTACCCTCCGTGGATCGGGAGAGACGTGGAGCCGAGGGGGTTGTGTGCGAGGTTTGAGAGAACTCTCCTCCGTCGTCGCGCCGCCGTCTACTCCGTACGGTTTTCATCTCGTTGGTCAGTGCGCTCCGACCCTGGCTCTCTCTCTCTCTCTCTCTCGCGAGTTCAAAAATGATATACGGTGATGTCTGCAGCCCGGGCGAGAAGGAGGAATCGATCCTTCTCCCTCGAGCTTCCTCCTTCATCCATGTACCGCATTCTTACGTGTGCGGACCGTAGATTTATTCCCGCTCGAGGACTGGCAACTTTCTCGAATCGTTGGCCACCCAACGACTGCAAAACAGCAGTAGACGCTCGATCCACGACCGATTCCCAATAGCACATTCTTTGGTTCAGAGTTTCCAATTAACAAGATAAAAACACCCACATTTTCACACATCTTAGCCACGCTTTTGGAAATTCGACCAGGTTTAGCAGTGTCAATGGCAGTTGGGACTATTACATAGCGCCAGTACCGGCGCGGCTTTGGCCAGGTTTGGTCCAACGTCCGGCCGGTACCGAAATCGATAAAAACTCTCCGATACTTCCCGTGACTCCAGAGGGAAGAGAATTCTCTGGCGCTAACCATCTTCACTCTCGAGTGAGGAGTGCCGAATGACAAAAGAACTGAAGGGTCTGCAAAACAGCAAAACAGTAGTCTGCGCTCGATCCCTGACCGATTCCCAAGAGCACATTGTTCACAACTAGAGTTTCCAATTAACAAAAAGAAAACATTCAAAATTTCTCATATTTCAGCGCCATTTTGGAAGTTCTACCAGGTCTAAGCAATGTCAATGGCTGGAGTAACCTATTAGGAGTGTAACACAGGGCCAGCACTGGCGCGGCTTTGGCCTTCATTCGCCCAACGCCGGGCCAGTACCGAAGCGGCCAAAAAGCCTCCGATAGTCCCCTTGTCTCCAGCTGGATGAAATGGAAGAGCCCCGAGACAGAAATGACAAAAGAACCCCCAATATACGAGAAGCAGACTCGATAAAAATCGATGGACGACACGAAACGATTCCGTCGCAGAGGTCGGAAGTTGCCGCACTCAAGCTCGAATGTAACCTTTGATTGTCGGCCGGAGGTGTACGGCAGCGGGTTTTCGTCGTCGTCGGTTACACCGGAGGTAGTAGTGATAAAGGGAGAGGCATACCGCAAGGGCTGATCGAGCGTACGGGCCAGCAGCGCGACCACGACAACCCTTTCCCTCAGTTAGCCACAGAATGCCCCGATAGCCGTCGCGCACACTGCCCGGCGGCGCAACTGCCCCGGAAACTGGTCGCAGTACGAACTTCCACGACCGTCCAAGCCGCCCTCCGCCTCGCCCGCGACCCTAACCCCTACAGTCCGGTTGGTCCGAAACTGGAATTTTTATCGAGCGTTAAGGACTCGTCAGCCGGAGGAGAAACCTATAGACTCGTGATGTATAAACCGCGTAGTGGGGAAAGTGGAGCGAGTTCGAGACCGGAAGTGAACGTAAGAGGGTACGGTGTCCGGTTGACAGTAAAGGGACTATAAAATACCGTAAGAATCCCTTATCCCCACTCGGTCGTGTGTGCTCTCGCCGTTGGATCGGCGAACTTCGTCTCCGTCTCTGCCCGTAGCGGGGTTTGCGTCTCGCTGCCGCGCGGCGAAGAGACCGGAAGGGAGGGAAAGGGCGATGGCGATGAGAGGAGAAGGAAGCTTCGAGCTGATCGTTTATACCCGACTCACGTACGTATGTAGTATAGCTCGCTGGTATGCGCAGACGAGCACGCACACACGAGCGGCCGTGAGCGAGGGCTTGAAAAACGGAGAGTGGGCGTAAGTGTATACGATATAGTGTATATGTATACATATAAATACACACGCTTGTGTATATAGGATAGACTCGAAGATACGCACACCCTACGGTCCTTTAGCTTCTTCTCTTCTTTATTCTCTTCCTTCCTCGTGCCACCCTTCGCGCAGCTTTCTTTATTCCTGGAGCCGTTGTACCGGAATCCTCCGGTGTGCGACGCTGGCTCGGCGTTCTCGCTCACTCGAGTCTCTGCGGGGGAGCGCGACTCCTCCGTTTCTTGGCCCCGAAGTGGAGAGCAGAGTTGACGAGGGAGCAAGTGCGAGATACCGATGGCTGGGTGAGAGGTGAGAGTCGGGCAAAGCATGGAGAAGAAACGGGAGCCGGTGGTTGGAGGAGGAGGAAGAGGAGGATGAGGATGAGGAGGAGGAGGAGGAGGAGGAGGAGGGGGATGTGTGTGCCACACCGATGGGCTTAAATCCTAAGGGACGAAGACCCGGCTGATGGAGGGTTGAATAAACCATAGAAGAGCGTGCAGGGACGAGAGACGACGTGGAGGAGGAGAAGGTGGAGGAGGAGGCGCGCGCGGCCTTAGTCGGAGGATGAACGACACAGTAAGAGATAGCAGGTGATAGAGGGGCGGGGGGGGGGAGGGGGGAGATGAGAGCTCGGAGGGTGGATGCTGTGCGGGGGTCCGTAGAGCCTCGACCCGGGGTGCACCGCACCACCGGATTACCATAAGTCCACTTAGGCCAAGATTGGTCTTGAGAACTCTCATTTCAAGGTGGATATGTACCTCGCTCCGAGCTGGATCGTCACTGGTTGCCGCTGCTGCTGCCTCCGTCGCACGGGGAGCGACGGAGCTGGAGATCTCGAAGGCTTGTACGGGACGAAGGAATTCCTAGGGCGACATCATTTACGCGCGTTGATCCCCATCGCAGTCTCCACAGCGATCCACAACTCTACGACCCACGCCTCGGGCTTCCTCCTCTTTCTCTTCCGGACCTTCAACCCCGACTTCCGCAGCGAAGCTTCTTTCACCATCGACTCTCGCGTCACCCTTCCGTCACGCGAGACTCGACGCCCCAAGACACTTGCCAACGTCGATCCGGGAGTAACGCGGTTTCGATTGGGAGAAACAGACGACGAGCCATCGATATATCGCTCATTCGCGAACGCACCCTCGGTTTCCCATCGTCAGAAGACATAAAAATTTATCATCGACGGAAATCGTTCGTTTCTCGTCGTTGACGAGTTACGATGAAATTTGCACACTGACTATGTGCGCATGCGCGTTTTTGGCATTATCGGTTTGTCAAGGGATTCCGCACCATCCGTTTCGAGCGTTTCGCACAATGCCGTTCGGAAATGTTCATTGATCGGTACCAATTTTTCTCTCCTTTCCAGTCGAGGTTTCTGGCTAACGCTTCAAGACTCCGCCTTGAAGTTGCCGCAATTCCAATATTTCAAGGTTCTTTTTTAATAAGCCTTTTCTAACGATATTACAACGCGATATCAGAGATCTTGCACACAGTAAAAAATAATTTCGTAAAAACGGAATACGAAATTTCGTAAAAATAATTTTGTTAAATAAGTGACAAAGTCGTTTGTTGAGGTTTGAATATACAAAACTGTCCTTTTATTTCACGTGCCATTAACAATTTTAATTTGTACTTTTTTTTTTTTTTTGCAAGACTAGAAACCGAATGGTGGGATCGGAAAATTAACAACTAAAATTGTGGACGTTTGTGAACAATAAATTATTGTAAAAAGTACCATTTTTTTTTTTTACTGTGCACGTTAAAAAAAAAAAGTGAAGAAAAATAACTGGGTATAAGATTCGACCGTCGAACGTTTCGGTGGCGCGCGTACACACGTAGCTACCCCTATCTCTTGGATCGCCGGTCGAGTACCAAGCGTGCATTCTCACCCTCTCTCGTTATCGTGGGGCGTTATATGTGCTACCCAGTGCTCGGCTCTCTGTGCCTACCTCCACATTTCGCGGGTGCCACACGTACGCGTATAACTTTGTACACCGGAGCCGGTAGCCAAGGGAGCAAGCGTGTGCGAATGATACACGTATAGCAAAGCTATGCAGGAGAGGAGTAAAGTGAGGGTAAAATGAAGCCCCTACGGCGGGGCCTTCGCAGGCTCCAATGGCACGCTATACACACGAACACACACACACACACGCGCGCACGCACGCACATACGTACACACACATAGGGTACATAAGCGAGAGAACCGCAAGCAATTCAGCGTCCGCAGTGAGTCGTAACGTTTGATCACTGCGCTCGCTACCGGAGCCTCGCTCCACGTACAGCTCGCTGCTTCTGTTACTCTCTCGGACTACTACAGACCAGTTGGGCTTGGGCAACTCTGTACGTTCACGTGCACCGTGAATCCGTGGAGTTGGGGCGAACAGAGGGAGGAGAAGGTGGACGAAGAATCGTGACCGTAAACAAGTAGCTCCGATAACGAAGTGTTAAGGCAGCGCCGTCACGATGCAGCGGTGGGGGAGGTTGTGTGTGACGGATTCGCGTCACGCGCATGCGCGACGGCAACACCTCTTTAACCGACGATATCTCAAAAAGTAGGCGACACGAGATTCTAATTTTTTTTTTTTTTTTTTACATGATCGTGTTGGGTTTCTCTGAAGTGTCCTGGTTCCTCTTTATCAATTCTCGCAATCTCGTTTTGGCAGCAGAAAGGAATACGTCTCATATTTGCGTGTTTGTAGCGGGACGAAGATCCAGACTGTTGCCGACCCTTCGAGTATGTATATCGCGACTCAAGAACGGTAAACTTCATTAAAAGCGACGGATTTTTTCGTGCGACATGTTGAACAATGTGTCGAACAGGTTTCAGCTAATGCCCGTCAAACACACACCCCGTCTCGGCGCCACCTTGAGACGAAGTGAGACAGACTCAGTCGGTAACGAAATTTGTAATCGCCTTGTTAGACTCTTCAAGCCCCCTTTAAGCACAGATCCAGCTTTAATCGCCGTCTCGCTCTCCTAAATGGATTGGCCATAAAACCTTGTATTATTAATAAATTCCACCAGAAAAGAAGTTAAAAAAAAAGTACTTTGCACAACGCTACCTCATTTCTCTAATAAAAAAAAAAAAACAGCAAACCATATTAACGCAGATGGTTACAAAATTTACACGTAAATTGAATCTGTCCAGAGTTTTTATTTTTTCTTAATTTTTTTTTTTTATTCCCGCGATTCTTCTTTGCGCGCGATAGATCCCGACGGAGGAGCGGGCAAGTCGACTCTCGAGCCTCTTGCGTCGCTTATTATTCATAGATTTTAAACGCTCTCCTCCCGTTCTCTGTATCTATATCCAGCGGCTATCCTCTCGCTATCGCCGACTCTCTCTCCCCCCCCCCCTTTCCTCTCGCCTCGAATATATCTCTTGGGCGGTCCAGGAAAAATTTCTCGCCTTATCTCCTCCCCGGGCTCGATATGCACCGCGGGGATGCTGGAGGACGGCCAGTGCGCGCCGCCGAGATAAAGAGACCTGTTTCAGGCGCCAGCTGCCTGCGAGAGCAACGCGTGAATAATGAGTCAAATAATATACTGTACTCTAACAGTCAACCCCACCACCCCAATCCCCCGCCCCGCTTGATTTGAATTGATGTCTTGTTGATTAAGAGAACGAGCGAGATGGGAGGCGAGCCGGAGAGCGAGGCGATACACCGAGCTCGTCAGCAGCCGGCGGATATGGATATTAACGTTCATGAACCCGTCGCGCCATTCTTCATCCCCCTTCCAACCGACGCCGCCCTTTTTCCTCGTAATATCTTTATTAGGCCCCACTGTATATTGTATTATGCTATTATTATTATTTGTATGTATATTTGTATGTATATACGTGCTGCCCGACGGGAGCGGGACTATTAGGCCAGACTATTAGGTGTCTGGCGCGCCTCCGTTCAGGCTGACGAGGTGGCTGAATTCTTTCATGGCCGATAAAAAAAAAAAAAATCAGATAGACGCGGCACCTCGAACTGTCCATGTCTCATATTTCTAGAGGAATGAGATCGGTTTTAGATTTTTGAATTTTCCGAGCCCAAGTAGGTACGAGGTGACTGAATTTTTTAATTCCCAAAAAATGCTTCCGTCCGACTCGAAACCATGAAATATCTACATTTCATGTTCCTAATCGAATTTCATAGGTTTTAGGTTTTAGATTTTCGGATTTTCAGACCCCAACTAGCGACAAGGTGAGCGAATTTTTTATTCCCAACATTTTTTTCTGACCAACCCGTAACCATGAAATGTCCACGCTTCATGATATTTCTAAACGAATGGCATAGGTTTTAGATTTTCGAATTTTCAGTCGCGCCATTCTTCATCCCCCGTTCCACCAGACTCGCCCTTTTTCCTCGTAATATCTTTATTAGACCCGACTGTATATATTATAATATTATTATTATTATTTATATCTATATCCGCGCGGGCCAACGGGAACGTGACTATTACGACTCTGGTGCGCCTCCGCCCGGCTCTCCCTCTCTCTCTCTCTCTCTCTCTCTCTCTCTCTCTCTCTATACCGGATCCCCGTGTAAGTGTTAAAGTAGTAATGTACACAGAGCATTACACTGAACGAGCGTACGCCGCTGAGTGAGATAAAAGGACCGAGGAACCGGGAGAGAAGGAGAGGAGTCTGAAATTGCTTAATTTAATTAGGAGCTCCTAACCCCCACGGCGCTCTCCCGTGTACCGAGAGGGAGGGCGAGGGGTTGCGAGGGATCGCTCGCGGAGGGGTGTTTAGCATCGCCGGAGAGAAAGTACATTCCGCGCCTTGCCTATATATATATATATATATATATATATATATATATATATATATATATGTCTGTATAATGTGTATAATGTGTATATGTATTCATATGTGTGTATATGTGTGTATGTGTGTGTGTGTGTGCGTGTGCGGGGTGGAAGGAGGAGGGTGTGTATAGGCGGCAACGAGAACTACCATCGCCAGGAAGGGGGCTTAAGGGGAGCAATAAAAACTTTTCGCCTGCCTTGTATAATTACCGAGAGGACTTTTCGGCTCGCGCGTTCTCCAACGCTTTGAGCCTTCTTCCACAACCTCCCCCTCCCCCCCCCCCCTTCAGCGCTCTTGCAACGTGCTTTTCATTTTTTTTATTATTATTTTTTTAATGCCTTCCTTCCGTGCTTTAGTCTTTGCGTGGCCGGGGCGGAGAAACTGGCTTTGTGTCTAACGCATCGCGGCTCCGCGCGCTCGTCGGAGCGTGATCAATCCTCGCACGACGCTCCAGCACTGCACTGGGGTGGAGGAGGGATGATTAAAAAAAATTTAATGTCGTGCATGCGTGCGGACGTTTTTTTTTTTGTTATTAGTCAATTAATTCGATAGCCTCGATGGAGGGAAACGTGAAATGCCCGTTGAGAATGTTCGCGGTCTGATGTTCATCCCGGGGGGGGCGGGGGTAAGTCGGAGCACGAGGGATGGGGGTGGAAACAGAAATAATTTTCGTTCGCTCGGAGAGCGCGAGTTCGGCTCGCATCGCGGCGGCATTCATCACCGGGGACAATGCAGTGTCTGCCGAGGATGAAAATCTCTTGAACAACTCGCGACGACACGAGGGCGGGTGAGAAGGGTGAAATAACGAATGTAGAAACACGAGGGGTGGCTGTTGGTGTGCATCGCCGAGCGCACGGTCTGCTAAGTAAGACAAGTAAATATAATTGCGTTTTTTTGTGTTTTTTTTTTATCTCGCGGGCAATTCATTGCGACGATACGAGGAGCGTTGTCGCGGATGTTGCTGGGGCGTTAATTAATTCGGAAGGTAAACTGCAGACGAAACAATTGACGCGACTCGGAGAGGGGGTGTGCGAGGAAGGGCGAGAGGAAATGCCTGCCGGAGGGCTCGGCGATATGGTTGCTAGGGTGAGGATGGTCCTCGTCACCGACGGGCTCGTGGGAGGGAGCGCACACCACGAAACCCTGAAGAGTCTCACCTCGGCTCAATGCCAGAGCACTACGAACCAACCGGCAATCGCCCCGCGGGGCTGACATTCATAAAGCAATCGTTTCAGACAATGGCCGACAATACGCCGGAAGTTACCCCGGAGTCTCCGCTATGACCGATTTCGAATATCGAGTTAGGAAGGGAAGAGCCGGGGGCCAAAATGGACCTTCTTGGAACTATGTTTTTTTTGGGAATGAAAAAGATCAATGAAGTAAGTGAAACAGATAGTCCGTTTCGTCCCACTCATTACTCCAAAGCCTTTAGTAGAAACGATTTGTTTCATAGAACTAATTTTTTTTTTCTTTCTATATAGAAATGGAACCCAAACGAACAATAGGCCGGAAGTTACCCTATCGTCTCCACTGCGACTGATTTCAGACATCGAATGGGCCGTTTTTACCTGTTCTTCGGGTCCAAAAAAAAAAACAAAAAAACAGCTTAGTTTGATATTGCCAAACCTTTTCTTCGGTGCAGTGTCTCAAAAAAATTGTTTACCCTACAGACAAAATTAATCACATTCATTTCATTGAAATAATTTTTTTTTTTATTTTTTTTTTTTTATCGATCTAGAGATAGTTACGAGGTGAGATTTTTTTCTTATTACCCGTTCGGACGTTCTCATATTCCATCGCGGCCGATAGATTCCTCCTCCGTCCTATGTACCTCGTCTATCACATATGATACGTACCGTGTGTATCTATACGCGATATATCTCGTACATGCCGACCACAGCTGGAGGAATCGAAGGCAGTTCGTAGAGCGTTAGCCGATATTCCATCCCGGATCCGGGCAGAAATTTCGATATCGCCTGTTCACAATTTTTCTCTCCCCCCTCTCCGCGCCCTTTCGAACATCTCATCCGCTACGCTCTCCATCGCCTTTTCCTGTACACAGACACACGTCCACATACGCTTTACATCCATCCGCGCAGTCTATTTTTTTGTAATTTTTTTTTATTTTTTTTTTATTTTTTTACTTTTATTTGTACTTCGTTTTTTAATATGAATCGAGAAAGGGGTTCGGCAGAGGCTTCAGCGAGGAGTGAGGAAAATAGAAAAGCGATATCTCGAAGGTTTTCGAGCCGACGGAGCCGTCGCTGGGAAACCTCGCAGGCACTCGGTCCAGCGGACGGCGCTCGATGGAAAATACGTCTTTCGCTCGCACGGCTCGTACGGTCCGGTCGGGGCGCACATGGGAGGTCCACCCCAGAGGCTCTTCAGCACTCACTCACCGTCCGACGTTCCGCAGCATCCTCATTCCTCAGAACTCTTTCTGCCCTCCCCCAGCCTTCCTCCTCACCCTCAGCCTCTACGTGCTGCGGCATAAACGCTCGGGTTCGGGGCTCTCGCGTGCTCACGGTATTTCCCTCTGCAGGGAGAGACCGGTATGTAGAAAGGGCGAGATATTTCTCGCAAACATTTGGCGCAAATAGGCCAAAAAATTTGAACCTTGATCGTCATCGGTAAAACAGTTTTCTGACAAATTGCAATTTATTATATTTGTTTTTTTTGTAGCGAAGAGATTAAACGTGATTGCACTATCCATTCTGTTATATATGCATTATGTTATGTTATATATGCATTATGTTATGTTATATATGCATTATGTTATGTTATATATGCATTACGTAATTTGCACATTTTTTTATGGTATTTTTATGCAGGAATATTCCCTTGCAGAAATCTTTTTTATAATCGGACAGAACGGCAAAGTTCGACCGCGGACGACTATTTCCGTCTGGATAGAGAGCGATATGTAAAAATGGCGAGATATTTCTCGCAAATATTTGGCGCAAGTAGTCCACAAAATTGAAACCTTGATTGTCATCGGTAAAAGAGTTTTCCGACAAATTTCAATTTTTTTGTTTGTGGCGAAGAGATAATCCACTATCCACTTTGTTATGTTGTTTGTTGTACCGTTATAATGTTACAGATATGCATTTTTTTTTTATTTGCACATTTCTTTTTGACGGTATTTTTGAGCAGTGAAAATATTGGCTTACAGAGCTTTTTTTATTGTCCGACCGAAAACAAGTATTTTCGTTTGCGTATGGAGAGAGAGACCGGTATGTAGAAAGAAGGAGTCATGCCTCGCAAAAATTGGGCGCAATCACGCCAAAAAATGAAACCCTTGACCGTCATCGGCAAAACAGTTTTCTTCAATTATTTATTATAAATTCAATTTTAATTTTCAATTAAAATTCAAGGTATATTTCTTTTTTTTTTTTTTTTTTTTTTTTTTTTTTTTTTTTTTTTTTTTTTTTGCAGCGAAGAGATAAAACGTGACAGCGATGTCCACCTCTGTTACATCGTTGGATATGCATTATGCAATTTACACATTTTATTTTCCCGGCATTTTTATACAGGAATATTCGCTCGCAGAGCTTTTTGTTATAGTCATAGAGAAAGGTAAAGTTGAACCGCGAACGAATTCAGAGAAAAATGATTGCCCCGGAAAATTGATACGAGTACTTCCTTTCATCTACAAACGTAAAAGAGGCCCTTGAAAAAAAATGTCTTTTCTCCGCCACACAAAGCTTCCGTTTTTATCAGCATGCATTTTTTTTTATTGCACGTTTGAAAAAACGGCCAATCTATCTCGCCGATCAACCGCCATCCGCTATGAAAAGAACTCCAAAAAAAAAAAAAAAAAAAAAAAAACCAAAAAAAAAATGTCCTCTCATTCACTACAAGCGTCACCCACTGCAAAAGCTCAGCTCGAGTGTTAATTTACTCGGTCTGTTTGTCCGTCGCAAACATATCCCCGGACGGGCAAAAACCCCGCGATTATTTCACCTTCCTCATCGATCCTCGTTTCTTTCCCCCGACATAATGCCAAATTATTATTTATCGCAAACATTATTGATACACATAATAATATTAGCAGTCTAGAACGCGTCGAATGCCACAATTTTGCGACCAGTTTGCATACGCGTTATTTGAATAACGCTCCCCTCCCTCCCCCCCTCCCCCTTCCGCCCTCCGCCACGAGCCCTCTGTCGAGGACTCGGTAGAAATGTTCACCGGAGTGCGCGAAGCGCAACGACGAGGGATGCACCGTGCAACCGTGCTGTGTATATCCAAACCTTGCCGAGCGTTGTTCAATGTAAATATTCTGTAGTTACGTGTTATGCTATAAACCCCCCCCCCCCTCCTCCCCCCTTCCCCGCCCCTCCTGCATGCATGTAGGTATTCTATACATATTTATACTATTATATATATATATATCAGCGGCGGCGTGGAGGGGGAGGGGGTGTGCTTGCGTATGCACATAAATCCGCGTTGGCCTGTAATACAAAGTACACAATGGGTGTCGGAGTACAAAAGCCCCTCGCGCTATTTGCCTCGCTAACTGGACCGCGCGCGCGAGAGGCTTTCTCCCTCCGCCTCCCGGTTCCCGCACCTTCTTCTGGTCCGCGTCCTCCGCCCCATGGTTATGTATCAGAATTTCAAGCCGCGAGGCTGCAGCGCGCTGCATTTACCGGCGATCGGTCCATCGCGCTCGCCGGAGCGGCTGAGGGAGGAAAGACTCGCGATAAATGCTTTTGGAATTCGGAGAGCTGAGAGAGCCTTGAGGGCGGAGGAGAGTGCATTTTCCACCTCGGTTCTGGACGAATGGGGACGAGGTATGCGAGCGGAGAAGTCTGTGCGAGGAAGAGCGGGCAATATGGAAGAATTTTGGGGACAAAGACGAAATTTCCCGAGGAGATGATGAAGACTTTTTTGTGAGACATGCACGAAAAGTCCCGTTTTACGTGGCTGTGGAGCGTGGCGAAAGTGCCGCTTTGTAGCTGGGGATGCGAGAAAAAGGCTGCGAGATACTTTTGCGCGCATCTATCTTGGTTTAGAGATTTTTTTTTACACTTATCTGGTCTGTAGCTACTTTCGAGCTACATTCTCGATTCTAGACGAATGAGGACAAGGTATGCGAGCGGAGAAGTCAACGTGAGAGCGGGCTGAATGGACCATTTTTAGGGACTTTTAGCGGGGAAACCAAAAACAGTCCCGCGGAGATGATGAACGCTTTTAGAATTCGGAGACCAGCGAGAACCTTACTGAGGAGACTACATTTTCTATCTCGATTCTGGACGAATGAGGAAGAGTTATGCAAGCGCAGGAGTCTGTACGAGGAACATCGGAGCGAAATGGACCACTTTCAGGGAAAACCAAAACAGGTTCCGCGGAGGTGATAAACGCTTTTGGAATTCAGGAGACTCTACATTGACCACCTCGATTCTGGACGAATGACGATGCGCTATGCAAGCGTACGTGAACGTGAGAGCGGGCAAAATGGAGCATTTGTAGGGACTCTTAGCTGGAAGAACAAGAGAGTCCTGCCGCGGTCCCTTTTGCCCCGGGCGTGGATCTTGCCCCGCTCTTCACCATACGCAATGTGGACGATGTGCTCGTCCGGAGTATAGCGGAGAAAGCGATGCTCCAACTGTGGATAGAAAGCTTTTCACCGATTATGAGAGTGCGGTTCGCTCGATACTCCTCGTCGAGGACACCGACGAGA
This sequence comes from Amblyjoppa fuscipennis, assembly GCA_963575735.1. Classification (NCBI taxonomy): domain Eukaryota; kingdom Metazoa; phylum Arthropoda; class Insecta; order Hymenoptera; family Ichneumonidae; genus Amblyjoppa; species Amblyjoppa fuscipennis. The sequence goes on along the minus strand of OY754489.1, from coordinate 9,266,792 downwards.
TTTCCCATCCGATGGAATCCACGATATCTCCACCGCGTCCCGGTGGCATCTGGAAGGATGGCTTCGGTTATCTATGAATAGATTCAGCCAGCTCGCGACATCGGCGTCGATTGTCCCGATAACCTACCCGGTATCTCCGACTCATCGGCAATCCCTCTCTCCGGATCGTGTCATTTTCCCACCTCTCTCCGCGTCTCTCTGCCGATTATCAAACAATGCACAACGCAGGGGACGGACCGCAGGGGGACGCTGTTGACGATGGAGCAAAAAGAGTCTTTACACTGGCGAGGGAATGGAAAAACCGCGAGAGGCAAAGGAGGCGATAACGCTCCGTCGAGGGGTTGCTGCTGTTGTAGTCAGACCCGTACCGAATCGACCGGTAACAGAGATCGGGACGCCAACTTCGGAGTGCGTAAATTCCGTTTCCATCCCTCTTCGATGTCGGGACGATTAAGGGCTTAGCTCACAGTACAATCTCGACTTTTAAATATATTTTTTCTGATAGTTTATAGTGTGAAGAATATTCCGTTAAATTTGTATGTCGAAATTCCAGGTTGGTGAACTTTGAAGGCGTTTCTCGTAGAAAGTGATTTTCAAGATCGCTGTCCCTGATATCTCAAAACACGGCTTAATGGATTTCTACAAACACTTTTACCGATATACTTCAATAGATTCTTTAGTCCTTGAGGGTCTCAGTTTTTTAAAAAAATGTTAAAATGTATTGAAAGTGTTGAAAAATGGACAAAGATCGACTTTTAAAAAATGACCGCCATTTCGCAATTTTTTTTCCCTCGTCAAGGACCATGTTATATATAATTTATCAATAAACAATTAAAATTGTTTGTTTCATCAGGGACAGCACTAAGGAACTTAAAAAAAAAAATTCTTTACGTAAACCGATTAAAAAAATACATAATAACAATCAAATTGAATGAAAAAATTTCCAAATGTTCGTTAATATATCCTCCTTCCACCCTAAAAACATTAAATCGATAACGCCCATATGTACCGAGTAAAAAAATCCTCAAGTACGCATGCTTTTTTTTACCCATTTACTGTCGTGTGAGTCTTCAACCAAGAAAATGTCGCAACCCTAAAGAGTGAGCAAAAATGATTTTCCCAATCCTCGATGCATGAGACATGCAGCTGTCCAATGAGAGTACAAAGATTCTCGAGTGAATTTCTCCAAAGAGCTAAAAAAAAAAATGAAAAATCGCGAGAGGCAAAAGAAACGCCCCATCGAGGGGTTGCGGCAGTTATAGTCAGACTCGTCCTTAACGGACGGCTAACAAAGATCAGCACTGAAACACCGCGCGCGTAAGTTCCGTTTCATCCCTCTTCGATGTCAGGACGATTAGGGAAAAAAATTCCGAAGCCCGAGGAGTGGGCAAAAATCATTTTTATCCCCGTCGACGAAGCGCCATCCTCGACGCTTAAGGCTGCAGCCTCCCGACGAGGGCGCGAAGATTCTCCTTGTAAATTTCTTCGCGGCGCTAAAAAAAAAAAAAAATAATCATAAACCGTCAGGCGAGGGGAGAGGCGCCAATTATATCATAAAATTCGTTCGGTAATTGAAGGGCGAGTGGATAAAGGAAGTTCGAGGGTCTTCCCGCGAGCTGTCTTGGATTCTTACACGCGTTACTCCGCCGTCGCTCGCGTTCCTCGTCCTTCCTCTCCGAGCTCACTCCTCCTCATCCCGCCGACAGTGAATCTTCACTCGTCCCACCTGCTCCCTTCGTCTGCCTCAATTTCTAAGAGCGGCACCGGGGAGTTATATTGAATTATGATATTTCTATCAAAGCAACTTCATTTCCTCGACGGGACCTCGGCGACGGGGCGCGTGGCCTCTAAAGTGCGAGAATTGAAGGGAAAAAAGGCGGAGGGGTGGTGGAAACTTTCCTTTCTCCCTCCGTCGACGCATTACGGGTATCTCTCCCTCATCTTTTTTTTTTTTTTTTTTTTCATTTTTGCTTCTCTTCCTTCCCGCTCTCTCGCCTCTCTCCGTTCATTAGTGGGTCCACGGCCGGGCACTCGTTTCTTTCCAACTTCTCAGTCTCTCGTCTCCTATTTCGTTACTCCTTTATTTTCTTTCATTCGATTATTCCTCGAGGATAGCCAGCGGAGAGTCTCATGGTCCAGGGGATAAAAGAGATGAAGCCGCCTACTCTCGTGATTCCCATTCAACTATTCACCGGAAATATATATCCTTCTCTTTCCGAGCCTCGTAGGAGCGCGGCTCCTTGGATATATACTGCGGGGACGTGGACTCTTGTACGGAAGTATATACATCGAGAGCCGAGAACCTGAAGGGCTCATCTGGCGGATTTCGAGACGGGAGTTGAGCCCTTCCGCTTCCCGGTTGGACACGCGGCTCGCGCGCAGACTCTAAGTCCCGATCTTTCTCCTACACTTTTATTGCTCCCTTTCGAGAACCATCTTTGTTTCCAGCCACTGGGAAATTTTTATCCTAATTTACAACCTCTTTCGATCCTCGGACTCACGATTCACGAGAAGTTTTTAATGGTGAAGAATTTTCCCGGCGTTTTACAAACTAAGGGCGCTTCTTCGATATTTCTACGATTTAGAAACTGGGTATTTTTCTTGAAATTAAAAAATATATCCAAAATTGACTTAAAATTTAAAGGCCTCGATGGATTCTCTGTAAACTTAATGGGGATCATTGGACACATGTTGTAGGTACGTTGTGAACACATTGGTTTCTTTATAAGAGAAAGTTACGCCCTTATGTTTCCGCGCGCAGACTTTAAGTACCGATTTTCTCTTCCACTTTTATTGCTCCCTTTCGAGAATCATCTTCGATTCTAGTAAAGAATTTTTTTTTTTTCTTTTTTTACCTAATTTACAACCTCTGTCGATCCTCGGATTCACGATTGACAGGAAGTTCTTAATGGTGGAGAATTTTCGTGGCGTTTCGATTGTTCGGTCGTTCGATAATTCAACGATTTTTCTCGGTATAAAAAAAAATGAAAATCAACTTAAAATTCTCGACAAATTCAACGGTGATCATCGAACACATGTTATTACTTTGTGAACAAGTTCTAATTTGTTCGAGCGAACAATTCCACAGGAAAATCGAGCAATTCCATAGAGAAGCATTTCGCCCTCCGCATCGTGACAGAGATTCCCCGGAACAGCACAAAAAAAAAAAAAAAAAACAAAAAAAAAACGAAAAATGAATTTGCATTGCCAACGACATTTCATAAAAATTCTTCCCCCGAAGTTCGCTTATTTCCATGTGCGAAAATAAAATAACGAAAATTGTGTTTGTGAACTAAAAATGACAAAAAAGTTTGACGACATCCCGTAAATTGTACCAGCCAAACAATGCGTTTTTTTCTGAGTACACTCGATTCTCTTCACCCCCTCCGCCCCGCCCGAGCGAGCGAAGCGGCCGGGGGGGGGCGAGATAGTGAAATTACGCGACGCTCCTCGCGCTCGAGCCATCTCTCTTTCGCGCAGGTACGAAATTTCCTTAAATCCCAGGTGAATTTTCCCATCGATTCCGGTGCCCAGAGGAGGGCGGAAGAGGGGGGGGGGGGCAGAGGGGGGTGGGGGCGGGCGACTATATCGCGAGAGAGGACTATTAGGGGGACAATGGAGAGCTCTCTCTGATCGGTCTGAATTCATTTCGCGTCGGTACGAGAAACGAGAGATGATGGGCGTCCTCTGGTCCAGCGGGGGCTCCGGAGAGGGCCATCAAAGCAGCTCTCCCTCCCCCCCCCGCCCCCACTCGTTCCATCCCTCGCCGTTCGACATTCTCTCGTCCATTGAAGTTTTCCGTTCTGCTCGGTCCCGTCCCCGCGCGCTCGCGCCATCCGCCATCGCGTTCACCTCCCGTCTCTTGTGTCCAACGGCAAACTCTTTTCGAATGTGCAATCATGGAACGGCCGAGAAAAAGTAATTTCCGAAGCGTAATTACGGCCCCCAGTATCAACACACCGCGACGATAGAGAAGTTGCGCGCCTGCGAGAGCAGCGTCCCTCTCAATCCCTCCCCCATCGGGCTCTTCTTTTCGTCGACTCCGAGCATCCGCCTGCAAAACCCCCTCCGCCCCCCTCCGCCCCCGAGACGAGAGACTCTTCGGTTCTTCTCAGCGTAGGCTCTCGAGAGTTGCTTCTCTGGAGTAGAGTCGCTCGGATTTCCCAAGTTCGAAACGTACTCGAGGGTCGCCGATGGTAAAACAGCCCATCGACTCCCCCCCGTCCGCCCCCCCCCCCCCCCCCCCTCCGCGGCCTTTATTCACTGCGGCAACGTGACGAGTCGGAAAAGTTTTTTGCGACCGCATAACGGCTGCAGCCCCCCCCCCCCCTGCCACGGTCGCATTTCTCCAATACCACTCATTATATCGGTGGGGGAAACAAAAGGAAACTCTCTTCTCGTCGTTCTTTCTTCCATCTTTTTTTTTATGATTTTTTTTTTCGTTTTTTTTTTTTTACTCCATCGCGAAGCCGTCGCGCCAAAGTTTCGCGGAGAGAAATCGGTGACACCGGGGGCGTGTTCCTATCCGCGGCGGGTGAGAGTTTCTTTCCCTCGCCTCCGGCCCGGAGGCTCCGGCGAGACGACGGTGCGACCGTGCCTCGTCCTGCGCTACTGATGCGACTTTAATGTCCCGACGCGAACGAGATATCGCGCTTCTATTTTTCTCGCTGCGTCGGGGCGACGCCCCGGCGCGAGGGCTATCAACGCGCGGTGGGAGATAGCGGGCCCTTGCTCGTGTCCCTTTTCTTATTTGCGGATGGGGGGGGGGGGGGGGGGGGTGCAAAAGCCGACGGATATCCCTTAAGGCCGCGAGCTCGAAATTCTCCCTGTCTCCAGCTTAACATATAATTTCCTAGCGCATATTTCGAAGGACGAAGAGACCGGGGTGGAAAAATATGTGAGGACGAGGATCAACGAATACTCCGATTACAAAAGCGTATAGGCGACGATAATGCGAAGCGCATAACCGATAGTCCTTTGTCAAAAGGGCCCTTCGAGCCACCGCCCGCGCCCCTCGCCGTCGTTATAACAAGGGACATTTTTATAAACCCGCGAATGTCGCGGAGAGAGAGGCGTTGACTGATGCGCCAGGAGCGTGTCTGGCTGGCGGTGATGTTCATTTATTAAATTAAAATCGCGAGCGTGAGGATTTTTTATATGTTTTTTTTATTACCGCAAGGGAGTGTTTCGATGTAGCTCTTCCGTGAGGCTCATAGGCGGTGAGGTTGATGGCCGCGAGTCGACGGCGAGGATTTATCCGGCTCGAAACAGGGGGGCGGGGATGAAGCGGAGGATTGCGCCAGGGTGGGTTTCGCTGTGAAATCCAAAGCCGGCAACTCCGCACTCATCGGAGGAAGGTATTGTCCGGACGGGGGGGCGGAGGGGGTGTTAGGGTAGGTAAAGCGTAGAAGGAGGGATGATAAATCACTTGACTCTCCGGTTGGTACGGGCTATTTTTCGCCGGCAACGTCGTGGAAGAACGGCGAAGGTGAACGAAGACCGAGCACCGCGAGTTGTCAGCTTTTATCGAGGTCCGGTGCAAACGAGGGGACAGTGATTCGGCGAAACGATCGAGTGAAATGAGCCGTGCGTTCTATCTTTCCTTTCGCCTCTCCCCCCCCCCCCCCCAGAGGGATACGCAGATGCGTTATTGCATGATTGGGTATACCTATGGATAGTCCGATTGGACTGGTGATGCTGGTTTCCGGCTCGGATTGATAATGCTAGTTCCCTGCGAATATTTGGTCGTGATACGGCAAAAGGCAGGTTCTGCCTCATGTTCCCATTTTATTGGCATCCGTTCAGCACTCACTCACACGTGGTAATCTCTCGCGTCCCCGATGGAGTTATTCTGGCGGTTACATCCCAGTGCTAGCGCAGAGCTGTCAAGGTACTGCGCCAGTACTGGGATGCAACAACCGTCCAGTCCAATTCCCATCTGGGGTATTCTTCTTCTCTTCCTCTTCCTCTTCGATAAGGACGTCATATCGGCCAATCCCACTTGAGATGTTACTTGACGGAGAATGCCATGTAACCTATGCGAAGGTTGCATACGGCATCATGTTCATGACGCAGTTTTCCCCGTTCAAGTCATGACTAATCCGATGGCTTTTTCAATCGGAATACACAGGTCATCCCCACAACTTTGCAACCTACCTGCCTATCTAGAATTTGGTCTGGTTAGCTGTTGCATTGCAGCACTGGCACGAAACTGGCCAGACTCCCGGACTTACCGCGATCTCGTCCCACTGCTGGGATCTTAACCACCAGCCAGACCTAGCCCAACCGAGCGAACGTAAGCGAGAGATTCTACCGTAATCGGTCCTAACGCCCTATGAAATATCCGGATACACCACTAGGCAACATCCATTTCTCCCGCCTCAGCAATTACAAACATCCCGATCATCCGCAGCCCAAACCTGCAATCGGATTTGTATTCAGCTCCTCTCCTATCCCATTCCCCCTACGATCGCGAATTCGCGACAAGAATCCCAATTCCCCGGGTGGCTGGAACGTAGCTTACGCGCGCATATAAGATTACCTACGACATTAGGTAGCACCACCTCGCCAGAAGAGTGCAACCCGGCGGGGTTTGGTTCGCTGCTAACAGGGAACGCCGCAAAAGCACTCATGATTCTCACGGCATCCAGCGGAAACCCTGGTCCGGGCCTCTCGCGTGCAACGAAGCTTTCACACGACCCTCCTCGTCCCGACCTCGCCGCCGCTCCGGTGTACTAATGCTTCCTCGCGTTCTTGCATGGCGAAGCTCTCGGCCCTGGTGTATCTTAATTAGGTGCGATCGCGCGCACGGTTGCCTCGCGGGAGAATAAAGGCGCCTCGTGTACACACCCGTGAAACTGGAGAAAGACACGGAGTTAGGAATGGTGGAGGGAGTTCTTAGTCGCGTAAATTAATACGCGGAGAGTAGCTGGTGGAGCTGCCGCCTCGGCGCCGTTGCGGAGTTCCCTCTGCGAGAGCGACGCCGCCGTTCGTGGTTCCTCCGGAGCAAAGGTGGATGAAGCTTCCACGGGGCGGTTCACCGGTGCTCCGAGAGCTAAACTACGACGCCGCGGAGCGAAACCCAAAGAAAGAGGGACACAAATGTATACAAAGTGTCCTCAGGGTAGGGGCACGAAGACAGAAGGCCCATGAGGAGAGGAAACCCTGGCCGGAAGTCGGTGGCGCCCGGCACAGAACGTACCGAGTTAAGCCGCCCGGTTAACCCGTTCCACACTCCCTTTTGCCTCTCCTATCCGAAGCGTGCCGCCGCACTCCCAACGAAGCCGCCGCATGCAACTCCAAGAGTTTTCGGCTTCCCCGACGCCCCTCACCGCGTCTAGCTACGCGCAGCCTGATATTAACAGTTGTCGGATGCGAGCATTAGGCCGCCCGGTACTGCTTATGAATACAAATGACTCCGCGCCGAGAGTCTCGTAGACAACGATCACTCCGACGCTTCTCCGTCGTCAGACTCCCGGCTCGGAAGTCTCGGATCTCCGTCTCTGGATGTCTGTCCGTGCGTCGGATTACTCCACGTCGACTACGACCGCCACTGCGAGAGAGCCGTCTTAATTTGCGTCGACGTTACTAACGCGGAATTGAAAGATGTATACAATTACGTGAGGGCGAAAGGAGAGAATGCGGAGAGCTCGGCACAGTGGCGGGTTGGGGATGGTGGATAATGACGCGACTCGCTTGATACGCTGACGAGCCAAGGATCCCAGCGCAGTTACATTCGATGCCCGGAAGACAATCTTTCACGGGGAACATTGCAATTTCCGCGGCGAAGGAATAGACAGCCAAGGGACATACAAAAGCGACGCGAACACGGGGATGGAGGAGCAGGATAGGATAGAAAAAGAGTAGCTGAACCTTCGCCAGAAGGATTTTAATTTGGAAGCTCCACTATCCGGGCAGGTCTCTCTCTCTTCCTCTATCTCTGTGTGTGTGTGGGTGCGCGCGCGGGCGTCCTTCTGGACCCTAACAAAAGTATCCGCCACCGAATGAATGCCTCTTGCCTCCGCTCTCCTCGCCCGGTTCTTCTCTTACTTCTGCCTCGTTCTACAATGTCCATAAGTCGTTTCCTGGATCCGTGCCACGAATCCACCGTGGAACTCGCGCGCACAATCGTGTCACCGAATCCCTCCCACACCAACGTGCACGGCAAAACCTTCTTCCGACTCTTCTTATTTCTTGTTCCTCCTCTATTCTTCCGACTCTTCTGGCTTTTTCATCCTCGCTCGTGTATACCTTCTCGCGTGTGATACACGATGCGACGTCCTCCCCTCCCCCCTCCCTCCCCCCCCCGAAACACCCGGAGAATTGTATGTACAACGACTCGGGGGCACGTAATGCAATACATATTATTACCGAACATATCCTGACGCTCTCGCGTGACTGCGATGGCTTTTTCTCTTTTTTTTTTTTTGTTTTTGTTCGACCAACTATTCTGAGCTTTACTGGGAGTTCTTTTGCTGCACGACTTCTTGCTGGGTGTCGAAAAAAAAAAAAAAATGACGAACGGAAGGATTAAATACGGAACACGGAGGAGTCAAATGACAATGTTGTCTGTCCCAGCGTACTTTGCGATGAGAAAATTAAAATACAGGATACGATGGGAATATGTATGTTTCTTTTTATTTTGAAAACAAAAAACAAATATGGACGATTCGGAAAGACAAGAGCACAAAATGCGGAGAAATAATTGTCCATGCATTTGTTACTTTCGAAAAACTGAGAAATAATATAGGGCAAAAGTGGTAAATATGACCCAATTAGCACGTAAGTCAATCACACAGATCGGACCATATTCACCACTCTTCTCCTACAAAAAACCCATCAAATAAAAAATACAAAATACAGAAATTAAAATGTCCGTTTCTTTTCCGTGAATTTATTGCTTTCAAAAACCAGGACCTAATATAGGGCAAAAGTTGTTAAGGTCTTCCAATTAGCACGTGAATAAATTCACACAGACACCGGACCATATTCACAACTCTTATCCTACAGAAAAGCCAATAAATAAAAAATACAAAATACAGAAATTAAAATGTCCGTTTCTTTTCCGTGAATTTATTGTTTTCAAAAACCAGGAAACAATGTAGAGCAAAAGTGATTAATATGGCCGAATTAGCACGTAAGTCAATGACAAACAGACCGAACCTTATTCACCACTTTTACCCTACAGAGAAACCCAAAAAAAATTAAGGAAAAAAACAGAATAATGAAAATAAAATTTCCATTTCTTCTCACATTAGGCGTGCATTCATGACGCGTTGATCGGGAGTCAATAATGTCGAGGAATAATCAAAGGCATCGAGTGGCTTCGTTACCGAGAGGAACTGAAAATAGTCGTTCAAGTCGAGGACTTTCTGTGTCGCCAAGCCGATGGCATTCGTGTGCGGAAAGCTGTTCGTGCAAATAGAGGTAGAGAAAAAGTGTTTTTTTTTTTTTTTTTTCTCTCTCGTTAATCGTGGATTGAGTCACGTCTGCGGTGAGTCTGGGTTCGGTGCCGTTTCGGAACTGTCGTCGTGTACGCGAAACGATCGACCAGAATTGCACACACCGGGCAAGTGCAGTGCGGAACGGGCGACCGCTGCATAACCAGAGAGCGCGCGCGCGCATTCATTAAACAATAATATTCAATCGAATATTCATGAAGGGTAGGGGAGAGAGATATAGGGAGAGGGAGAGAGAGACTCCGCTGCCGGACCGCCGCCGCCGCCGCTGCTGCTGCTGCTATGTGCTGTACGAAAAGTGGGTCAACTTGGCGGCCGATTCACGGAAGCCACAGCCGTTCATACCTTTCGCGATATATCGGATAAAAATTTTCGCTAGAATGAACAAAGCCCCCGCGATAGGGGGGGGGGGGGAGGGAGTGCGAGGTGTGGTGAAGGGGTGGAGTGCACACCCCCGCGGCCGCCGCCGCCGCTGCCGCTGCGGCCGTGCATGACTCTAGTCGCGTCCAACAGTTCGTTAATAAATACGAATGGTTTTGACAATTTTCAATAGTCGATATCGCTGCCGCTTCTCTATACCGCTATTATACGGTTCAATTCTGATTTTTTGACGAGCCAACATTTTCTCGTTTTTTCTCTTGGATTAGGCACCCGCTCGCGTGACGGTCATACACCTAGAACAATTATTTATTTGACGGACGCCCCGCAAATAAATATTTATGTTGATTTGAATAAATATTTGATTTGATTTGAATAAATATTTGATTTGATTTGAATAAATATTTGATTTGATTTGAATAAATATTTGATTTGATTTGAATAAATATTTGATTTGATTTGAATAAATATTTATTTGATTTGAATAAATATTTATTTGATTTGAATAAATATTTATTTGATTTAAATAAATATCTATTTGATTTAAATAAATTCTTATTTGGTTTAAATAAATATTTATTTTGGGGACGCCCGTCAGATAAATTGTTTTCCTGGGTGTATGCGGGATGACGGATAGGAAAATTGACAAGTAGTGGAGAAATATTTTAATCTTTTATAGTCACGCTCGTCCGAAAACCTTTGGAATTTTTGATGGTCTAAAAGTTGACGCTATTTCGAAAATTATGTAAATCAAACGTCATTAGCCGAAAACTTCGCATTCTCGCGGCTGCCGCTGCGGCCGTGCATAAATCCAGTCGCGTCCAAGAGTTCGTTAATAAATACGAATGGTTTTGACAATTTTCAACGGTCGATATCGCTGCCGCTTCTCTACACCACTATTATACGGGATATCAGAATAGAACCGTTTCTATTCTGATTTTCTGACGAGCGAACATGTTTTTTTTCTTCTCTGTTGGATTAAGTATCCGTTAGCGCGATCGTGATTATCCGAGAGGATAATCACTGTCACGCCAACGCGGATACCTAATCCAACGGACGGGATGGTAAAAAGAATTCACAATCGAACGAACGGGATGGAAAAAAGAATTCACAGATTGGAAAATTGATAACCAGTGGAAAAACATTTTTATATTTTATAGTCACGCGACTTTGCGAGTTTTGTCCGAAAACCCGCGAAATTAACGATTTGTTTCTCTATTTACCAGTAATCGAATTAAAGATAAAACCACTAAATATTAGTTCCCTATAACTTAACTCAGATTCCAACCAATCGAAAACTCTTCTTCTTTCCTTTTTCAGATTATTTCAACATTAACTTTAAATCATTCAAATCAAGCTTCCTTAGTCGAAAACCTCGAAGTCATCTCACGTGCGAAAGCGTCACTTGCGGTTTTGAGAATCTAACATTTCCATGAATCATTGACAATTGATGAAAATCGATAACCAGTGAAAAAACATTTTTATATTTAACAGTCACGGGGCTTCGCGACTTTTATCCGAAAACTCGCGAAATCGACGATTGCCCAAGATTGACACAATTAAAAAAAATGACTAGTTAATCTCTTTCTTTTTTTTTTACCAATAATCGAATGAAACAAAAACACTAAATACTAGTTCACTGTAACTTAACTCAGATTCTAACCAATCGAAAACTCTTCTTTCCTTTTTCACGATTATTTCAACATTATCCTTAAATCATCAAAATCAAACCTCGAAGTGACCTCACGTGCGAAAGCGTCACTCGCGTTATTGAAAATCTAACTTTTCCATAAGCTACATTTAGCGGTCGTGGTGTATGACCGAAAATAAGTGGCTTTTCGGTGTGGCTGGCGAAGACGTGCGGTCGAGCGGTGATTGTCGACGCCGGGCGGCGCGCGTTTGCTCGAAACGCGTGCGAACCACACGAGCGTCACTGGTCACGCGAGCTCCGCGACGCGCTATCGGCGACGAGAGGAAGGGCACGCCGGAGGGCCCGCGGTCGCGCACGTTCGCGGTTTACTCGCGGCTGTTTCCGCGGCCCGGCTCCTGTCCACCGCCGTCCGAAATATTTATTAGAGGCCAGTCAACGCTCACCGCCGCCGGTGCGCCCTAGCCTCGCGGTTAATGGAACACATAACGCCCGGCTGTTTGCAGCGAGGGACGCGAGAGAGCCTCGAAAGCCCGCGGAGGCACGCACGAGCTTTACCAGTGAATTGATGCGCGGCTCGCTCGAGCCAGAGTGCTTTTCCCAGACGAAAGTATGGACCATGCCGGCGACCAGGGAGATAGAGCGAGAGAACTGGTTATCGGATTATCGCTAATGCCTCCCTCGTTACCACGCGCGAGGGTTTTTTTTTTTTTTTTTTTTTTTTTTTTTTTTTTTTTTTTTTTTTTTTTTACCTCTCCATCCGTCCCTCTCGGCCTTCTAATCTCGTTATGCGGAAACGCACATGTCGTACAAAGCTCTCTCGCGCCGTTATTATTATTTTATATTTCAACCAACCCGATGTTTACTACGTGCTACGGAATATTTATTAACGTCACTCAGAACCGATTTAACCGGCGGTCCGATGAATTTTCATGCCTCGGCATTAAACGCGAACGAAAAAAAAAAAAAACACCATATTATTATGTACCGTTGTCTCGATCGTCGCGCGACGCGCTAGCGATCGCGAGCAGACACGTATGAATGGTACGCTCCACGTACAATGTGTGTTTTTTTTTTTTTTTTTTATATTCTGATAATTTTTTTATGGTCTATAAAATTTTGTTTAAACAAAAAAAAAAATGTGTCTGTCGAAAATAATAAATACATATATCAAGTATGCGTAGAAGTTATCGATAAATGCACGTATTCTTGTATAGGAAAAAAAAAAATCAATTAAGCAAACTGAAAATACGTTAAATAAAAATACAAAATAATACTAATTAATTCTAATAACCTTGAACACAGCAATACATTTGAAACTTAATACTAGGACTAAAGTTCAAATTGAGACTTCGCGACAAAAGCCGATTCCTAAACGCTCGACTTGAATTTCAATGTTTCGACATCAAACGCGAGCGAAAATAGTACACATTTCTATACGAGTGCGAACAAATTTTTTCTAAGCGCGAGTTTGCAACACTCGCCTTCTGCTCTCCACACGAGTTCAGAAAACGTTTTTTGCACGAGTGTCGTACAAAATTTTATTTCGCAAGGCGTGAAAACCGGAGTTTTTGCGCTCAGTGCGCAAAACCGTCATTTTTCCACCTAGTGCAATAAAAATACTATAATGTTCCGTTCTTTCGATTGTCGTGCATTCGCATTACCGGCCTGGAATGATACGTTCCAGGTAAAATCGTTTTTTTTTTTTTTTTTAATATTCTAAAAATATCGTTATTTTTTTTTACGCTGCAAAAATGTAGGTTCAAAAAATGTGTCTAGCGAGACGAAATTCTGAAGGCTCTTTCGAGGACGCGGCCGAGAGGTAAGATTCGCGACGAGACGAATCCCAAGACGCTCGGCTACGGTTCCTGATCCGATTGGCATGAAATTTGAAAGAAAATTTTCAAGAAGCTACGGGCGTCCCGTATAGCGTCTTTATGGATGTATGTATGCGTACATGTGTGTGCGATGCATGTAATATCATGGTATGTACATGAAAGAGACAGTGGAAAGGGAGGAGGAGGAGGAGGAGGAGACGGTCGCGATGTCGAGTGAGGGAGGTCGCGGGCTCTTCGAGAATCGATAGTAAATACTTTTGGCCCCGGTCGGGGGTGGCTGAAGTAGGCGACGGAGAACGAACGCAAGAGAAATGCCTTCGGGCTCTCGACGACGTATTTCGATATATTATAGACTATTTGCGGATACGTAAATTTTTCTCAAATCGTTCTACAGGAATCCCGCATAATATCGGCTCCGCGCGTCTCATCGCTCTCGCTCCCCCCCCCCCTCTCCCCCCCGCGGATTTATAATATTTATGTACTATAAATCGGCGGATCGTAGGGTGCACGAGCAAAAAATAAAATTAGGTGACTTAGGAATCATGCTCTCGGCCCAGACTCTTCCGGCATTCATTTTTTTATTTATTTTTTTTTATTATCTTATATTTTTGTTTAAAAACAAATTTTTATGCGGTTATAGCGTCTTTTTACTGTTTATGACTCTTCACTGTTAAAGAAAGAGAGTGGAAAAAAATGACGAGATTTCGGAACAACGTTCTCGACCTAGACTCTTCGTGCATTCATAAACGAAATGTTAATAAAAAAATGATTTGTACGCGGTTATAATGATTTTTTTTTTTACTGTTAAATAAACAGAGTATGAAAAATAAATAAAATGAGGTGTCTTCGAAAGCATGCTCTCGGTCCAGATACGTCCAGCATGCATTTTTTTTTTTAATGTATTTTAATTCAATAACAAATTTGTACCCGGTTACAACGACTTTTTACTGTTAAAGAATTAGAGTAGAAATGACAATTAGGAGATTTCGAGGCAACGTTCTCGGCCCAGATTCTTTCTGCGTACATTTAAAAAAAATGTTTATAAAAAAATAATTTGTACGCGTTTGTGATGTGACTTTTTAGTGTTAAAAAAACAGATACAGTAGAAAAAAAAAAGAGGAGGCTCCAGAACAATGCCTTCGGCCGAAACTCTTCCTGCATTAATTTTTTTGTAAATGTTAATTTTTAAAAAACGCTTATAGTGGTTATAATGACTCTTTACTGTTAAAGCAGCAGAGTATTTAAAACAAAATAAAACGACGAAACTTCGAAGTTATGCTCTCGGTCCAGACCATTCCTGCGTTCATTAAAAAAAAAAAAAAAAATGTATATAAAAAAAAACATTTTCTACGCGGTTATAATGACTTTTTGCTGTTAGAGAGAGTATAAAAAGCAGTAATAATAAAAAAGGTGGCAATAAAAGGGCGGTGAAAATCGTTGCGAAAGTTTAGCAACCAGCGAAGAGAGCCGACACTTGGAGGGCCAGGCAAAAAAGCGGGTAACGAGAGGGAAAGGGTTGCGATCCGAGGCGTTGTTCCTGGCGGAGCTTTTCCGCGCGCCCCACGGCAAGCTGGAACTTTCTTTTTAACCAACAATTAACCGGTGAAATCGGGGGTTTGGGGATCTCGGAGCTACAGCGCGGAGGCGGTGAAACGAGAGGAATGAGGGATTTAACGGGAAAGCGAGCACCGAGCCATTCAATGGCCAATTTTCGAACGGGCCGCCTCGCATCGCCAACCCCTTTCGGATCGAAACGTTCCTTACAATTTTTGATATTTTTCCATTAAAAAAAAAAAAAAAAAAAAAAAAAAATTCTTCATAAACTTTTTCGCAATTGGATATCCGTGAAAAGTGAACGCAGAAAAATAATTTATTTGACGGACGCCCCGCAGATAAATATTTATTTAATTCAAATAAATATTTAGTTAATTCAAATGAATGTTTATTTAATGGCTGAAGGACCTCGGTCGATGGCCAATTGGCAGCATATATGTAATTCAAGTCTGTTATTCATAAACAAAAAAAACTGTCCCCTATTAGTGACTGTCAATAAATTCACTGCTACACGCAGAAAAAAAAATGTACTCAAACCAAATAAAATTTATTTGGAGCAAACAAAATTGCTTATTTAAATATGAGCTCAATAGAGTTTTGTTGAAATCTAATAAATTTTATTAGAGTTAAATATCGCATATACTTGAATCAAATAAAAATTTAATTAATTCAAATAAAAATATTCTAATATCCGATTTTATTGACGATTAATAAACTTTTTTTTTCTGGGCGTACTGCTATTTATTTAATTTAAATCAATTCAAATATTTATTTAGACCAAATAAATATTAATTTGCTAGTGCCCGCCAAGTAAATTACTAGTAGTAGTAGTAGTAGTAGTGAGTTTATTAACAATACATAACATGTAAAAGTTTTTTTTTATACCTAACAAACTTATCTCTTTTCACCTATATTGCATATCGCCAATTGGCCATCGACCGCAGTCCTTCAGCCACGATTATTACAAAGTTGTTTTACCGTTTCGTAGCTTAGGTTGTTTGTTAGCGTAGGTTGTTTTACCGTTTCGTAGCTTTCGTAGTAGTAGTGAGTTTATTAACAATACATAACATGTAAAAAGTTTTTTTTTATACCTAACAAACTTATCTCTTTTCACCTATATTGCATATCGCCAATTGGCCATCGACCGCAGTCCTTCAGCCACGATTATTACAAGGTTACGTTTTACCGTTTCGTAGCTTAAGTTGTTTGTTAGCGTAGGTTGTTTTACCGTTTCGTAGCTTTCGTAGTAGTAGTGAGTTTATTAACAATACATAATATGTAAAAGTTTTTTTTATACCTAACAAACTTATCTCTTTTCACCTATATTGCATATCGCCAATTGGCCATCGACCGCAGTCCTTCAGCCACGATGATTACAAGGTTGTTTTAGCGTTTCTTAGCTTGCCTGAATCTCTTACTGAACTCTTACTGATCTGTAAGAGTAAATGTTCGGTTATCTATTTCATTGTTCATTATTTTTAATCGTTGGGATGACATGTGTATGGGATATTTAAATGCTCGTGTTACATTTTGTTCGAGCTGTATAGAAAGCGGTTTTATACTCTCTATTTGCATCTCAGCGAATCTTCCAGACAGTTCCTGTGTTCTGATTCTTATGGGAATAATGCCCGAAAGTTCACAGTGGAGAGTATCTCTAGGATAATGTAGTGGATTTGCCGGATGTCGAATGTGTGTCAAGCGCCGAATGGCGCAGGTTTCAGCAATGTTGGCCTCATTGATTGTTGCTTCTTTGCAGTTAATGAAAACCGGATGTTCGTATCCGCAAATGGGTCTGCACATAGCTTCATGGATTGGTGTTTTATGTGCGTATCACGGTGTTTGAAGATCATTTTTCTAAAGCGTGGGCCTCTTTGTGTACTTTTGCTTTTACACGGTATAAATAATTTCGTAAAATCGGAATGCGAAATTTCGCAAAGATAATTTTGTTAAATAAGCGACAAACTCGTTTGTCACTTATTTTAATATACGAAGACGTCCTTTTATTTCCTGTATTATCGACAATTTTTAGTTTGTACTTTTTTTTTGTTTTTTTTTTGTAAAACAAGAAAATTAACAAATAAAAAATTGTGGATATTTGTGGACAATAATTTGTTGTGAAAAGTACGCATTTTTTTTTTTTTTTTTTTTTTTTTTTTTTTTTTTACTGTGTACGTTGCTGCAAGTGACGATTAAAATTCAATTTATGGTCTATGCATATTCCTAAGTGTCTTGTACATGTTTCTAAGCATGTTGTAAAGCAGGTTATATTTCGGCGTTGAACAAACGTATTTTTGTTGATTGCGGCGTTATTTGGTGATTGAAAATGAGTCAATTGGCAAGTAAATCATTTTTCTGGATGCAGACGAAACGAGCGAGTCCGACGAGCTTGTGTGTGATACGATTTTAATGCGAATGTTCAATTTTAATCGTCGATTAAGCCATCTCCCGAAACGCGAATTTCACGGTGGAATTATCTCTACAGCCTCCTGGACGGTGAGCTTTTACTAATTTCGCGGATTCGGCTCGAGAAGTCAGGGAAACTCACTCTCGGGCTTCCCCGTTGAACGGGCGAAAGGATCTCCTCTCTCTCTGAATAGATATCAGATAAGCCGAATAAACCGGATGACTAATACCGTGAATGAATCAAAAGCTCTTCGATTATCCTGCCGGGCTGTCCCGCGCTCCTCCGTCCTGGTCGGCTCTCCTTCTCGATGTTGCCGCCGCCTATCTCTCCATCTCTCGGCGTCCTCCGTCTTCGTCCCCCGACTAGATTCTCATACCGATAAAGTCAGCCGTAAACACAGGAGGAGAGAATGCACCAGGTCGCGATGCTCTTCCACCCGGGATCGATCCTTCCTCGCTCTCTTCTTACCTCTTATCCGTCGTCTTCTCGTCCGCGCGTTCCAATTCTCTTTTTCTAACCCCCTTCGCGGCTCTAAATTCCACGAGGGGGTTTTCCATCACGCCCGCCGCTCTCACATCGCGCGATGCTCACCATCCGAACGCTTATCCTTCCCGTCTCTTCCTCTCTTCTTGCCTCGTTGCCAGCGCGCTCGGAAGCTCCTCTCGTCCCGGAGCCGACGGCAATTTTTTTGCGAGGACGACGAGTCCGCGCCGAGGAATAACGCTTCTTTCACCTGCAGCATTTGGCTACTGCTGTACGCGAGAGCAATGTTTGTTTGTTTTTTTTTTTTTTTTTTTTGGGGGGGAGGGAGGAGGAAAATGTGTCGGATGGTCTGGAGCGACGGATGAGAGGGTGTTGAGGTGGAATTTATGGCAATTTTTTTTTTTTTTTTTACAAATTTGTAAGGAAATGTTTATCGACTTGTAATTTAAAAAATTCAAACGTTTCTTGAGATGCGGTCCGAAAAATGGGGGGACCTGTTTTTATAAGTTTCATTTTTGAAATTCTCGACATCTGGGGAATAACGATTCCTCCACCTGCAGCATTTGGCTGCTGCTATACGCGAGAGCAATGTTTTTTTTTTTTTCTTTCTTTCGGGAACGAGAAAAAATGTGTCGGACGGTTTGGTGCGTACACGTGAAAGGGTGTTAACACGGAATTAATGGTATTTTTTTTGGTCAAATTTATAATCGGATGTTCACCGACTTAAAATTGTTTAATTCAAACATTAACATTAAATTCCACTCGTTAGAGTCATTTATAACACGTCTCCTTAAGCACCTACTCAATCGGGAGCGTGAGACGGCGTCGGACTGATCTCAGTTTTGCGCTACTAGTTGTAGGTTAGCCTAAGTACATATTCCTGGCATATTATTTTTATTTTTTACTTCGTTCTCTAATTTTTTTTCAACACATTGTAAATTAACTGTAACTAAACTATACTCTGCTTATGTTTTTCTGCTTGTTGTACTCTGCGCTGATTTGCTCATTCTTTGCCTGTATCGCATTGGCCCTTAGGTGAGGACCCAATAAAATCACAGGACCCAATAAAATTGTATCTATCTATCCATCCAAACATTTCTCGAGTTGGGTTCTGAAAATCAGGGGGACCTGTTTTGATAAGTTTAATTTCCGGAATTCGCGAAAATCGAGGAATAACGCTTCTTCCACCTGCTTCTTCCATTCCGCTGTTGCTATACATGAGAGCAAAGTGTCTTTTTTGTTTTTTTTTTTTTTTTTTTTTCGAAAAGAGGAAAATATATCGTTCGGTCTGGTGTATACGAAGAGGGTGTTAACACGGACTTAATGGTTATTTTTTTTTGCTAAATTTATAATGAAAAGTTCATAGAGCTGCAATAGAGGTTGAAACTTTTTTTTTTTTTTTTTTTTGCGACACGGTCTGAGAAATGGGCGAACTGTTTCAATCCCTTTAATCTTCGAAGTTCTTTCGGCGTTTATGCGTGTTACGGTGGAATCTCGACAAAAAAAAGTTCCATATTCGCACCTACTTTGCGCCGTCGGCGGTAAGACGCCACCGGAGAGGAATCTCGCGGAATTTACGTTCGCGACAGGAAGAGGTAAGACGGAAGGTGGAAGACGAAGAAGCCAGAGGAAGCGCTTCCACTACGACGACGTTGGAGGTTTCCCCCCCCCCCCCCCCCCTCACAAAAGGTGATTTTCGCTGGGCAAGGGCGTGAAGAAAAGCTGCGGCTATGACGAAGAGAACACGGACGGGGATGGGGGGGGGGGGAAGGGGTGAATGCGGGAGGGTGAAACGATGTAGTTATACCGACGTTGGATGCTGCTCCTGCTGCTGCTGGCGCTCTCCTCTCGTAAAGGAGGTGTCGTAAGTAAGTGGACTTTTATTTCGTTCCAGTGCAGCTGTTTCGCGTTTGAGATACTGGGCTCTCGGATCCTCTCGGCGAGATGCGCGTGGGAGAGCATTTAGTTTGTATAGATGAACTCAGAGAAGTGTGAAAGGATGGAAAGAGCGCTCGGCGTTGGCACCATCAAGAGAATTCCGAAGCAGAAGGAGAGACGATTGAATTCTCCATAATTATACGAGTTGTCGAGACGTAAAACGTGAAGCGACGAACCAGCCCGGCTAGGGTATCGGCAGAGGCGGGGGGAGACTAAAGGAGTAAGAAGAGCAACTGCGCTCAAACTGCGAATCGGACGTCGGGGATGCTCTCTGTCTGCCGCTACTCTTTCATTTTTTTTTTTTTTTTTTTTTTTTTTTTAAATCTCCGATGGAAATTGCCCTTTGTGAAGATTACGTCGAAAGCTCGAGCACCAAACGAAATAACCTGATTACTTTACAGGGAGGAGAAGCGCGCGCGCGACTGATTTTTCATCGGATGAAAAAAATTCTTTATCGCTGGGCATCGGAGCGAGCCATTAAGGTGCAGCCCGCCGGAAGATGGGGAAAAGGTAGAAGAGGAGTAAGAACCTCTTTTGCATCTTCAACGTCGGGCAAACGAAGCCTCGAATAAAATTTTTTATTCGCGCTCGATTGACTGGGAGTTGCAGTACGAGAGACAGATGGGTCTGAAAGAATATCTGTAATATGATTAGGTGCGGTGTGTGTCATTAGATACTAACGCAATCAGACGGAGTATCAGACGGAGTATCAGACGGAGTATCGGACGGAGTATCGGACGGAGTATCGGACGGAGTATCGGACGGAGTATCGGACGGAGTATCGGACGGAGTATCGGACGGAGTATCGGACGGAGTATCGGACGGAGTATCGGACGGAGTATCGGACGGAGTATCGGACGGAGTATCGGACGGAGTATCGGACGGAGTATCGGACGGAGTATCGGACGGAGTATCGGACGGAGTATCGGACGGAGTATCGGACGGAGTATCGGACGGAGTATCGGACGGAGTATCGGACGGAGGATCAGACGGAATATCAGACGGAGTGTCAGATACAGTGTCAGACAGAGTATCAGATTATTGGACAGCGACTCAGATTATCAGACAGCGACTCAAGCAGAGTATCAGCCAAAGTATCAAACAGAGCGTGACAAATCTGCAGACAGAAACTCACGCAGTGAGCTGACGCGAGCACGCGAGCCGAAAAAAAGCCTGCTAGTAAAAAATACAAAGAGGCAAAGCTATGCTCAGAGAGAGAGAGAGAGAGAGAGAGAGAGAGAGAGAGAGAGAGAGAGAGAGAGAGAGAGAGAAGGTATCCCTTGCAGGGAATTCTCAGCCGGAGTATCAGACTGCGAGTAAAACAGAGTCTCAGACAGAAACTCACGCAGGGAGCTGACGCGAGCACGCGAGCCAAAAAAAACCTGCTAGTAAAAAATACAAAGAGGCAAAGGTATGCTGAGAGAGAGAGAGAGAGAGAGAGAGAGAGAGAGAGAGAGAGAGAGAGAGAGAGAGAAGAAGGGATCCCTTGCAAGGAATATAAATGTGTCTGCGGAGAGTTCGAGAAAGGAAGAATCGTATAATAGCGGCGCTTCGGAACGGGCGCGTGGGCCATTTGAGACCGTTTGCGGAGACATCTGCCACGATGCATTATTTTTTTATGAGAGGCGTGGCTGGTTCTGGTGCCGGTGAAGCTGGCTAAGGTCGCGCGCGCCCTCCGACCACGACACCCCCTTCGAATAGGAGAATATATTTTAGAGTGTTGGTTAAACGAGAGCCCCGCTACGGGAATAGCGAAACGTGAGTTTCACCGCTTGCTCCGGACACTCAGTTATGTTTTTTCGGTAACGCGCATTGGAAATGTTGTTGCTTTCTTGTGAAACAAATAACGTGCCCATTTGGTTTTAGGGCAAATATTTTTAGTGGAATCGCAGCAAAATATCTCGAGCACGAACTGTCGAACGTCCGTACTCTCTGAAAGTCCGATCAAGACTGTTGTCATCTCGTCAATCGATAATCTGTCCGTTTGTCATTTGTCACACCGAGCTATTCCGGTTATCAACAGTAGAATCCCGATTAAGCGGGATGCTCGGGACCGAAGAGTCGTCGGATAATCGAAATCCCGGATAATCCGAACTGGACAGCGAAAGTACATAAGTCAATAATGACTAATGATACAAATTTATTTTGAATAAATACAATGACATTTGGTACAACTTGCACTTAATTCTCAAATAGTGTTAACTAGAATGTAAAGCTTTGGATACTTTTTTTTTTTCATTAACATAAGCTAGTTTTCTTTTAAGTACTCAGTGACTTTGGTTGCTTCTTGCACTTCCTTCGATTTTCGTCTATCACTTCTTACATTTTCCGAGCTCTGCAAAAAAAAAAAAAAAAAAAAAAAAAAAAAAAAAAAAAAAAAACCCTTGGAAGTCACACGATTAATCCGCTTCGCAGTTAATCCAAGCCCGATTAATCGGGGTTCTACTGTGTTTAATATCGTATATCTCGATCCATCCTCATCTCTATACTCGTTACAATAAATATCTTTGGTGTCCATTCTACGAGCCGTTTTCAAGCGCCGGAAATGTTATTCGATTTCTATAACATATCGAAATTTTATATATATATATATATATATATTTTTTTTCGCCGCCTCGATCGATCTCCATGCAGCCGTGCGTGCGTACATCGGCGCAACATTGCGCGTGACGTGGATCGATAGGAATCTATCTATCGTCCGCCGATGCCTTTGTATCCGCGAGAGTGTACGGTCCATCGAGGGCACGGAGCGTGCAACGCGCTGAGGGGATCAAAGACAGGAATCACGTTACCCGAAGCCCGACAGAGTCCGCCGCCCCAGGGCTGGATGCGTTTTCAATCGTGTTTCGGAGAGAGAGTGAACGTTTCGTTTCTATCTTTTGTTGTTGTTGTTGTTGTTGTTATTTTCTGTAAATATATACGTTTATAATTTTTTTTTTTTTTTTTTTTTTTTTTCATCCAAGCGGATCAGCCCGGAATCGATACTCGCGGCGTTTCCGCGAGCGCTGAAAATATTTGTATATATAACAAAAAAAATCGTACTCGACAAAAGTTGCAAAGGCCACTGTGCGCCGTAGAGTTTCGTGTGTCGCTAAACAACGACTTTGACGAAACTGTGTGGCAAAAAAAAAGAGAGAGAGAAAAAATAGTATGCCACAATAATTTTTTTCCTTCGCACCTATACGTAGTTTTAGTGGCCAAATACCGCAGGACGTTTCGTCCGAGCGGATCGCGCGGTCCGATCGGGATTAACGATTGTGCGGTTCTGCTCCTCGAATGTGGAAGAAGAAAAAAACACTCTCTCACCCTCCGTGTTATTCGGCTTTCGCTTTTAGCTCCGATAGCCGTGTGGCCGCGCGACAGGGGAAGAGACAGATCTCCGTTGGTACAACAAACGATAGTGTAATGCGTAAGTCGATCCGCAGATCTCCCTCGCAGGACGATCGTATTGCCCGTCGATCGGAGCCGAAAAGCCCCCGACCGGCTTGGCGCGCTGAGATGAAAATCATCGTGGCCCTCTCTCGCGGTCGCGCGGCCGCTTGTTGATGCGTGGATATTTGTCAACGATCACTTTCGAACAGTCAACGATGCGAGAACGAGCGAACAAGTTCTCCTCCGGTCGTTCGGCGTTGAAACTGAAAGCGTGAAAATATATCGCGGTATTATACGTATAAACCTAACACAAGTAAGAACCCGAAGCGGGCAAAACTAGCTTGGCACTGGGTAGAACTCCGCGGGTGGCGCACGCGAGTCCGACCGCACTCTGCTGTGTGTGTGTGTGTTTGTGTGTTTCACGTATGTGTGCCCGTAAACCGCACCAGGTGCATATCTGTATACATGAAATTCTGCCGCTGCTGCTGCTGCTGCTGCTGCTTCGAGTGAGAGAAATGTTACGGAAATGTGTAGGAGGTCGGATGGTGCTTTGCCAACCCCTTTTATACGCTCATCGAGAATAATTTACTGTGTTCCACCGCCGTTTCTGGGGAGATGTCTGTAGATTTCGAGCCTGATATAGATATAAAGGTGAGGGAGAGGGGGAGGCTACGGTGGATGCGGTAACTCCCGGTGAAAGTAGCTCATTCGAAATCACTAACGGTGCTTTCGCATCGGGGGGAAAATCGGGGGGGGGGGGGAGGGGGAGTTTGATATCGCCATCCCTCCACCGATCGCGTGTAATATCCGCGAAGAGGGATGGTCAGAAGCTTGGTCCAAACTAGTGGAGAACTGGAGGCGACTGGAGCGCTAGACGAGAGGTTCGAGTGTTGTAGGTGCGGAGAACCGGGAAAGAAATGGCGTTTCTCTGGAAACTGGCTAAACTGATTTATATACCGGGAGAACGTCGAGTGGTAGGGGGAGCGAGGGGTGGGAAATCGTCTTCTGGTCCTGGTCCCGAAACGGAGGGATGCGTTGATCCGGTTGAATCCGGATGAGGGCATCCAGAATCTTCGGAGGAAACTATCTTTGGGCGTTTCGGGCACACTTTTCTCCGTCGTCTTTCCACAGGTTTGTTGGTTATTGACGGCGGAGGAGAGAATGATATCGTCGTCCCTCCGCCGATCGCGCATAACATCCGCAAAAAGGAATAGGCAGAAGCTTGGTCCAGGCTAAAGTTGATCTGGAGGCGAATGGAGAGAGAACGAGAGGTCCTTGGGTTGTAGGTGCGATCAACCGGGGAAGAAATGGCACTTCTCAGGACACTGGTTAAAGTAATTTATGCACCGGTAAAGTGAATCGTCTTCTGGTCCGGGTCCCGAAACGGAGGGATGCGTTGGTCCGTTTGACTCCGAATGAGTGAATCTTCGAAGGAACCTATCTTTGGGCCGTTCGGGAGCACTCTTCTTCGCGGTCTTTTCACAGCGTTGTTGGTCATTGACCACGGAGGAGAGAATGGTATCGTCATTCCTCCGCCGATCGTGTGTAACGTCCGCCAAGACGGATGGTCAGAATCTTGGTCCAGGCTAAAGTTGATCTGGAGATGACTGGATCTAGGAGGAAAGGTCCTCGAAAGGGTTGTAGGTGCGATGAACCGGGAAAGAAATGGCACTTCTCTGGAAACTGGTTAAACTAATTTATGCACCAGGGGAGCTCAAAACGGCGGGAGGAACGAGGGATGGTGAATCGTCTTCTGGTCGATGAGTTGGTTTGTATGACTTCGGAGAAGTTCATCCAGGATCTTGGGCGGAAACGATCTTTGTGCCTTTCGGGCGCACACTTTTTCCGAGGTATTTTCACGGGTTTGTTCGTCAATGATACGCTTCCCATTTGCAACGAGTCCCAGGGGGTGCACTTTTCCGTGTTCCCACTGCGGCCAAACTAGGAATTAAAGAGCCACCGAGTGGCCGGCCGTTTTCTGGCGTGAGCCGAAATTTTTTCCTCGGAGTGTAAAGACCCCGGGGGTCAGTCGGAGGATGGCGAGGGGTGGGTTTCTGGTAGAGGAGTCTGTGCGGATGAGCGGGGATGAAAAGAAACTCGCCACCGGCACCGGGACGGCTTCGCACTATAATGGTGGAGAGAAACAGGCGGCGAGAAAAACCGTCTGTCCATTGTTACGCCTCGTCACACTCCTCGAGATAGTTTTTCTGTGTGAGTCTATGCTGCACCCATACACACCGGAGTTTCCATGTGCCCGAGACAGAAAAAGGTCTCCGTCTCGAAAAACCAGCGGGACCTCGTTCTCACGCGCTTTTATTGAGCGCGAAGAGGCATGCTGTGCATTATCTCACCTCGCGCGACGGAGATAGATGAAAGGCCATGCGGTCCATTCAGAGCCACGAAGTACCGGCACTAATTTTCTACTTGTCTCATTAGATAACGATTCTACTGTACTTTTCTCGTGCCTCCTACACTTCGCCCGTTGCACTTTGGAAGTGCGACGCGTGTCTGTTCACGGCAAACCGAGGGCAAAATGGAGTATCGGAAAGAAACGAATCTTTTGGCGCAAAATGGGAACTCTTGGCATGAAACTGAGAGAAAGAAACTATTTTCATACGTCAGTAAAGTCGGTGAAATTTGTCTTCAACGACTGGTCCATCGCGAGAAAAAAAAAAACTAATGAATCAATCGGGCTGAAATGGGGATTTTTGGCATAGAACTAAGAGG
This sequence comes from Amblyjoppa fuscipennis, assembly GCA_963575735.1. NCBI lineage: Eukaryota > Metazoa > Arthropoda > Insecta > Hymenoptera > Ichneumonidae > Amblyjoppa > Amblyjoppa fuscipennis. Next base: position 9,240,992 of record OY754489.1, on the reverse strand, counting down.
ATTATTATGCAGTTTAGTTCTCATTAAATATAATTAATTATTAGTTCATCCTATCATACATTTTTTTTATTTATTTTTTTTGTAACTCAGTAAATTCGAAGAAATTTCTCTTCGACGTCCGCTCCATTGAGCTTGGCTTTCGCGCATTACTATTTAGAGCGCGCGAGTACTCGAAAGAAAGTTCGGTGAGAGGTAACTTATCAACCAGTTCTGGCAAACGCTGCCCCCTCGCTATCCAGCGGGAGAGCTAAGGATATATATATATATATATATATATATATATATATATATATATATATATATACACGCTCACGTACACATCTACATGTATCTATCTCGTTTCGAATGGTCAGATTACTCGGTCTTGTATAGCCGCTTCGCGAGCGTACTCACTTCGCGCGAGGCTCGAGAAGGGTTGCGGGCGTGAGAGAGAGAGAGGGAATATGAAGAGATTCGGTGTACAGGAGCAGTAAATGAAATGTAGTAACTGCACTCTCCGGCTTTCTTCGGAAGCGAGGTATTGCGCTAGGAGCAATTAGAGGATTTAGTGGGTTCCGGACGGTCGGAAATTAGTAGGCGGACAGCGAGCAGAGAAAACGCTCGAGCTTTGCCCTACTGGACTGACTATATATATGAGTTTATATGTATATGTCTTCAAGTACATATTATATATATATATAGATATATATATATGAGAGTACTATGAGCACGAAGCTACAGCAGGGCCTAGAGAGAGAGCGCCTGACTTCTATTCCTGCTTCTTCCACTTCTCTTCCTGGCTTGACTTACGAGGAAACGTGAGTTTTATGGTCTAACGTGTGCGCCCCGTTTCGTGGATACGAGGTCGAGTGGCCTCTCTGCTAGCTTCTCTCGCAAGTGCCCCCCTTCGCCAGGAGAGAGAGAGAGAGAGCGAAAGAGAGCCACCTCTCGCTTTCGCCAAACTCGAATGGCTCTAATATAGATCGTCGAATGGAACCCTCACGTTTTCAGAAACCACCGCGGAAACTCTCCACGATCCTCTCCACCGAGAAGGATACCTTCGAAGTGCGAAGTGCTCCAATCTTCTCGGGATATCGTTCTTTTCCCTCCCTATCTCATTTCGGCCTTATCGATCAAACAGGGAAAACAGTGCTCGAATCCTAACTCCCCGGCGGATCGGGCGATAGGCTCGGTCGGTAACGAAAACTCTAATGCCATTTCTTTAGGGACCGCCAAACTTTTTCCGAGGAAAATCAAACTGTCATCGTCCGATAAAACTTCGGACGAAGACTTTGATAATCTAGATCAGAATAAACGTCCCAAGTCGACTCAAAACGTCCGAGATCCTGAAAATCGATTGCAGTTTTCATTACCGATCGAGTCCGTTCGGTATCGCAGTATGCGAAGTGTTCGAATCATCTCGGAACATCGTTCTCTTCCCTCCCCATCGCACTGCAGCATTATCGTTCAAACAGGGAAAATTCTGCCCGAATCCCAACTCCCTAAAGAATCGCGCGATCGGTTCGGCCGGTAACGAAAACGGTAATTCCATTTCTTTTGCGGCCACCAAACTTTTTCCTCGGAAGATCAAACTGCCAAAGTCGGTCCATCCGTCGGACGAAGACCCTGACAATCTGCATTCGTCACAAAGCGTTCATTCCCGAAAATTGATCGCACTTTTCATTACCGACCGAGTCCGTTCGGTACCTCGAGAGCCCGCAGCTTCCTCGATATCTCAACTTAAACAACGCGTATCGCCCCCCGCTTATTACGACCGGACAGTCCCATTCTATGCTAATTGCCAGAATTTGATTAACGAAAGCTCGATATCGAATATGCACCGATACCGATAGCCGATAAGCGGGCCACCGCGGCCGCTCGCTTCGGTGATGAACACACGCGCGGCTTATTGTCACCCCACAAGAGTTGGCCGCCTCTCGCGTTCCCGGCGATCCGCCCCAACGAAAATCCACCCCTTTCAGCCGGCGAGCGAGAGAGCTACCTCGAAGCTCTCGTGTATCACGATTGATTTAACCGGTCTACCGCGTCTTCTGTGCGCGGGACTCTCGGCCGATTGATTTCAAGCGGATCATTACACGCATCGAACCTCGCTTAACCAAACGCCGCGTATACACCAGTACGTATGCAATTAGTATCGCACACCGGACCGTCCTCGTGTGCGGGCGCTTTCGCGCGTACACGTGCACGTCCCGAGTCCGTGTTCGTGCCTGCGCACCGATCCGGACAGTATAATATTTAGTATGTATCCGCCTAACGAACGCCCAATTCTACATGGAGCAGAAACATCAGCAGCCACCGTTCCAGCGATCGCCGACCCTCCATCCGCTTTCATGGCCCTCCGACGCGCATCCATCCCGCTCCCTCAGGATGCTTTATGCTCCCGCGTTTCTATTTGCGATGGGTTTCGCGAATCGTTCCGAATCCTCCGATATCGTGCGAAACTCAGCCGGAGCGGCGCATATGCGCATCCCCGGCGTTGCAGCGAACGGGCATAATGATCGGGGCGCGGGCATACCGATGCACGCGCGATACCTTGATTAGTCTCACCGTCTAGACCGCGAATTAATCATCGGTGTATCAATGGCCTTCGTATCCAATGCGCCATATTTGACGGGAGGGAAAAATTAGTGGTTTTCCGAAATCCACTTGTTCAAGGGTCGCTCAACTCTTATGGAAATAATTACATTGTGTGCCACGTGCTCAAGGTAGTTAGGGCGAATAGTGTTCAGTTCGCATAAGCATCAGAGAAATGAGAGAGAATTGCAAACACTTCGCGATGGTACAAAAATCTGAATAAAATGCAAGCATGTTAAATGTGCTAAAAAGATTAATTTTGCATAATTGTAATTTCCAAATGATATTAACAAATTGATGAAAAATAAAATTGTTCAATGAATCTCGCGGAGACGTAACATCTTTTTTTTTATGAAAATTATTTCTTCATTTTTCTGAATACGTATGAATTTTTTTTTAGATATTTTAATTCACTTTGAATTTTATGACTTTCTACACATTTTTGCCGTATAAAAAAAAAAAAATAATTCAAAGTGAATTTGCAAATCTGAAAAAAATTCATACTTATTCAGAAAAGTGAACGAATCATGTTCATGAAGAAAGTGTTAAGTTTAAAAAAGTCCGGAAAAACTTAGGTTTCCGGAAGATTTGTCGAGCATATTTTATTTTTCATCAATTTGTTAATAACATTTTGTAATTATTATTACGCAAAATTAATCTTCTCGGTACCTTTAACATGCTTGATTTTTTTCAGATTTTTATACCATCGACAAGTGTTTGCAATTCCCTCGCATTTCTCTGAAACTTATGCGAAGTGAAGACTATTCGCAAGGACTTGCAATAAAGACGATTTAAAGAAATTCCGCCAAATGAACCTTTGAACCAGGGGCAAAGATTAATCGATCTTAGACGCCGTTCTTGTCAAAGAGCCACAATTTTATATTTATTTTTACCCCACGATCACGGAGCCGCGACAGCGTTATAATTGTCGTCGAGCAAAGATGCTGAGTGGCTTGAAAAATGCATGAAACCGCTGAAAGCAGGTATGCATTCTCCGCCATCGGTCGACATAGCGCTCTCTATATATACATCCAGAGGCCACACTGCCTCGCACTATAAGGCAAAAGGGCCACGGGCATCAGCCCGAAGACCGGCGTTGATGATGATGACGCTCGGCCCGAGATGAACGAGCGAGACCGCGGCGGTCCAGCACCTGGCGTTGCACCGTGGTCCGAGACTCGCCTCCGTTGCAAAGTGACGCTGACGCGCACGAGTGCACTCACGCCTCGTACGAGAGGCCCTTCCTCCTCGCGTCCCTGGAACTTACCGTGCCATACCGATATGCTTTCACCGAGAGACGGGAAATAATGAAAGGGATCGCGAGGGTGCGCGAGAGGGACGAAGAGACGGCCAGTGTGTGCGCGCGCTTGTGCGCACTTTTGAGCGTTTTCCTTACAACCGGCCGGTCTTTGGCTCCCGCACGGTGCAGCAGCCTTCTTTACACTCGAGGGAACCCTCTTGGTAGAGTCCCTTTCTATGCACTCGGCCCAAAATAACCAAAATTGTGGAGAATCGCCGACGTCCCCGTCGTCGAGCGTATTCTTGAAAACCCGCGCCGGAGACGGAGGAGGAGACGGCAAACTATACACATCGTCCTGCAAAAACCCTACGGCTCTCCGTCCTCGTTCGTCCCTCGTTTATTGTTCACGCACACACGCCTCCGTGGCCATTCTTCTCCCCCGAGCGCCCCATACGCGCTTCTTTGTACTCCTGATGCTCGTAAGGAAACTCCAGCTTTATATCGCGCGCATTGTAAGAGATTTCGATATTTGTCTTCTTTTTTTTTTTTTTTTTTTTTTTTTTTTTTTTTTTTTGGATCCCTTCGGTTTCCGCGTGGATAAACCAACGTGGCGAGATTTGACTTTTCAACGTTTTTCGGAGCTGCGTACATACGGCAATTTGATAAGTGCGAAAGACGCCTTTGGTCGAGCTGTGAAATAACACTTTACTGCACAGTAACAAAAACAACTTGTTGTCCACAAACGTTCACAATATTCTATTTTTACAAGCGAAAGTGCAAACTAAAATTGTCAACGACACGAGAAATAAAGGGACAGGTTCCTATACTCAAATAAATGACAAACGAGTTTGTCACTTATTTGACAAAATTTTTCATACGAAATTTCGCATTCCGATTTTACCGAATTATTTTTTACTGTGTGTCGATCATAAGATTTTTCTGAATTTGTCGATGAAAAAGTACAGTCGAATAAAATCGATACATTACGAAAAAAAAAAATACAAATGTACCTGAGACATGTCTAGAATATAAAAAAAAATATATCTCGAAAAATTAACTCAGTCGCCAGTGGGTGTGTGAACGGGGGAAAACGGACCAGTTACAACAATTTTTTTTTTTCAACTCTTGTCTCCGATGAACACAACAAACGAGGCGAAGAAATTTGACTTATCAACGTTTTTAAAGCTGTGTATATTCGGTGACTTGATAAGTGCGGAAGGCGCCTTTGAACGCGCTTTGAAATAACGTTTTACCGTGGATCGTGCAATTTTCTGAGTTTGTCGTTGAAATGTGCAACCGAATGAAATCGATCCTTTGATGTATTGACGAAAAAATAAACGGTTCTTAGATATGTCTGGAGTATACAAAAAAAAAATATATATATACATTCGGAAAAATGAACCCGGCCGCGAGTAGGTGAGAATGGGGCAAAACGGACCAGTCACTATATTTCTTGTTTTCACCTCTTATCTCGAATGTAGGACACCGGTTCATTTCGCCCCGCTCACCCGCGCGCCTTTGTAAACTGGAAACAAAATCGATGAAAACGCCGTCATACGAAATCTGTCCATGTGTGCATGAGAACGCCTGTACAGAAAACGCGACTTTGATTCCTGATGTTTGCCCAGAGCCCAGGTGTGACGGTACGAGTTACGAGACTGTAAGCCGGCCGCTTTATAACCCACGGTTCTATAAAACGACGGGCGAAGAATTTTTATTCACGTTCACTCTATGGTCATGGCATCGACGATCACTGAATTGGAATCACGAGGGTTACCGGTGGACAAGGGTGAGTTGTGTGTGTATGTGTGTGACTGTGTGTGTGTGTATTTTCGTGTGTGCGCGTGTTGTAGAAAACACGATGCTCGCTCAAGTGCGCGCGAACAATGTTTTCTCGGTGCTTCTGTAAACGGTGTCTTTAGAAATTCGGTGTAAATAGAGAGGAGTTCTTAATAGTCGGGAATCGCGAGAGCTCGACGTATAAAGTTCTTCGATCCGAAGAATTAATGTTTTGGAGCAATAAATCCCGATGGATAAATCCAAGTTTCGATCTTTTCAATGCCATTGCTCACGACTTTATACGGAAACTGCAAAGGCACGCTTCGGAGCAATTTTTTTAATGGTGTAATGGCCAACATTTTTTTTTTCTTTTTTTTTTTCGCTTCTGAGATGAATTTTCACGTGAAATATCGATGCGGTATTGAAACAGACCATGAGTTCGTGATTATCGGAAAATCAAGGGTGCAAATAGAGAGTCCTCAATAGTCTGGATCTGCGAGACATCGAGATAGAACGTTTTTTTATTCGAAGAGTTAATATTTCGGAGCAATAAATCTTGATGGAAAAAATTGAGTTTCTATCTTTTCAATGCCATTCATTGCAACTTTATACGGAAACTGCATCGACACGCTTCGGAGCATTTTTTGAATGGTGTAATCGCGAGAAAATGTATTTTGTAAAATCGTTTCTGAGGCGCATTTCCATGTGAAATAACGATGCAGGACTAATATTTTTCTTTTCTTTGTCGCTTCTGAGGTGAATTTTCACGTGAAATATCGATCGAGGAGTAAAACGGGCCGTGAGTTCGTGGTTACCGGAAAAAAAAAAAAAAATACATCGGAATTTTTCCCGAAACGACGAGAGTCACCAACATTTCTTTCCCAGACCGATTTTGCGATAATTTTGCGATTGTCGGTACTTTAAAACAGCGATTTCTCTGCTTCCAGATGTAATCCCAAAAAAAATCAAGTTGCCTATCGTCCTCCGTGGGAAAAAACACATCGTGAGCTACTTTCCGGGTTAAAAAAAAAAAATCCGCACCGTCACTCAGGCAATAAGAAACGTGAAAAAGTAATGACGCGATTTCTAGCCCCAAATTGAGAATCCCATGCAACATCCTCACGACACACGGTAGAACCTCGCTTATCCGACCCTCGATTAACCGAGCCTCCGCGTTATCCGAAGCACCCAATTTATCCTTGCTCGCCGCGTTAACCGAAGTGTCGTCTCGGATAATACAGAAAACTCGGATAAAACGGATAACGCAGCAAAGCAGCAACGAAGACAACTTTGTTGCATACGCGCACTTAATTTCGTACAAGTTTGCTTTATATCGCGAACTACAAATACAACAGTGCCGATTTTAGAGTCAATTGCTTAAGTTTGTACGAAGTTAATGTTAATTAACGAAATAACAATCATATTTAAAAAATAACTGAATTCATTAGTAACGTTAATGTTTATACGAAGTGGTGTTATTTTTAAAAAATATGTAATAGTAGTAAAAGTTTGAATTGAGTATCTTATGCGTGTCATCCGAGATTTCACTTATCCACTATGCGCTCTCCCTCCATTAAGTCGGATAAACGGGCTTCATAAGTTAGTTCGCGCCATAACCGAATTCGCCATTACTTTCGAAAGCCGAACATCAAAGTAACGGCAAACAAATGAAAGCTATTGCCGCCCGAAAATAAAACATGACACCTAAAATATGATAAAAAAAAAATCAGGATCGATCTGAAAAATGTCCGAATCACTCAAAGACTCTTCGAGTCGCAAGCGCAACTTGACTCCCTCCCACCGGACGAAAAACGAACTTGAATTGAGTATCTTACGCGTGTCATTCGAGATTTCACTTATCCACTATGCGCTCTCCCTCCATTAACTCGGATAAACGGGCTTCATAAGTTAGTTCGCGCTATAACCGAATTCGCCATTACTTTCGAAAGCCGAACATCAAAGTAACGGCAAACAAATGAAAGCAATTGCCGCCCGAAAATAAAACATGACACCTAAAATATGATTAAAAAAAAAATCAGGATCGATCTGAAAAATGTCCGAATCACTCAAAGACTCTTCGAGTCGCAAGCGCAACTTGACTCCGTCCCTCCGGACGAAAAACGAACTTGAATTGAGTATCTTACGCGTGTCATTCGAGATTTCACTTATCCACTATGCGCTCTCCCTCCATTAACTCGGATAAACGGGCTTCATAAGTTAATTCGCGCTATAACCGAATTCGCCATTACTTTCGAAAGCCGAACATCAAAGTAACGGCAAACAAATGAAAGCAATTGCCGCCCGAAAATAAAACATGACACCTAAAATATGATTAAAAAAAAAATCAGGATCGATCTGAAAAATGTCCGAATCACTCAAAGACTCTTCGAGTCGCAAGCGCAACTTGACTCCGTCCCACCGGACGAAAAACGAACAGAATTCATCGGTCATTCTCCCGCACTGTGCACAGTCACCGTTCGTCCGGAATCCCGTAATCCTGTTTGTGAATCTTGGATAAACATTTGTTTCCGCGAGAAGCGGCGTGCGGGGTGGGGGGCTAAAAGTCAAATTTCGCCACAAAGGGTACCAGCGAGCCGTCGTCTAGGAGTATCGCGAGAGACGAAGGAGCAGACTTTATGTACCTTGGAGCAGGTAGAACCTGTGCGACCGTTTGCGGCTTGCGAGACCGTGCTCGAGGAGGGCGATGAAAGAAAAAGCAGCAAAGTCAGAGAGAGCCGAGACGCGAAAGCGTTCGCGAAGTCTAGCCGCGGAGCGCGGGGGTGCGATTGCCGAAGGAAATAAAAGTCGATCCGTGCGGTGCAGTCGCGGAATCGTACAGCGGTAGACGACGTTCGGGTCCTGTCCAGGACTCCGCCCGCTCCGGCTTCGCCGCCGGTGGCATCCTCTGGCTGTGAAAATAAACCAACCAGGATGGAAACAGTACCGGCGGGGGGGGGAAACACATCAACGTGGAAGGCTTACGCCCGGTGTATTGAGAGAAAACCTGCTCGAAGGAACGCTCTCGCAGATCTCCGGTCCTTCCGGTCGGCGCGGTGCACCGATTCGCACGGCGAACCGAAAGCCCGGGCGAGACGTGATCTTTTGACTTTTAACGTCTGGAGAGACTCCGAGCCGAAAAGCTTACAGGATCAACGCCGAATATACACACAATACGCCCAGCGATCGAAACGGGCAGTTTATTCTTTTGCGTCCTGAAAAAATAACTCGCCAGACAGTCGAGAGACCGCGTGGAGGAAACGACGTTTAGACGATGGACTGTGGGCTAAATTTTCTGTTTTTTTTTTTTTTTTTTTTTCCTCTAAATTATTGTAAATCGTTTCTAAATTAGAGAATGGAGTTCCATTCCGCTGCGTGGGCTACGTTTTTCAAGGGTTGAATTTTATCTCGTGGAATGGAATTTCTCGCATTCGGTGGGTTAAATTTTTTAAGAGTTGAATTTTAGCTCATGGAATGGAATTTATTCTGTAAGCTACATTTTTAATGGTTGAATGTTAGCTCATAAAATGGAATTTATTATATTCCACAGGCGACACTTTTTGACGGTTGAATGTTAGCTTACAGAATGGAATTTATTAAATTCCATAGGGTACATTTTTTGATTCTTGAATTTTAGCTCATGAACTGAAAGTCATTTAATTCCATATGCAACATTTTCCGAGGGTCAAATTTTAGCTCATTAAGTGGAATTTATTCCACTGTATGGGCCACATTTGTTAAGCATTAAATTTAGCTTATGAAATGGAATTTCTCCAATTCTATGGGTCCAATTTTCTAAGGGTTAAATTTTAGTTCATGAAATGAAATTTGTTCCCTTCTATAGGCAACATTTGTTAATGGTTGAATGTTACACTGTAAAAATAAATTGTAAATTTAATATACTGGAACACGAAATTTGTTAACATTACTTACATTAATCGAACATTAGTGTACTTTACTTGTAAAATAAAAATACTGGATATCAAAATTACAATTCTTCTGCTAGAGATTCACAAAAATGTTCATGAAAAATACAAATTTTTCCTGTTAAATTGCAACGCACATGTGTTTGAAATGTCAGAAACAGTTTATGTAAAAAAAAAGCTTCCAATACTGTTACAGCAATGTCTGAACGAAATTTGTTTTTACACTGTAGCTCATGAAATGGAATTAATTTAATTCCATAAGGAAACTTTCCCGAGGGTTAAATTTCCGCTCATGCGATGAAAATTTGTCTCAGACACACGCAGTGAGTGCCGCTCAGACGGCGAACTTTAGTTAGTCGCGCGGAATCGATCTACCGCAAGTCTACGGTAGACACAGATTTTTGTTACTAGTCCAACATAGCCTCGCGCCACTGAGAGTATCAACTTCGTACAATCGATGAGGATCAAGTTTCCGGTTATACGTTCAATCGAGCCGTTTTCAATAGTTTACCCCGTCGAAATGACCCTCGTCCCGTCCAGATATTCCGCGTTCCCGCACTGCACACCGATAGACCGAGTTATCGAGTTATCGACTTCGGTCAAAGAACCTCCACCCCGGGTCTCTCGGTTCACAAAGCGGGCGAGTTTGCCGGAGCTCCCTCGCGGCGACTGCCTCCCGTGGCGAAAACACATCGACAAGCGAAATCGCGAAAGGGATGCGCGCCCGACTCCAGGCACTCCGAAATAGAACTACGAGATATAGAGGGAACCGTGCTCAAAGCCGCTACGGGACGCAGTTCAAATGAAATGGAAAGAAAAAATAAGATAAAATAAAAAATAACTTGTTAGCAAGGAGAAATTGTCCCTCCGCTAACGAACGCGATCGCGAGCTCGTCTACCGCCGATCCATTGATTAAAAGTCCGGCACTACCGGTTACGATTTTTTTTTTTTTTTTTTTTTTTTTTTTTTTTTTTTTTTTTTTTTACAAATAAATCGCTTACAGTTTTCGCCCAATGGTTCGCAACCTTCGATACACTTAAAATTTTTTTTTTTTTTTCAGAAAAATTTTAGCGCACTTTTCAATTACCTTAGGGTCGATGTTTCTGTGTCGGGAGAAGTCCCATGTATAGTCCTATATGTAAAATAAAAACTGATTAGTTGCCCGGAGATCCACTGAGTGAAACTCCCACACTTCCGGTTTCCATTTTTTTTTTTTTTAATAAATAAAACGGCTACAATTTTCGCTCAACGGTTCGAGTCGTGCTGCTGTCGGTAGAACAACCTCCAATAAATAAAAAAAAAAAATTCCGACTAATTTTGGGCGCAATTTTTAGTGACCCTGAGGTCGATTTTTCTATCTGGGGAGCAGCCCTATATATGAGATATCAAATATAGTCCTATATATAAAATACAAAATATAGTTCTATATATAAAATACAAAATATAGTCATATATATAGAATAAAAACTGATTAATCTCCCGGAGATCCATTGAGTAAAACTCCCGCACTTCCGGTTTTAATTTTCTTTTTTTTTTTTATCAATAAATCGGCTACAGTTTTCTGCTGTCGGTAGCGCAACCTAGAATAAATGTTTTTTTTTTTTTTCAATTTTTTCTGACACATTTTGGGGGCAATTTTCAGTGACCCTAAGGTCGACGTTTCTGTGTCGGAAGAAGTCCTGACGAGGGACAGCGCACGGAGGGGTTGCAGCCTCCGGAGGCAGGTATACACGCTCGGAGCATCGTTCGCGGCGTGGCTTTGAAAATTGTAGTTTATTAGACGCGCGCCACGGAGAGAGTGGGTGAAACCGGGTAAAATGTGGAAGGAGGAAGAGGGGGAGAGAGACGAGGGCCAGCTCGTCTAAAATTCCTTCCACGTGCAGACGAAAGCATCTTCTCCCTCTCGTCCCGGCGCCGGTATCTTCGGCGTCGAGGCACCTGCCTTGTCGCAGGTTCCTTCCTCCTCGACCACGACGCGGCTATCTTTTCCCTCGGGCTCCTCCGGCCTCTCGCGTCTAATTAACTCGAGTCTAATTCGACGGACGGGAAAAGGGCGGCCCCCTCGCGCCTTATCTCGCCTCTTATCTACTCGCGCGGAGTCCTACTACGTATTTCCTATCGACGGGCAGACTCGCGTTCGGGAGGCTCAATTAAAATCTTTTACAAGGCATGCGCAATAAATATTGAGAACGGACCATTTTATAGACGATAGAAAATGTTAATTGAAGAATGAAGGAGAGATTAATCAAATTATTAATGATTAATCGATCATTAATCATTAAGATTAATGATTGTGATTAATTATTAAGATTCAATTAAAAGATCTATTCTGCACTCTGTAAGAAAACAAAAAAATGTGAGTTTCAGCAATTTTTTTTTATATTTCACATTAATACAAAATTTAATACTGAAACGATCCTATACATTTTTCCAATATCTCATGCCTATCTTTTCAATTAAAATATCTCTTACCAAGCATGCGCAATAAAATAAGAGAGGACAATTTCTTATACGGAAAGAAAATATCAATAGAAGAATGAAGGAGAGATTAATTTAATGATTAATGATTAATCTTTGATTATGATTAATCATTAAGATTCAATTAAAACATGAATTCTCCGCTCCAGAGGAAAAAAATAATGCGAATTTCAGCAATTTTTATATTTCGCACAGTGCCAAATTATTGCTGGAACCAATCTATAAATGCTTTCAATACCTCGTGCATGGTCGTATTTTTTTTTTCTCTCAAAAATGTCGCCGTTTTTCTAGTAATTCCTATTTTTTTTTTTTTTTTTTTTTTTTTTTTTTCAACAATTCAAAATCTGTGTAATTCCTTTTCTTCCATTATCGGGCCCACAATTCAAAAGAATTTCACTGAATAAAACAAATTTTTATTTACCGTATACTCCGATGGGAATATAAAAAGTAGCTAAAAAAAATTCTTGAAATTGGACACGGAAATGGTAAATCAAACGCGATTGATTTTTTTTTTTTTTTTAAATGCCGTTTCTCGCTCCAATATTTCGGTTGTGCACTTTTGTTTTTCTTATCAAGGGTATTCGATGGCGTGTTCGGGCGAGAGAACAGAACTTTACTCGGGCACTCTCGCCCCATTCTCCGTCTCTCTATCTTGCCCGTCGGGGTGAGCTCGAGGCGCGCAAACCAGCTCGCCTTTATTCGATTTTACGAGCTACAAGTTGCCGCGTCCACACGGCACTAAACTGTGCCGACGGCGACTTCGACTCCGCACGGTAAGCCGTACGTTTTGCACTATGTATACCGGCTCGGAGGTACCTGCCCGTGCCGCTTCTTCCGCGGCGAATAGTCGACGCCATTTTCCTCTCGCTCTCACCGCCCTGTTACGGACGGAAAGGTTTGAGAAAAGAAAAAAAAAAAAAAAAAAAGAAGAAAAATAAGGGAGATACTGGAAGGCTCGTTCGTCAACGGTTGGCCGAACGAATCGTTGACTCGGCGGGCAGAGAATAAACGAGGAACATCCTTCGAAATGCATTGGAATGCACTTCGAAACGCGTTAAAGGAACGGCCCGGTCCGTGTAACTCGTGACGGGTGTTAGAGGTTCGTTAATGTTTCGCATTGTATATTTTCTCGACGCAACGAGAAATTTTTCTATGCCGAAGGCCGAGCTCGGAGTTTGCCGGTGGAAATCGGCAACACCTGCTCTTCGAGTTCTGACGGCTGAAGAGGGACACACGGAGGGACACTCGACCGCAACATCCGGTCCTCTTCTCCTGATTTCTCGACGCCCAAATAACACCGATCGCACGGTAGTCCCGACTCGAAAAATAATAATAATACAAAAAAAAAATATGCCGAGCGGCGATCACGACGATTTTAACTTTTTGCTTCGCGCAGAGGAAGCTTCTTTTCACTTGTTTCTGATGTTTATTGTCAGTGAAAAGATAATCGTTTCGAAGAATCCGTGGAGTCGTCCGTGAGGATGTTCCGGATCGTGTAACAAAATTGCCAGCTTTGTGTACACGAAAATTGTAGCAGTCTTTCATTTTTTTTTTTTTTTTTTTTGGAAAGTATTATTTTTAAAAAATAACTTGATTTACTCCAAAAACTGAACTCTGCCTACAATAACAAAAAATCCAACGCGGTCATATCGTCGAGGCATTACCAATTGATTTTACAAGAGGTGATAGGTAATATATTTTTTTCAAATCACCTACCATTAATCGAAAACGGAATTCTTCCTGCAATAAAAAAAAAATACATCTCGGCAATTGCGTCACACGTGCAATTTTTCTACGACAATTTTTCGTACCGATAAAAAAAAAAACAAAATAAATAAAATTCAAATCTCGGGCTCTCTTTCCTCAATCGCCGAATACCAGAGGAAAATTAAATGCAAGTAGAAGAGAGCGTAACTTCAATGAAGTACGGGATATACAAAACGCACAAGTGCATATATGTATATATATCTATATACCGGGTATCGTTACAGGCAGGATATAACGTCATATCATCGAGGCATTACCGATTGATTTTACAAGAGAGGTAGATAGTATATTGTATTAAATATCTTCCTGCAATAATAAAAAAAAAAAATCCATCTCGACAATTGCGTTACACGTGCAATTTTTCTACGACGATTTTTCGTACCAATAAAAAGAAACAAAATAAATAAAATTCAAATCTCGGGCTCTCTTTCCTCAATCACCGAATACCAAAGGAAAAATGAAATGCAAGTAGAAGAGAGCGTAACGTCAATGAAGTACGGGATATACAAAACGCACAAGTGCATGTTATATATATATATATATATATATATATATATATAACACACACATATATATACCAGGTATCGTTACAGGCAGGATATAGCGTCAGATCGTGGAGGCATTACCGGCTGATTTTACAAGAGAGATAGGTAAAGGCGATGTAAGAGATCTCCGAGGGACACGCGTCGGGAGAGCAAAGGAGAGCATCGGCCCGATCGGATCTATCTCGCGTGTTCCTCGATGCACCGGCTCCTCTTCTTCCTCTTCCCCCCTCCGACCGGTTGCCGGCTCCTCGTCGTCTCACGTCTTCTTACGATACCGAAGCAATCAGCGATAATGTCGGCTCGTACCCATAAAGAAAAGAGTCGATAACCAAAGCCTTTGATCCTCTAACGGTGTTCTCCCAGCCTCCGGATCTCCCCTCCCGCTCCGACTTTGCCTCTCCTGCACGATATTCGATCGTCTCCTCTCGCACTTTCTCCCCAATGTCCATACACCTTTCATCCTCCCGTTTTTTTTTTTTTTTTCTTCGTCCTCCGATTCCAATATATATATATATTATATATAGTTTCTTCCCGGTCGTAGCTTTGGCCACGGACGAGGCTGCAGAGCCAAAGCCCACGAAAACTTCAACGTTTTCTCATCTACGTCTTTCTTCGATTCCTTCCGTAACCTTTTTCTTCCTCCGCGCTCGCTCCTTCTTCCGATCGCGCCCGGACTCCCGCGACCCTGCGCGATTTCTTTTTTTTTTCCCCATCTCGGTGGTCCACGGACGACTGGGTGTTGAAAAAAATTACCGATAAATTACGAAGAGCGAGGACGAAGGATAAAGCGAATTTTCTCCGCGGAATAGGAAGGGGCTTTGGTTGAACGGAGATTTGCCAGCTGAAACCGGCGCTTGGGCGCCGAAGCAAGTATAGTGCTTTATGTATATTATATATGTGTGTGTATATAAGTGTTTGTGTGCGATGGTATGTACACTATTTATTGGTGCCCCAGACGCAAGCTCGAATTTCAAAGGCTAATCAACGTAGTCTTCTTGTCATCGGATCGTTTTGCGATCTACGATGAAACGTTATCTCTTCTACCGTGGCGGACGGAGCGGGGAGCGATCGAGAGCTCTTTCTGTCCTACTGTTTTAATATCAAATAGTTCGGATGTCAAAGGATATGGGGTAATTCCGGATGATCCGACCACTTTTTCCGTTAAAGGTAAATGACTTGCAGAGCGGCGGAGAATTCATGGGAAATTCATTGAAAATTGATATTAACGTTGTCCTTGCGAATGGTGTTCACTTCGCGTAAGTTTCAGAGAAATTAGAGGGAATTGCAATAACTTATCGATGGTTGAAAAATCATTAAAAAATCAAGCATATTAAAGGTACTGAAAAGATTAATTTCCCATAATAATAATTTCAAAATGTTATTAAGCAATTGATGATAAATAAAATTGATCGACAAATCTTCCGGAATCCTTACTTTTTTTTATGAAAATGATTCTGAAACTTGACTGCGTTCTGACTTCGACAGAACGCAGTCAAGTTTCCTATTTAACCCTTGCCAATATCAAAAAAATAAAATAGGACACGCACAATAAATTTTCCACCCCTCAAACAAGAAATTAAAATTTTCTCTACGCGTCGATACTCTCAAGAATTAATCCTCGATTAACCGAGCTCTTCAATCCCATCCAGCGAGATTTACCGCTATTATTTAGCCTTCCCTTGACTTCGACAGAACTTACTCAAGTTTCCGATTTAACCCTTGCCAATATCAAAAAAATAAAATAAGACTCCCACAATAAATTTTTCACCCCTCAAACAATAGAACAAAATATTCCTCACACGCCGACACTCTCAAGAATTTATTCTCGATTAACCGAGCTCTTCAATCCCATCCAGCGAGATTCACCGCTATTATTTAGCCTTCCCTTAACTTCGACAGAACTGACTCAAGTTTCCAATTTAACCCTTACCAATATAAAAGAAAAAAACCCTCACAACAAATGTTCCACCCCTCAAGCAACGAAACAAAATGTTTCCCACGCGTCAATACTCTCGAGAATTAATCTTCGATTAACCGAGCTCTTTAATCCCATCCAGCGAGATGTTTCCCGTCATTATTTGATACCTCGTGGCCGGAAAAACGCCCGGCACAGAGCGCGCTAGCCGTCGGAGAGAGGACCGGGCTGTACCAGAAACTCCGGGTAATAACCGAGCTGTGTTTCTTCTTCTGGGCCAAGCGTTGCCGCGGAAAGTAAAGGGGTTTGCGCGGAGGCCAGTGCCAGTGGCGATCCGAGGATTATACGCTCGGGCCACACGGGTTGAACTAATATTATCCATGGTCTATATACGGTAACAGCGCGGACTTGCCGCTGGATCCACCTCGTCGCTTCTCTCTCTCTCTCTCTCTCTCTCTCTCTCTCTCTCTCTCTCTCTCTCTCTCTCTCTCTCTCACACACACACTCCGTCGACCACCTCGGATTATCTCTCGAATATCCCGAGCGCGAATACCTTTGCCGGCCCAGCGAGAGGGACGAAAGTTCTGAATCGTCGCAAAACACTCCACCTCCTCCACCCTGGCCGGACCGCACTGTGTGTGTACCCTGCGAAAAGAGCAAGTGCGAAGAGAGAATAATAGCCGACCCGGGCAATTTTCTTACCTCGCGAATCCCTCCCTTCCACCATCCGCGTACACCCGGATAAAACTAGATTGAATCGGGCTATTACGGTAAATCTTATTGCGTTACAAAGTCGACGAACACCGCGATGCGGGTTCGTCGCAGGATAAAACTGTCGAGAGTCGCGGATAGATTTATCATTGTGTTTATGGCACCGAGGACGATTATTCGCACGAGTCTATACTCAAAAGTAGAGAACGGAGAGCGGGGACTGAGGGATTGGTTCGGAGAAGATAAAAAGAAAAATAAATCCCATGTAATACGTGAAGAACGAGAGGTTTCTGGCCGAGTTTGCCGGGAGCTCCGACTTTTAAAGAAGCCCATCCGCGAATTCCCTTCCGCGATTTTCTCGGTGGCTTTCGCGATCTCGGAGCGGCTCCTCTCTCTCTCTCTCTCTCTGCCGCAGGAGAGTCCCTTTTCTCTCCGGTGAAATATTGAACCCACACTCTCGCGCCCCTTTCTCCAGCAACCGGCTCGCTGGATACATCGTTGCTTTGCTAGCTTCTTTTTTTTTTTGCGCTTCTTCTCGCACTCGTGTGCGTGCAACTGCTCGTGTATTTCGTTGCCGAAAAAACTGAAGCGGGGGAATAATTCGCGTTCGCCGACTACTCGGCGCACCGGTCGGCAAAGCGACGCTAGTTTCCAACTCACGGTTTTCCGAGAGTAAAAAAAAAAAATGGAGAAAAAAAGAAAAGAGAAAAATAGAAGCGATCCTCTTCTCTTTTGCATTGAATTTATTAGCCGCTGGTATAACTCCGGCTATCACTGCTATCCGCAGTCGGGACGAGAATAGATACTTCCTCGGGTCGTCCTACTTATCGTACATTGTGAAACACCGAACGAATTGCGCAATCGCGAATTCACTCTTGTACACGAGAATCGACGGGACTTTACTCGGTGCGAAAAGCAGAGCCGCTCTAACATCGACTCGAGGACGATCTACCGAATCTGCGGACAAGCGCTGGGCAAAGTACGAAAAAGTACTTAAAGTACTACGTACTAAGTACAGCAAGTAATTTAAGCACTAAGTACAGCGAGTACTTTAAGTGGTAAGTACAGCAAATACTTTAAGTGCTAAGTACAGCAAGAACTTTAAGTACTAAGTACAGCAAGTACTTTAAGCACTAAGTACAGCAAGTGCTTTCAGTACGAAGTGCAGCAAGTACTTTAAGCACTAAGTACAGCAAGTACTTTAAGCACTAAGTACAGCAAGTGCTTTAAGTACGAAGTGCAGCAAGTACTTTAAGCACCAAGTACAGTAAGTACTTTAAGCACTAAGTACAGCAAGTGCTTTAAGTACGAAGTGCAGCAAGTACTTTAAGCACCAAGTACAGCAAGTACTTTAAGCACTAAGCATAGTAAGTACTTTAAATACTGGGTACAGCAAGTACTTTAGGTACTAAGTGCAGCAAGTACTTTAAGTATTAAGTACAGCAAGTACTTTAAGTACAAAGTAATTTCCGTACTTAAAATACTTTTATAAAATACAAGGTACTTTTCTTCTTATTGGGAAGAGGCCGAGTTCCACGAGTACGAAATTTGCAGAGAAATTTTTTAATCAAACGGCCCTGTTCAGGGCCAATATTTTTTTCAAAATGTCCAAACTCTTGGTTTCCAATCCTTGGTAACAGACTAATCGACTGGACTACGCCGACTGAACCTTGGGGAACTGAGTGGAGGTCGACTGAATGTATAACAACGAAAACTGGGACGTATGGATCTAGCACAGTGGCCGAAAGTGAAAAAGGTCTCGATTTTATGCATTAAAAAAATCGTATTTTTGGGATTTAAATGGAAAATATTGGGCTGGGAGTAAGATAATTGTTATAATTGTGATCAGCAGGGAAAAAAATACATCAAATATAGCCTTGAAACAAAAAAAAAATCGAGTGAATAACGATTTTTCCATTTTTGAGCCACTTTTGAAAAAACTGCGATTTTCGTGATTTTCAAACATCGATATCTCGGCTTCCAATGGAGCTAGGGACGATTCAAGGTGCCCATCGTGTTCTGAAGGAAAAAATACACAAGATCGGATCCTGCGCGAAGTTTTGGAAGCGTTTTGTCGTGCCGTTCGAGGACGTTGAAAAACCCGAATAATGGACTCGAAAGGGGTTTTTTTTAATGCCCTTGCATTTTTTTTATTTTTTTTTTTTTATGTACTGCCACGTATATCGACGTATTTTTTTCCGCTGAATACGAATCGGCTGGCTTCGCGCATTTCTCCTTAAATAAATGTTATTTATTACTTAATTTATTTGTTAGATTTATTAATATTTTCAAATTAATTAAATAAATTGAACATGCCACGAAAATCTATAAATGCATCTGTCGACCCCTTCTAGACTGTGGACACCCACTACAACTCAATTGCAAGAATCAAGCTTTCAATAACATTAAAAAAAAAAAAAATTGAATTTGAATTACTTCATATAATTGAATTTGAATTTGTATTATTTCCTCATAATGTTCCTTTATTCGCAAAGCTTCTTCTATGAGGAAGCATTGTCTGTATTTTTGGCTTACTCATAGAGGAAGCTTAGCGATAAAAGCAAGCGAGCATTATGAGAAAGTAATCCGTAAATTGAAATTTTAATGAGAATTATATGAAAATTTCACTTTTCAACTTTTTATTTACTTATGTACTCCATTTATTCATTATTTGTAAATGAATTAATTAATTTTATTTATCAACTTGCAAAAAAAAATAAATAAAAAATTCTTTATCGTATTTATTAATGTTTTTCATCGATTTATTGATGTGATATATTGATTTCTATCGTATTACTTCATTGAATTAAACGAACATTCGTTGAAACTAAATGAATTCGCCGGGAACGATCGTGTCTTGGCTCGTCGTCTCGGTGGCTCAATAACGAAGAGCGATCGCGATCGAATAAATTTACCGCACGTCCGACCGAGGGATATCCCGATTGATCCCGTCGCAGGGCCAACTTTTGGCCGCGCGAGCGTCGGAATTTACCGGCGAAGCGTCGAAGGAGGATACGCGATAGCGCCGAGAGCTCCGAGTCGCGGGAGAGCAAAAACCTATCTGGAAATCTGATACTACTCTTTTTTTTTCTTTTTTTTTTTCTGCGGTTTCTCGCGGGCATCGGATAAAGTGTCTAAGAAACGGCGGTCGGGAATGAGAGAATCGAAGGAACGAGGACGAGGTACAGAAAAGTTTGCAAAAAACCCTCGGCTCGAAGCGCGCACCCTCTGAAAAGTTTTCCACTCGCCTCGCTCTCGCGGGGCGGGGGCGGCGAGGAGGCTCGAAGGCCTCGGTTGCGCGGGGTTTTCTTCTCCGACGAGGCAACCCGGAGACACTTTCTATCATCGCGACGTATCTTCCGCATTCCCGAGCAACTCGGCGCAGGTTGCAGCCTCGACACGCTCGAAACGGCGCGAAGAATACCGCGAAACCGGCGAATCGATCCTCGACTCTCATTCCTATTTTACGCCATTCCATCTCTAGCCGAACTCTTGCCATCTGCGCCGCTACTTTGCAGGATTGTTTGTATGGGGAATTGCACGTGACGACCTTGCAACGAGTTTCCGAATATTCTTGAGGCTGCATTCGAGGCATTCCATTCGGTTTCGAACGTTCAAAAACTCCACCGAAAAACACTGTAATTTCACCACAATTCATGATTATTTAGGCGGGTTTTTGTCATTTTTTTTTTTTTTTTTTTTTTTTCAGAATCTTTAGTCCGTATTTTTTTGAGATACCAAAAAATTTTACTTATTTTTAAACCCATGAATTGCACGTGACGACCTTGCAACGAGTTTCCGAATATTCTTGAGGCTGCATCCGAGGCATTCCATCCGGTTTCGAACGTTCAAAAACTCCACCGAAAAACACTGTAATTTCACCACAATTCATGATTATTTAGGCGGGTTTTTGTCATTTTTTTTGTCAGAATCTTTAGTCCGTATTTTTTTGAGATACCAAAAAATTTTACTTATTTTTAAACCCATGAATCTTAAAAACTATTAGTCGTACAATAAATGTCTGATGTATTAAAGTTGCAGTTTTAAACGAACTTAAAAAAAAAAAAACATTTTATCGATTTTTTCGAGTGCAGTAAAGGTTCGTTTCTATGAAAGGTAGAGTAAAATAATTTTTTTCACCTAATGCGTCATGATTGATTTTTCTAAAAAAAATGCTCATATATTTTTTTTTTTGCATATTTGAGACGCCCGTTTGATAACTATTCTCCGGTTAATAACGATTTTTCAGAAAAGTCATTGTATCTACTACTTTCCATTGAATTTTCACAAAGACGGTGATATTATTCACGATATTCGCAATGTTCGCAATATTCTCCGACGCGCTCCTTTCATCTCGACATCGGTAACATGTAAATGATATTTTCCGCTCGTTTAAACTATTTAACACTACGAATCCTGCTATCGGTATAACGTTATCCTCACAAAATCTGCCGAGAAAAATGTGTATATCATTTGACGTTTTCTATTACACAAATTAAAAGAAGCTGGCGGAGGCTTTTGATTTATTACATAAATTAAAGCCCACTTTATTTCCCGTGCTGCGTGTAGAAAAAAAAAAAAAAAAAAAAAAAAAAAAAAAAAACAGGGAAAAAAACAAAAAAGGAAAAAAAAACAGATTACTAACGAGAGCTTAACATATGCAAGTGTCGTTGAAAATACGATCAACGCTCTCGATTAACGCATTTCATTTCTACTATATATACCAAATGTAAAAATTGTCGCATCGATATAACGTTATTGGCTTAAAATTCACCGAGCAAAATTTGTCTATCGTTCGACTTTAAAATTAAAAAAGAAAATGAAACCAACGAATCGATCCTCAACTCTCAATTCCTATTTTCTTCCCACGCCTCTCCCCCCCCCCCCCTCTCTTCTTCCGCCCCCAGCTCCTATCTACGTCGCTATTTTATAGGATTGTTTGTATGGGAAATTGCACGTGACGGCCTTGCAACGGGTTTCCGAATAACTCGAGGCTGTACACCGTATGAGAGAGAGAGAGAAAGAGAGAGAGAGAGCGGAATCTCCGACGCGCTCCTTTCATCTCGATATTAGTAATGTTTAAAATATTTTCCGCTCGGCCGCGCAGACTTTCATCCTCGCGGCAACCTTCGGACGCCGGACGATTGAATCTACGAGCATCCCGCGTCATCCTGCTGTTTCGCAATTGTTTTCCTTTTTTGTTACTTTGCTTTTTGGTATTTAGTAAAAAAAAAAATAAATAAATAAATAAATAAATAAATAAATAAAAATAAAAACAATATAAGATTGTCGAGATCGAAGACGTGAGACTGCTCACGCGGACTGCGCGTCGCGCTGAAATTATTTATCTATGTGTATGTGTGATAGATGTGGCGTACATAAAATAATAGATTTATGTAGAGCGCCGAAGCCGAAAAGTCGTTTTGGATTTGTTTTTTTTTTTTAAATTTGTTTCGACTCATTGTCTCGATCGACAACCGATGTGTATAGAAATATGTGTGAAATAGTAATTTATTTTTATATGCTTATATTTTATGTAATACTTTTATATATTTATGTACAAATTTTGTTTTATTAGAGTTAAAAGGGATTTATTGACAACACTATACATTTTTACTGACGTTGTCGCATGTTAATTTTATACATATACATATTTGTATTGTATGCATATTGACGAAGAGGAATCTAACCGAATTCTTCAGCCGTTTTATTTTATTTTTACTATATTTATTATAAATAGTGACAATTGCGATGTCGGTATAGCGTTATTTGCATAAATTCGATGGAAAAAAAATTTGTCTGTCTTTGGACATTTTTTATTGTTATTTTTACGCAAATTAAAAGCCGTTTTATTTCCCTCATACGTGTAGACAAGAAAAGCAGGATTAAAAGTGAGAGGTTAACGTATGCAAGGATCATTGAAAATACGATTAACTCTCTTGTCGATATTCCATCTGTACTATATTTGTTGTACATAATAAAAATCATGGTTTCGGTGTAGCATTATTCCCATAAAATCCAATGAGAAAAATTAGTTTGTCGTTCGAACATTTTTTTAAGAAAAAGAAAAAAAAATCTTTACATAAATTAAAGTCCATTTTATTTCCCTGCAACGTGTGGAAAATAAAAACGATATAAAAAAAAATGTGAGATCAACATATGCAAGGATCGTTGAAAATACGATTAACTCTCTTATTATTTTCTTGTCCGTACTCCATTTGTATTATATTTGTTGTACATACTAAAAATCGTGGTTTCGGTACAGCATTATTCCCATAAAATCCAATGAGAAAAATTAGTTTGTCGTTCGAACATTAAAAAAAAAAGAAAAAAAAATCTTTACATAAATTAAAGTCCATTTTATTTCCCTGCAACGTGTGGAAAATAAAAACGATATAAAAAAATGTGAGATCAACATATGCCAGGATCGTTGAAAATACGATTAACGCTCTTATTATTTTCTTGTCCGTATTCCATTTGTATTATATTTGTTGTACATACTAAAAATCGTGGTTTCGGTGTAGCATTATTCCCATAAAATCCAATGAGAAAAATTAGTTTATCGTTCGAACATTAAAAAAAAAGAAAAAAAAATCTTTACATAAATTAAAGTCCATTTTATTTCCCTGCAACGTGTGGAAAATAAAAACGATATAAAAAAAATGTGAGATCAACATATGCGAGGATCGTTGAAAATACGATTAACTCTCTTATTATTTTCTTGTCCGTATTCCATTTGTATTATATTTGTTGTACGTACTAAAAATCGTGGTTTCGGTGTAGCATTATTCCCATAAAATCCAATGAGAAAAATTAGTTTGTCGTTCGAACATTTTTTTAAGAAAAAGAAAAAAAAATCTTTACATAAATTAAAGTCCATTTTATTTCCCTGCAACGTGTGGAAAATAAAAACGATATAAAAAAAATGTGAGATCAACATATGCGAGGATCGTTGAAAATACGATTAACTCTCTTATTATTTTCTTGTCCGTATTCCATTTGTATTATATTTGTTGTACGTACTAAAAATCGTGGTTTCGGTGTAGCATTATTCCCATAAAATCCAATGAGAAAAATTAGTTTGTCGTTTGAACATTTTTTAAGAAAAAGAAAAGAAAAATCTTTACATAAATTAAAGTCCATTTTATTTCCCTGCAACGTGTAGAAAATAATAAAAAGGGTATAAAAAAATGTGCGGTCAACATATGCAAGGATCGTTGAAAACACGATTGGATCGTTGAAAATCGTGATTTCGGTATAGCATTATTCCCATAAAATCCAATGAGAAAAATTAGTTTGTCGTTCGAACATTTTTTGAAGAAAAAGAAAAGAAAAATCTTTACATAAATTAAAGTCCATTTTATTTTCCTGCAACGTGTAGAAAATAATAAAAAATGTGCGTTCAATATATGCAAGGATCGTTGAAAGTACGATTAACGCTCTTGTTGTCGGTTCCATTGGATAATAACTTTCCACCGTGTGCGGAATAGCGCTGCCGATCCGCCCCGCTCGGCGATCCATGGACGAGTGAGTGGCTCGACGAGCTGAGTCGGCCCGCGTCGTTGGAGCCCGCGGGGTGGGGAGAGAGTCTTTGCGGAGTTTCGGCGTACCACGGAGTGGGCGCACACCGATCGCCGAGGGTCGCGCACTGAATCTCGTCGTCAGTGAGCGTTCGGCGGTCGAGCGAGGAGCGCGCGTGTCTCTGTCGATAGAAAAAAAAAAGTTAAAAAAAACACACACACACACGCGTTGTTCGGCCTCGTTGACACTTGCCTCGTATATCTCGAAGAGATCACGATAAATTGGCGCGCAACTTTGTTTATTTTTTCTCTTGTCGACCAAAAAAAAAAAATAGTTACATATATATCACGAAATATATTATCCGTAGGGCGACGTAAATCGCTCCGTGGCATCGCCAGTGCTAAGATCGTACGACGAAAGTGAACGAAAAGTTTGTAAAAAAAAAAAAATAAAAATACAAATAAAATTAATTAAAACACAAAGAAAAAGAAAAACCGTTAGAGATTCGTAATCAAAATGGAGGAGCGAGGCGTGTGAGACAGTTGCCTTAAATATATTCGCCGTATAAACAAAAAGTTAAGACGCTTTGATTAAAATCGCAGGAGAGAAAAAAGAATAAAATAATCGTGCGAGAAAAAGGAAATAATCGTCGAGGTTTTTATGCGAACGAGACGAAACGAAATCGGCCAGGTTCGTTAATCGAGCCCTGTTCATTAAACGAGCCGCACTCGAGGTTTTGGAAAGCACTCGATCGATCATCGGCCGCGGACACGTACGTCGATGACCGGCGAGCGAATTGTTCCCGCTTGCATCGTCGGGAAATAAACGACCAGAGATGAGGAGGGAGACGAGTGGCTGGTAGAGGACTCGGCGAGGCTGGAAAAGTGTCGACGACTGTCGCGATGGGGTTCGATGCGATTCTCGAGAGATTAAATTCACTCGGCTCTGCATAAACGGCTCGGCGGGACGGCGGCGGGGCAATCACGTGACCGAAACATCGTCGATGCCTGTGATTCGTTCTTTGTGATTATTATTATTGCCAGTGATACATCCCGATAGTATTTCGGTTTCGCTCAGTGGATCGGGCGAAGGTTTTTCCGTTTGTTTAGTTTTTTTTCAACGCTCTGCGCTGCCCGACACGCTCTCGAACGGAATAATATTCGCTACGTTGTTTTTAAGGTTTGGTTTCGCTTTGTGTTGTTGTTTTTTTTTTTTTTATTTCTCTGCGACTTCCCCGGCTCGCTGTCACGGTAAACGGAATAACCTGCAACGATGATTGCGATCATGGATGGGCCGAGCAGACTGACGACGGCCAGTTGCACAATGGAGGATACGAGAGTAACGAGAATCGTTAATTCTACGCTGGTGAGTAAATTCGATAATTCGTCATTTAAGAAAATGCATTATTTATTTGTAATAATTGGAAGAAAATCCCGTTTTACATGACGAGAGATTACATGCTCGTGTGACAAGTGCAGTTTCTAACATACAACTTAGAACCGAGTCGTGATTAAACGAAACTATAACTTTAAGTGTTACACAATTTAAACATGTATATATATATATGTATTAAATCGTGACTTTAATATAAATAGACCGGTCGATCTTCTACCATCGTCCGTTTCTTTAGCTATCGAATTTAATTCGTCGTCGAGTTACGGAAATCGTCTCGCGTTCTTAGCGTCAGCGAAAACGACCGTTGAACCGAAAAGCGCCCGAGCTTGGCCGAGCGCGCCGGAAAATTCTCGCACGCGAGTTTGATTGCCCTGTCTTCTTTAAAAAAAATATATAAATTGGCGTGTGATTAATTGAAATCGGTCTGAGTCGATCTTCCAGTATCGCCAGTAGCATTGACTATCGAACGTTGTTCAATTCGTTCCTGGGTCAACGAAAACGGTAGTCGAGCGTCTTCCGTCGCGTCTCGTGTTTACGCTTCAGAGAAAACGACCGTTGGGCCGAAGAGCGTCCGAGCGTACCCGAGCGTGCCCGAGCGTGCCGAAGCGTGCTCGCGCGCGTACACAGTCGCCTCTCGCGACTGCCCCCCTCAGTTTGTTTGCACTCTGTTTTCTTTGAAAATAAATTGCTGTGTGATTCTTTCAAGTCGATTTTAGTCGATTCTTAATCGTTGTTTAATCAGTTGTCGAGTTAACGAAAACGATAGAGTTGAGTTGAACTTAGCGTTGGCGAAAACGACCGTTGGCCCGAAAAGCATTCGCGAGCGTTTTCTAACGTCGATACGCTCAAACGCTAAGTTTTCGTTAAAAATAAAGTCTTGTGTGATTCTTTCAAATCGCGTCATCGAGGTTCCGGTGTATTCGCGTACGATTCTTCTTTTTTTTTTCTGTTTATACACTCGATCTACACGATGTCGCGTGAGTAAATAATGGATTGGAAAAAAAAAAAAAGACAGTCGCGTGACATTGTCTCTCGGCGAACAGACACGGAGTGAAGAGCTTGCACATCGGCATCGGGTTATAGACGAGTGGGCGTTCGTGCCGTCTCGTCGAGCTCAATTCGTCATCAATAATGAATTAACGAAGCGATAACTTCTCGGCCTTGATTGTGAATATCATTTAATTTATTGGCTCGCGTGGCGAGCAAATTGGACGTTGAGACGATTCAAATGCAGCGAAACGCGATCGAGTCTATCCCGGCTTTTATCGTTGCGTGCGTATGCACATATATATATATATATATTTCTATTTTTTCTGCGTCGTTAGATCGACGGGAGACAATAGATTTTTCTACGACGCATATTCGGAACCGATTTCCGCACGCTATTATTATTTTATACAGCAATTTTTTTTATAGTATGTTGAGACTATTTTAATGCACCGAAACACGATGAAGTCTGTTCGAGTTGTTATCGTTGCTTTATTATACTTTTTTTTTAATTCGTATATTTTTATACGTCGCATATTTGGACCCAATTTCCACACGCGATTTTATATTTTATCCAGCATAAATCGTGTTTTTTTTTTTTTTTTTTTTTTTTTTTTTTTTCAAATACATTGAAACTATTCAAATGCACCGAAACACGGTCGAGTCCGTCGCGGCTGTTGACGCTGTGTCAAAGTATTTATTTTTTTATTCGTCCTTAGATCCACCCGATGTATTACATTCGGTAATATATTTTTTCGGACGAATATTCGGACGTGATTTGCGCACGCGATTATTATTTTATCCAGCATCAATGTTTTCTTTCAAGTGTATTGAAACTAATCATATGCATCGAAAACACGATCGAGTCTATCCTGGCTGTTATCGTGCATACACTTTTATTATATTCTTCGTTAGATGCGCAGGAGAGAAAATATCTTTCAACGAGCCATATTCGGACGTGATTTCCACACGTGATTATTATTATGCCCAGCATACATTTTTGTTTATAGTATATTGAAACGATTGAAATGCATCGAAACACGATCGAATCTACCCGGCTGTTGTGTACGTTTTGCGTTACAAAACTTTTTCAGATACCTCGTTAGATCCACGGGAGACAAAATATTTTTCAACGCGATTATTATTTTATCCGACATTAATTTTTTTTTTTTTTAGCTAGTTTGAAACAAAATAATGTATATATAACATATAACCTCGTCTGAAACGACACGCGAGTCGTGCAATAACAGGAAAGCACAATAAAAGTCAAGCTCTCTCGACGCGTTAAAAAAAATATATATACACAAAATAAAAAAGAGGAAATGTTTTCGTTTTGCCTTCTCGCTCGCTATGCGCGAGGTTATCGAAACGCTGTGTTGCGAAATCCGTAACGAGAGTTGTTCGGCGTCCGGCGCGTATATACAAAAAAAAAATACAGAACGAACGAACCGTTGGCGAGGGCAACACGACCTCTCTGTTTCCCCCTCCCCCCCCCCCCCCCCCCCTCTCCAACGGTCATCCCGGGAACAGCGACGAGTATACGGGACACCGGGAGATCTGGCGTAGCGAAAAATTATCCGAACGATCGGTGCATAGGATCGGACGAGCAAAAAAAAAAAAAAAATATCCTCTCGTACATACCAGTTTTACGAATTGATACCACATTGCCCGTACCGGTCCTAAAACGTCGAGTAAAATACACGCAGTTCATCGGTCAAGTGGGACGTCGCGATGTTTTACATTTTGCTATAAAAAATAAATCAACTTTAAATAAAATGAAAAATACATTAATCTTTTAAAAAAAATGAAAAACATTGACAAATCTTGATAAATTGATAGATGGAATGAAATATAACATAGAGGCGAGGAAATGTAGAGAGAAAGGACTGGAAAGTAGTTGAGCGGAGGGAGAAATGTAATTTTATAGAAGGGAAAGAGATGGATGGAGATTGCAATGGAAAGGTGTAACGAGGAGACAACTTTGTAAAAAAAAATACTTGTTACCTCTAAGGGAACCCAATAAACATAACACAATATAACAAAATGAAAAATAAATAAATCTTTAAAAAATGAAAAATTGATATATCTTGATAAATTGATAAATAGAATGAAAAATAACGTAGAGGGAAGGAAATATAGAGAGAAAGGATTGGGAAGGAGCTGAGCGGAGGGAGAAATGTAATGTTGTAAAAAGGAAAGGGATGGAGATTGTAGTGGAAGGTGTAACGAGACAACTTTGTAAAAAAAAAAAAAAAAAATACTTGTAACCTCTAAGGGAATCCGATAAACATAACACAATACAATAAAAGGAAAAATAAATAAATCTGTAAAAAATGAAAAATTGATAAATTTTGATAACTAGATAAGTAGAATGAAAAATAACATAGAGGGGGGAAATTTAGAGAGAAAGGACTGGGAAGGAGTTGAGCGGAGGGAGAAATGTAATTTTGTAAAAAGGAAAGAGATGGATAGTGATTGTAATGGAAAGGTGTAACATGGAGACAAGCGTGTGAAAAAATTTGTAAGTTCTAAGGGAATTCATTAAACATAACACGATACAATAAAATGAAAAATTTAAGAAATTTTGACTGAAGGATTGTGGTGGATGGCCAATTGGAAACATGCAATGTACGTGAAAAAACCTAAGATCGTTAGGTATCAAAAATTGTCACATGTTATTTGCACTGAGAAAAGAAAAATCGACTGCGTCAACAAAATGAGCGCTTACGGGTGGCGAAACAAATGTTTGGTCGATCGAACGAAGTAATTGTGTAGTAAGTACTGGAACATTCGATTCGACAGACTGTTAGTTTGATCAACAAGGATTCCTTTCGATTAACCAAACATTTGTTTCGCCATCCGTAAGCGCACATTTTGTTGACTCATTGACTTGATTCATTGACTCATGACTTGATTTTTTTTCTCAGTATTCTCAATGAATTAACTGAATAAATCTTAAATGAAATAAAAAATGAACAACTCAAGGATATTTAAGTTAGCGATTCGATTACCGGTATTTAAGTATAACGTGATTCGTCAATTTCATCTTAGTCGATTACTATCAATATTAAGAAAATAAATATAAACTTATAACAATATCTATGATAAAAATGTAAATTTTTCTGAGTTTTGCAAACTGAAACTGCAGGAGACTTCTCCGATCGATTAAGATAAATTTGCACTGAGGTGTATTTTTCGTCATATTCTTGGTTGTTACTTTTTATATTACCGTTATTTTTTATTTCGAAATTTTGAATTACGGTAGGAGTTGCAAACAGCCTTGTAAAACACTCTACTTGCACTGTGAACATTATCTTTGGTCAACATATTAATATCTTCCCGTAGACAAGTTACGACCGTATATAAAAATAAATAAATTTAAAGTGTAGAAAAATTTGTCGCGACGACGTTACACAAAGTAGATTATCGAACTGGTCGCACAATGGCGTAGATAACGCGTAGATAAGCGATAAAGAAAAAGTGTTCCCTTCAAAGCAGGCCTTTGAGGTCGACGTGCGGTAAACGCCGATACCCGACGAGTCCGACATCGGTCACAAAGCGCCCGGCCAAAGAAAGAAAATCGTTTTTTTTTTTTACGATCTTTCACAAAAGATCGGACGCGACGGCGTTAGACGCTTTATAAACACTCCGCTCTCGGCACGTGAACATACATGCGTACGAGTTTCTGGGAAACGTTTCAGTGACGTATGAAAATGTCACGTAACAGTAGCCTTCGCCCATGTACGCTCCGACACCTGCGCACATATAATGTATTCCTTCTCGAGAATAGAGAGAAACCGAGGGGAAAAAAAAGAAGCGAAAAAAAAAAGATTGTACGTACAAGGTTGAGAGGCAAATTATGAAGTCACCACGCTCGAAGTTTTATTCATCGGTTAGCCTCCAGTATATTCCGCGTGCATAGAATATTCGCAGTCCCTCGAGACGGAGAGTGTTCCGCTACATATTTATACGGATCTCCACTTATCTGAATTAGATACTTAGTTTTCGAGCGCATTACTCAACAGTTCAGCGTAGTCGGCTAAATACACTTTTTCCACATGCTTTGGGTACAATGTATATATACATTTTATCCAATAAATATAAATGTGTATTTTAATTTCTTTTATTTATTTATTTATTTATTTGTCGAAGCGACAAACCCTTTTACAAAAGATAAAATACAGCCGCTTTGATTTAACGAATATAATACTTAAATTACATAATTAGCTTGAGGAAACATTTTTGGTATCGCTCGTGCACTGCACGGTGCAGATAGAATTAATATAAAAACTATATGTATATTAATCAAATATGTATCACTGACTTTTTTTTATTGAAATCGGTCGAAACAACAAATTGAAGGAAAAATATGTAAATATATATTTCTTTTAAAACAAATATATATATATTTACTCCTTTTTTTAAAATTTTACTGTCTAGATCTGTATCAATTATTAAAAACCCACAAAACTTGATGCCAAGTTTTTTATGATTTGCAAATAATTTCCTCGAAATACGTTGATATATTTCGCTCGGGAGTGTGACGATTCATCAAGATTTTATTCATCGGTTAGACTACACTGTATTCCGCGTGCATGGAATATTCGCAGTCTCTCGAGACGGAGAGTCTTCTGATACATATTCATACGGATCTCCACTTATCTTCCTTAGTTACGCAGTTCCAAGTGCAGTGCTCATTAGCTCGACATAGTTCGCAAGATAATTTTCTTTAATTTGTTTTGCAAAATATATATATATATATCTATATATACATATATATATACATATACACATCAATATCAAAACGATAAGTCTATTGATAAAAAATATATAATTCATATTTTTTGCTTTCATCGCTCAAGACGATAAATTGAAGAAAAAGAAAAGTAAACATTTATTTCTTCTAAAAAAAAAAATAAGTAAATGTTTACACATTTTTTTCTCACGACCGATTTCAATATTAAATATTCACAAACCTCGATGCCGAGTCTCCGACGATTTTCCAATAATTTCCTCGAAATTCGTCGATGAATTTCGGTCTGGCGAGTAACGATTCCGAGGAAAGGTTCTCTCGCCCGGTTACGTGCTCTTCGCTTACCGATATTATGGTCCACGGTATGATACTTTTACGGTCCCGCGTGCGCCGCGTCTCCTCCGGAGACTCTCGCTCGCGATCCGTGGGACCGATAAATATAAGAAGCCGCCACCGCAGCGGCGACTCGAGAGATCTCGCCGGAGAGAGACTGCCTACGCGTCGAACTACGCAGACTTCGTCGCCGTCGACGGCGACGACGCGATAGACCGGTATAACCACTCGCTTACTTTTTATTTATTTTTTTTCTTTCGTCTCTTCGCCCCTTTCGTGGAGCAACTATCGCGCCGCTTCTCGAGCTCTCGGTGCAATATGCAGCTCATGCACATACACGATTATATATGTATCATATTTGTGTGTATATATATATATGACGATGATAATACACTGAGCTGACTTACCCACGTGCAAAAACTCACCTGGCTTCTTGTCCGCCTCGATCGCTCCTCGCAAATTCAACCGTCGGGAGCTAAAGCTTGAGCCAAGAGTAACGCGCACGCGTTGTACCGTTAAAATTGCCCAGAGGTAAATCGCTCGATGCATCGATGATTTCTCCGGCGAGAGATACGCATCTCGCTCTCCGGACGCCTTATCATCGATCATCGGCTCCGACAAATTGGCGGGGCAATTTTTGGCTGCAGAAATTAAATGCCAATTTAATTAATAATAACGAATATTGAATACTATTAAATATTGAATAATATTAAATAATGAATAGTATTAAATATTGAATAGTATTAAATATTGAATAATATTAAATATTGAATACTATTAAATATTGAATAGTATTAAATATTGAATATTCAATGTACAGCGTCTTCCGCTTTTTACAGGTTTCTCCCAACTTCTCGTACAACCTCAGTCTCAATACACGCAATCAAACCGACAACAGTCATTCCTAGTTTACACACTTATACCTACTCCCTCATTACATAAATCTCGAGCATACTTGTTATACAATACCGATACACAACATAAAATAAAATAAAACACTTTTCCAATAAATATCCACTGACACTTATCGCTTTAGACTTTTTATTTTTATTTTTTTATTTTGGCCAACTCAACAACTAATAAATATTGAATAATATTAAATATTAAATAGGGAGTGAAAGACTGTGTCGAATGGCCCATTAATAATGTTGCGATGTAAATACTGTTGATAAAAGTGTTTATTCTGCGCTCTGAGATCGAAATCCCCTAAGAGCACCGTGCAGGAAACAAACGCAGCAACAATACAACAAAAGAAGCTTAAAAGGAACTGAAACTAAAAAAAAAAAACTAAAACTATAACCCAAGAAATACGACTAAGGAGGCAAAGAAACAAAGGAAAGCATAACATAGCATTATATAGATTATATGTATACAGTCGTTGTGCAAAACTGCGCTCCTGCCAACAAATGCCCTCTTGCTACCACCATTAAATAATATGAATATTTATTATCGACATTTTTTTTCTTTTTCTAAATTTACAAAAAAAAAAAAAAAGAATTTATGACGACTTTAACGTTTTTTGTTTGAGGCAAAGTGTTTGCGTCGGACTCGGTGAGGTACACCGAAAGAGACCAGTATCATTTCGACCGTTTGAGTCGGCCGCTTCGCGATACATATACTCTATTTCTTAAGCCCCCCCCCCCTTTCGACCCGGTCGCTGCGGGGTGTACCGCTGCTTTGATCGTAAAACGTTTTTCCGGTGGAAAACGACGCGGAAAGTTATTCGTATCCGGTTCGGAAAGTCCGTACTATCCACCGCCTCGGAGTCTCTCTCCTTTCTCGGAGAAATCCTCCTTCTTTATATCTCTATATCTCTCTATCTCTCGCTGTCTCGTTTTCCAGTACCCGCGGGACTCGTACAACTCTTCTTTCTATGTACCCTATACACACGCCGGCAGTAGCCAGTTTCGCCGAGGCGCGGGATGAGAGTTTGCAACAGTCGGAAACGCCTCGTCGCCCCCCCCCCCTTCCCCCTATATTGCGGAGCTTGCACGAAAATAAACATTTCCTCGTGGTGTCTCCCCCCCCCCCCCCCCTGACAATTTCGAACGAAATGCCCTTGGTTGCTATGTGATCATTCCACACGAAACAGTTTAGGTGTTTGAGACGTTATTATTATTTTTTTTTTCAAGCGAAATATTGGTACTGTCATCTTTTTTTTTTTTTTTTTCTTAATTTTTTATTTTAGCGAAATAGCTTTGGTTATCTATATTTATTTATTTATTTATATTTTGTTAATATTTTTATTATGACGATGCGATAAGAATGATCCACATGATCAATTCTGCACCGAACAGTTTAGAACAGTTTAGTTGAGGTGTTTTTTTTTGTTTTTTTTTTTTGCCGGGGTGGAATAATTGCATTTTTATTTTTTTCTTCTGATTTTTTTTTTTTTTTTTTTACGAGATACCTTTGCTTATCTGTATGATCGTTCCGTATGAAACAATTCAGGTGTTGAGATTGTTATCTTTTCTTTTTTTTTTCGTTTTTGGGCAAAGTATTGGAATTTTTATCTTCTTTATTTCTTCTTAATTTTTGTTTTTAATGGATTGTTTTGGAAAGTTGGAAACTTGCCGATACACTCGCAGCACTGAATCGTTTATCAGCGCGATGGAGTGCGAGATGCCCGAGGCGGGAAGAGGGCTGCCTCGTCCGCTGCGAAGAATGAGCCCACCGGTACGGCTTTAACGATAGAGATTAATTGAATGTGGCGTTTGCGCAGGTGGATTAATCCGACAAATTATTAAAACGATGGCTCAGCCGTAATTCAACGGAGCTCTTCGAAACCGGCTTTATCCGTTGCTGCACGCCGGAAACCCGTGGCTCTTTATCTCGTAAAAAAAAAGAGATATATATATATATAGGTATAGATACAACACGGCCATTTAACGGCTCGTATCCCAACAGGTCCCTATCACTGGCGCGAGTGGTCGTTAATTCTCGTAATGCATCGTCTCGATGGCCCATCGTTGGCCCGCTTGCTGTTACAACACACGGTCCGGTTTTCTCAAATAAGCAAAAAAAAAAAAAATTAAAAAAAAAAAGTCGTAAAAACGATCATACTCGGGAAAAAAAATTTCAAAATAAAAATGAGTAAATAAATTTATTGAAGAGAGGAGCCTCGATTTTTGTTTCTTCTTTAAAAAAAAATGTAATCGATCAATAATAAAATAGTTTACTCGCTTAGGTCGTACGATTTTTCACGGGGAAAATATGGGTTCGAAGGAATATTTCATCTTTTCAAACGGGATATTCGGTTATTTTCCTGCGGCAGATTTTCACCTTTTACAATATATTGTAGCTATTGGCTATAATTGTCGAAAACTTTTTTTTTTAACCTCCGTTAGCGACCTCTAAATATGCAGTAATTTCGGGGACCCTTCGCTTTTTTCTTTCTTGCGGGTCCTGCGAGATATTTACAGGTAAATAAGCAACAGAAAATAAAATAAAAACATTTAAACCAATAAAAAAAGCTATAACAATAGTTCTAAAAAATGCACAATTCAATTAAAAAGATACATCTATTTAATAGGTAAATAATATGATAAAACAAAATAAAGCAAAATAAAATAAAAATAAAAAGTGTAATCGAACAAATAGAAGATAGTCTCCGGGCAACGTCGGACGATTGTTCACGTTGGAAAAAAGGTGGTCGTAGGTGAGGCCCCCCTGAGATACCGTGAGGAGAGAAGATTGGACAGAGAATCTTCCTCCTCGCCGGTCGTGCACCCAGAGAAATAATTTATTTGACGGCCGCCGTTTATTTGGTTTAAGTAAAATATTCATTTGATTTAAATGAATATTTACTTAAATTAAGTAAAGATAGTTACATAAATGAAATAAACATTTATTTAAATCAAATAAATATTTTACTTGAACCAAATAAACGGTGGCCGTCAAATAAATGATTTTTCTGGGTGTGCAAGGTGTTGGAGGTAAATAAGTAACAAAAAATTTAATAAAAAAAAATAAATAAATAAATAAAAACATAAAACACTAACTTTAAAAAATGCACAATTAAAATAAGCAAACACATTTATTC
This sequence comes from Amblyjoppa fuscipennis, assembly GCA_963575735.1. Lineage (NCBI taxonomy): Eukaryota > Metazoa > Arthropoda > Insecta > Hymenoptera > Ichneumonidae > Amblyjoppa > Amblyjoppa fuscipennis. Next base: position 9,205,028 of record OY754489.1, on the reverse strand, counting down.
AACAGGTAAATCCACAATGAAATAAAATAAAATGAGAATAAAAAAAAGTAATCGAACGAAAAGAAGATAGTTTCCGGGCAAAGTCGGACGATTCTTCACTGTGGAAAAAGGTGGGTCGAAGGTGAGGCCCCCCTGAGATGCCGCGAGGAGAGAAGATTGGATAGAGAATCTTCGTCCTCGCAGGTAGTGCAAGGTATTACAAGCTCGCTATATCCGGAGACTCTCGTAGTAGAGTTTTTTGCACCAGAGAGAGAGAGAGAGTGAGAGCGTGAGCGAGAGACCGAGGTGGATAAAGAATGGGTCAGTTGCACCGGTCGCGCGCGGCCTCGGTCTCCGCCGTTATTATCGCCGACGAATTGTCCCGCCGTTCCCCGGACGATACTTTTGTCGGAAGGACGTAGCGCACCGAGCGTTGGCTCGTGTTATATCCGTGTACAATCTGCACCGTCCATTCGCCGACGGGGCCGGCACGGGCGTCGGTGCTGGCCCGGTGCAGCGGAGAAAATCAGCAGCGGACGAGACGGGCCACGCCGTCGGGACGTGCGACGCAGCGCTTATTGGGCGAGGAGCAATAACCCGTTTTTCGCCGAAAGGAATCTCCGATATTGATTTCCTCCCGTAGCAGACTCTCGCGCTTCCTTCGCCGTCCTTCCTTTTATCTTTTTTCGCCGCCGCGTCCACGCTCGACCGGCCGAGGGAGCGACCAGATAAGGATACAGTTGACCGAGGAAACTAACGAAGAAAAGGTATGGGAAATACGTGAGGAAACCGGAGAGAAATGAAAGTACGAGGAAACACTGTAACAGCCTCTAATGGCCAGACGAGGTGAAGAGAACCGAAACTCTGTGGACACACACACACACACACACACACACACACACACACACACACACACACACACACACACACACACACACACGCGCGCGCGCGCGCGCGCGTGTACACACATACACACATACACATACACATGCACACATGCATACATATAACGTACATACATACATACATACATACACATATACATGTATACATATATACATTCATACATACATATATACATACATACATACATACATACATGTGTACATATGTTCATATGTACAGACGTGTATACATATGGGGCTGAGGATACATGGAGGAAAAACTGTTTCGCGTCTTGTACGGTTATAAGTAGTATAGTGTCGGGGGAGGTTTTCGCGGAGAATGGCAACCCTAGCAGACTGCGACCGGGGAAGAGGAAAAAGGAAACATCAGAGGGATTTTTGCAGCGATCGGTACTACTGGCGAACGAATCCCCCCCACACACCCGCCCCCGGGCTTCGGCCGCGACTTCGCCGATTGTTCGATACCAAAGCGGAAAAGTCCACGTACGCATTGCACCCTCGGTGCGCTATGCCGGACAGCTCCTCTGTGGGGGAACCCCCCCCCCCCCCCCCCCGACGTGGACATTACGTGGACGTTCGCTTGTAACGTTCTTTGTGGGAGGATTTTTTTTAGCTTTTTTTTCCTTCTGCATTGGGTGTTTCTCTTGCTAAGCTATCCGGTTCATCTTTGTCTTTACACTTCGATTCGCGCACTTCAACCGCAAGTGTGGTGGACTATAACACGTTTTCACTGTAGGGCGATAGCAGCCCGCTATGCTTTAGCCTTGCCAATGAAGTAGCGATACATGGAACTGCTATCTGTGCCGCCGACGTGGTGGTTTCGCTCGCTTTGCGGTTCGAACCGGCTATAGCGGATGAGACAATGTTACTCAACTTCGAACTCCTCGTTTGCGCTGTGTGTGTGTGTTTTTTTTTTATTTCTTTTTAAACTAGCGAAGTCTGGGAAAGTTGTAATGAAAAGAAGGTAGGGGCTGTCTCATCAATATTTACGCGAAAAATACGTGGCCTAACGCGTTTTGTCTGGATAGGGTGAAAGTTCTTTTTCGTTGTGATTTTTGCCGGACTAAACCGGAGACACGTGGAACTCGTCAATGGAAGTACAATGGTGGATAGGACGTCTGAAAATGTTAAAAATTAAGTTTTTTTTGAACATGGTTTTAGTGATAATTGTTTTGTACAGCGAAGAGTCTGGACAGGGTTAAATTGAATATCGTGAAAGAAACATTTGTTTCTACATCTACGACCATTTCGAGATATTACTTAGCATAGATTTTTTATCATTATTTATTTATTTATTTTTTTTTCAGATAGGAAAACAATTTGTTTTCATGATTGGATTTAAAATGGAACATACGATTTTGCGATTCTTTCGCGCGATTGTTCTTCATTACAGCGTAGTAGAATGTATATACCGAGTCGGTATCGGGCGAACGCGTGTTGGCTATATGTATCGCAATTACGTGTGTAGCCGGCGGCCGGAAGCTCGCGATCTCGACAACGAGCCTGTAATATGCATTCCCGTTTATTGTTCGTCCGTGTGTTTCCGATCGATGAGCATGCACACACGTCGCGCCTCCCTTACCGGATCGGGGTCTCTCTGTCTTTCTCACACCCACCCGCTTTCAGTGGCCATTATTAACGAGCTTCGAGTGCCTCGGACCTTATTGTGCTCCCGCCGCTGCTCAGTGAAATGTCTGAGCGGTGGGGTAATACTGGCGCCGGGGTTATTCACTGGGTGTGTTCACTCGGTCCCAGTCGGAGTGCTTCTGCTAGACTCGCGGATCACAATACCTACTTGTTCCCTCCAGCGGCAATCGCTGCCCCCTTAACCGAAAGCTCGTTCGTCCACCCCCTGCAAAGGCAATCCGAGCACGAACCTCGTCAGCCTCTTCACTGCAACTTTTCATTACGGCAAAAAAAAAAAAAAAGGAGAGCCATTCAATTCGAATGTCTATTCCCCAATTAAGCGTCTTACCATCTGTAAGCTGAAAAAGCATACCTCATCACTTGCTGGGATTTGCCAGTTCTAGGCCAGAAAATACTTCATTGATACAGCCGAACGCATTTGGGCGGGGCTTTCAACGATTTTAGGCACGAAAACGTGTTTTATTTTTTATCTCGGTAATGAAATTTTTTTTCGAATATCCCCCACGACTGGTTGTCCTTTAAGGTGATCCGAATGTACACAAAAAATCACCAGGTCCCAGTATGTATACTTGCAGGAGGAATTCCATTTATGCATCATTATTCTTTATATATATATATAGTTTTTTAAATTAACCTCCTACAACTTGTTTTATTCAAATTTTCAACTTAAATGACTTATTAAAAGAAATCTTTTCAACCAGTGTGGAATTTTTTTTTTAATTCATAGAAGAATCCCAAGATATTAATTAAATTTTGTACGTGCATTTGCATTCAAAATGAAACAAAAAAAACATAATTAATTTACCAGTGCAGAGTTAACGGTTTGCATTATAACGAGGTCGGGTATAAGTGCGATTAGCCAAATTAGACGAGACTTACGAAGTGACCGAGGCGCTAATGAAGCGGCAACACGCGCTCCCGTGAGCCCCGAGGATGTTCCCGCCAGCAGTCGAGATTATTTCACAGTGAATATTCCGAGTGCGTCATACTCGGCAACGAGGGTTGGTTCGCTGAAACGATCGGGTTGCATTCGTTCCCTTGAAACACGGCAAACATGACGAAGGCATTCGGGTGCAGCGGAATGAAGCTCACGCAACCCCGGTGTCTATTATCGAGGGCGCTTCTGTGACGCAACGTTTCTGCCTCCGAGCCGCTATAATGTTTGCATTATCGGTATACCGAGGATAATAATTATTTGTTCTGCAACACGCGAGTCGAGAGAGTTGTGACTCTCAACAGTGCATCTGTGTGTGCGTTCTCCGGCTGCAAACTCTCGGCGGGTTTCTCTGACGATACACAGTTGCGGTCTTGCTAAATACACCGTTAATGACATATGTCACGTGGGGATACAGATACACCTGGGAAATAGAGATCAGTGGTTAAATGTTTGAAAGCTAAATAGGATTGAACTTAGCTATTGCAGCCACCAAACATATATATATTTTTTTTTTACCACAGAACACAGGCATGGGAGGGGTGAGATCAAGATCATTTCAAGATGATCTTGAACGCTTCTCTGATTCGTCAGCTTGAGTTCTGTTTCTAAAGGGCGCTACTGTAGCTCGTAAGCATGCGTGTTGTTTACAACCCGGCGTTTCGATTGCACTGCGAACAAGCGGAAAAACACTTATGTCTGACAGAGCAGAGCGCGACGATGAAGACTAAACTTTTGTAACATTAATTCGAATAAACTTTTGTAACGTTCGATCATTGAAAGCTCGGTGATGTTATACCGTGGGGGAAAAAAATCGCGGTTTTGCTGACTCGTCGATATTGATGAGAGCCGAGTGGATATGGGGAGAGCGTTTTACACGTTATGTGCTACAAACTGCGTGTACCAAAAGCGCTGTCGGGCGACCCAGTAAAATCGAGAGAAAAAAAAAAAAAATTTTATATCATACCGTAAAAATTTGATTGCCGCCGCACGCAGAGCTCTTCGTGTTTGTCCTACATACGATGGGTGGAGAGAAAAAAAAAAAAAAAAAACCCCTTCTATATCTCGCTCGGCGGTTCGAGCATCGAAGGTACGTACTGGAAACACACTTTTAACGGCAGTACACGTCGTAGTAGTCGAAAGAGCTCTACGACTTCTGCTGCGCTTGCTCGAATTTTTTTTTTTCACCCTTCCCGTTGTGTTGCGTGCACACATATTCGGAACTCTGCAAATTCGCACCTTTTTCATCGTCGATCTTTCACAGCCAAATAAATAATGAAATTGAATATCCCCTACCTGTTCGTTTCGTTCATCATTTTTCCCTCCCCTTTTCATGCATCAAATCCGGTGCAAATGTTTTCCTAGTTATCCGTTTTAACTTTTTTTTTTTTTTTTTTTTTTTTTTTTTTTTTTTTCCATCCACCTAAAACCGGTACATTGGTTACAATTTTTTTTTTTGTTGCTCATCCCACATTTTATCCGGATCAAACTTTGCGAGGGAGAAAGAGTGAAGCGTCGATGGAAATATCGGACGAATCTGTATTTTTCTTTCGCACGTTTTTTTTGTTGTTGCTTTTCTCTTTTTCAAACGTGCACATGTGTATATATATATACATATATACATAAAAGGATCGTTTCGATGATAACCGAACTAATTTATTTTCCCCGAGAACGGATGCGAACAATTTTCGTTGTTTCGCCCTCGGGGATGGCAAATTCCTATTTATCCGCAATGTTTTTCCATTATCGGGAAAAATACGTATTGACGAGTGTGGATGGGTGGTGAGAGGCGATTCGGGATTTACACAATTTCATCACGGGCGGAAATAACGCTCGCGATCATCAATAATATGAATTTTTTGTTGTTTGTTTTGTTTCATTGAACGACGTTACGCGAGAACGAGGGCATTTACAACTTTCCACAAGTTTTCATCGTTACGCGGGTGAAGCGAGCGAAGAAGGCGAGAGACAAAGGGCGCGAGCGGCCGACTGAGGATTCTCGATGAACGGGCGTGGAATGAGAACAAAGTGAGAAGATTGATTGTCGAACAAATTGCGTGTCAAACTCGGTTGCGGACGGGCCGATACAACTTCGGTCGGACTATTTCTCTTTTATTTATCGCGCTGCAACTGTTGCGCTGTTGACGAGATTTTTTTTTTATACGCGAGACGCGGTTCGATGCTGAAATATCGACGTAACGATATCGTTATTGCCGGGCGTAAATGGAAGCATCGAGAAATATATTTTCCCATTCCCCCCATTATTCGTCCGCCAGTAAATTCCTCAAAAATGCATTTTTTTTTTTTTTTTGCTGTTTGTAGTGAAATCGATACGCAGGGATCCAAGTAACAAGATCGCCGAGGCTGCGCTGTTTCGTCGAACAGCATAACAATCGCATCGCCTGGAAGCAAAAAAAAAAAAATTTTTTTTTTTTTTTTTAATATCTCGAAATAATAGGCTTTTTATGGGCTCTCGAATGCCACCAAGAAACATTTTTGAAACAAATTGAAATTGAAAAGTGAGGGTGCCAGCTTAACATTAAGCCAGCACCAACTTTTTTCATAATAAGACTTGGAAGCACTTTCTTGCTCTCAGAATTATGGGCTTTTTATGGACTCTCGAATGCCACCAAGAAACATTTTTGCGCCCATCCCTGTTTCGAGAAAATCGAAATTGAAAAGTGAGGGTGCCAGCTTAACATTAAGCCAGCACCAACTTTTTTTCGTAGTAAGGCTTGGAAGCACTTTCTTGGTCTCAGAATTATGGGCTTTTTATGGGCCCTCGAATGCCACCAAGAAACATTTTTGCGCCCATCCCTGTTTCGAGAAAATCGAAATTGAAAAGTGAGGGTGCCAGCTTAACATTAAGCCAGCACCAACTTTTTTCGTAATAAGACTTGGAAGCACTTTCTTGCTCTCAGAATTATGGGCTTTTTATGGGCTCTCGAATGCCGCCAAGAACCATTTTTGCGCCCATCCCTGTTTCGAGAAAATCGAAATTGAAAAGTGAGGGTGCCAGCTTAACATTAAGCCAGCACCAACTTTTTTTCATGTAAGACTTGGAAGCACTCTTTTTGGTCTCAGAATCATGGGCTTTTTATGGGCTCTTCGGATATGCAACCTCAAACTCCTGCGATCAACCCCTATAAAGGCAGCGACTCTTAAACATTCAGTATAGGGATGAGTCAAACATTTTTTTTTTTTTTTTTTAGTGGTGGTGCTAGCTTAATAGACCTGAATGCGAGGTTTTGAAACTCAATAACATATTTCACCTAAAAATTATAAAAAAGTAAAAAAAAAACAAACTTAATGAAAAAAAACTTCGAATTCTTTTCATTCTATTTCCGAGAACGGCACTCGAATCTGGTTTTGTGAGTGTTTCTCTCCCTGATTTGAAGCCCAATTGGCCCTTTAAGCCCAATAACATATTTACCCAAAAGTTAGAAGAAAAAATGAATAAAAAATCAAAGTTAATCTAAGAAACTTCGAATTCTCTTAATCCTCTTAATTCTCTTTCAGAGAACGTCTCACGAAACTGGTTTCGGGTTTGTTTTTCTCCCACGGCTTCAGCCGAGTTCGCCCCCTTTAAGCCCAATAACATATTTACCTAAAAATTAGAAACAAAAAAAAAAAAAAGAACAAATGGAACTGAATTTAAAAAAAAAAAAATTCTAATCCGCTTCATTCTGTTTCCGAGAACGGCACAGTAACGAGAAAAGCTTTCTCATAGAAAACTACCGGCAGCAGGACAGAGCGGAGTTAGCATCCCGAGCTTTGCCCGTCCACTTTTTGGTCCGCTCTCGTTTCTAGGTAGATATTTCTCCGAGACTGGCTTCGGGTCTGTTCCTCTCCCAGGCTTTGCCTTCTTCATCGTCTTATCCTCTTCCTCCTCCACTCAGTCTTTCCGGCGGGGTTTCCCATTTTCTCTCTGCATCGTACCCCTCCCCCCGCCTCCCCCTCCTCCTGCACACGCCAGAGACCGATATATCCGGCCGCAGCATCGCATTCGTTTTTTCCCCCCACCTCTCCGTCCTTCTCACCCTTTTCCTCGGTACCTTCGACGTTCTATCGATTTGAAAATCGAAGTGGTACGTGCCTCGAGAGAAAATTCAGGAAATTGACGACTCGACTTTGCCACGTACTGTGTGCCGTCGCTGGCGCTGCTCTCCCCGATACCTCCCGGCGAAGAGCGCGCGACACGAAGAGGCATTAATCGCCCGATCGCACTGATCGTCCGGGAATGACGTTTCCTCTCCGGATTCCTCCGTCGAGAAACCCGCGAATACTCTTTGCAGGCGCGACTCCTGCTTCGTCTCGAGTCCCATATTTATTCCCCCCTCTCCACCACAACCCCCCCCCCCTTTTCCCGGATTCGCCGAATGAATTAAAAATTTATCACAGACTTGGCTATTTACCGGAAACGGTCGGTCGGTCGGCTGTCGAAAGAGAGCAGAGAAACGGGACTGTTCGATATTTCGAGATTTTTTGCTTAAAAGGGTTTTTTTGGTTTTTTAAATAAATATTTAAAATTAAAAAAAAAAAATTAATGATAATTGATATTTAATATTTAATTAATATTTAAAGTTAATTAGATTATTTAATTAAAATTAATATTTATTTAATTAAGTCTGTTATAAATTTTTTGTTCATTATATAAAAATTTATATAATGAATAAAAAATTGATCACAGACTTACCTATTTATCGGAAGCATCAGCGGTCGGTCGGTCGGCGGGCGAAAGAAAGCAGAGAAATAGGTTTGTTCGATATTTCGAGATTTTTCCTTAAACGGTTAAACATTTATTTTTTTTTTTTTATATAATTTTTTTAGAAGGGTGTTTAAAGAGGCCTTTCCGGACGAATATAATAATTAGCGTAATTCAGGGATGAAATCCGCTAGTCGCATTGTACGGTGAATTTAGTCCGTAGCCGGTAGAACGAGAAACGAGCGCAAGCCCCTGCGCAACTCAACGATTCACGGTTAAACAATCCTCGACGAAAAGAAAAGTTAGTAAAACGCCGCTTGTAAAACGGAGCGAAACGATTTGTATGGAGTTCTCGGCGAGGCAGGAGGGCTGAAAGGTCTCGCGGAAAAAAAGAGAGAGGCCTCGAGTGGGGCACTATTTTCGCTCCAATTTTTTTGATTGCGAAACTTTTCGACTCCGGAAAATGGTACTGTGGGAGAAAGAGAGTCGAAAACTTTATGAGTACCGTGGAGAGAGGAGCTCTCGCGCCGGTCTCTCTGACTGTTGAAAAACTGGCACGAAACACCGCCCCTGTGGGCGTTTTAATTTTTTATTCCACTATTTTTATTTTTAGTCCAGAATTCTTATTTTTATTTCACTATTCGTATTTGTATTTCACCAATCATATTTTTACTTCACTATTCGTATTTTAAATTCACCAATCATATTTTTACTTCACTGTTCGTATTTGTATTTCACCAATCATATTTTTACGTCAATATTCATATTTGTATTTCACCAATCATATTTTTGCTTCACTATTCATATTTGTATTTCACCAATCATATTTTTACTTCACTATTCATATTTGTATTTCACCAATCATATTTTTACTTCACTATTCATATTTGTATTTCACCAATCATATTTTTACTTCACTATTCATATTTGTATTTCACCAATCATATTTTTACTTCACTATTCATATTTGTAATTCACCAATCATATTTTTACTTCACTGTTCGTATTTGTATTTCACCAATCATATTTTTACTTCTCTATTCATATTTGTATTTCACCAATCATATTTTTGCTTCACCATTCATATTTGTATTTCACCAATCATATTTTTACTTCACTATTCATATTTGTATTTCACCAATCATATTTTTACTTCACTATTCATATTTGTATTTCACCAATCATATTTTTACTTCACTATTCTTATTTTTATTCCTCTGTTTTTGTTATTTTAATTTTCTACTTCACCGCGTTTTCGGATGCCATGCATGTATTTTGTTCTCAATTTTCCGTGTGTGTGTGGGTGAGGTGCGAATCGAGTTAGCGCGTAGAGACGGTAGCTCCGGATAGATATTCGTACTTAGAGTCTGAGACGTGAAAAAGTGAGAAGTAAGAAACGGAGAAAGCGCGGTTGAACTGCGGAGAGGGTCGGCGGAGACGAGAAGGGAGTCGGAGGCTGTTCCACTTATTCGTGACAGAAGACAAAGGGCGGGCGACACGACGACGACGACGACGACGACGACGAGGCGCGTAGGAGCTGCCGCTCCGCGACTCTCGAGTAGCGATAAAGCAGAGCAGCTCTGTCGCTAGAGAACCTGGAACTGTTATTCGCATGGTGGATGTACCGTCTTTGTGTTTGTGTATTTATGTACGTGTAAAAAGCTGGGAAAGATGTACCTACACGCCTCGGAGTCACGGAGAGTGACTCGAAACGAGGGCACTCCGTGTTTCTCCGCCGCTTCCCCTAGCGCACGTAACACGCCGTCGGGTTCTTGCTCCTCCGGCATGCGCGAAGGGAGATAGAGAGAAAAAAAAAAAAAAATTTGGGTCAATCTTATTGCGAAATGATACTCGGAATGAAGGTAATTAAACCGTCAAAGGTCGTTGGAACGAAAGGCTCGTCATTGTTGAAATAGTGGAAAAGAAGAAAAAAAAATTATTTTCACAGGAATTTGGGTCGATCTTGTTGCGGAATATATTTTGAATGGAAAAGTTGTTGAACCTCTGCAGATGTGTGGCAAAAAAATGTAATCATTGAAACTACATTGACGCTACGACTCGGGAAGAAACTTTATTTTTATTTTTGGATTACATTTGGGTCAATCCAAGCATTTGGGAGTATGTGTTGGGTGGAATTATTTTAACTCTTTCGATGATCATTGAAATGACACACCAATATTTATTCAAAGGAATGTAGGTCAAGAAGGAAGTGTCACTTTATTTCTGGATGAAGTTTCATTTTTGATTATTATTTATTTTTATTTGCGTTGGTGGATTTGTGTAGAATGCCCTGTTTACAGAAAATTAGATAATTCGTATGTCCATTTGATATATTCATTTTTTTGAATATATCAATTTGGATCAATATTATTGCGGAACAGATTTGGAATGGAAATTGTTAACCCTTTGAAGATATGTGGCAAAAGATAATCATTCAAACACATAGTAACACAACTGAGGAACAAAATTTTATCTTATTTTTTTAAATGAAATTTGGCCAAATTGTGAAATATGCGTTGAATGGAATTATTGGAACACTTTTAAAGGTCATTTGACTAAAATACTGAATAAAATACAATTATTAAAGTAATGCAAGTAATGGATAAAATGTCATTTTATTTCCGGGTGAAATTTGGATCAATCTTGTTGCCGGATGCTAGAATAAAACTAAATTGACCTTTAAAGGATTCCTATATGAAAAAAAAAAAACTATACAGAACACTTTTATGATAATATCAATTTCGGTCATGTTTTTTTATTTTATTTTTCCATAAATACAGTTTAATGTTCCATTCGCCGTCCGCCGAAGGGTCAGCAATTTTTGCTGCCACAAGCATGCGCATATTTGCAACAAATTCCTCGATAAATTTTTTATAAATAAAAAAAAAAATATACGTTTAAAATGTCCGTGTGTTTCGTCCTGCTGGTCGGCTAATCCGCGGGCCTCGCGGCGACGAAGCTCGCGCTTCGCGATTATTATTTCTCTCACTCTCTCGTTCCCCCGTACGTGCAGCTCTAATGTCAGGGCTGGCGCAAGTTTGATGGGAGGCGAAGCTACGACGACGACGAGGCTCGATGCAAAGCACTCGGGCAGTTGGAGCGAGAGCGACGCCACGCCGGCACGAAAGCCGCGTCTCGCGCCTCGCCCGCCCTCGAGCTTTATTCCCATTTTTTTTTAACCCCTGTCATTTTCTTCCTGCAACTTCGTTTATACTTTTCGCATATTTTTTTTCCTCCTCATCTTCTCGTCGGGATTAAATTCAGCGGCAGGTGCCGCTTGCCCCCGGCCCGAGACTCTCAGACAATAATCGCGGGGATTATCATAACGTTTAGTTCATGCGATACACACGCTTTAACCCTCTTATTAAAATTATCAGAGGGGGGTACAAACATAGATGCGAGCCGCTCAGCACGAACACCAAAGCTTTCTCATTCTCTCTCTGAATCCCTCAGCTCGCTGCGGGATTCAGCGATCTTCAAAACTATCAACGAAAATGAATTCCTAGTAAATGTATTTATTGGCAATACTAATTCCTAGTAAATGTTTTATTGGCAATACTAATTCCTAGTAAATGCATTTATTGGCAATACTAATTCCTAGTAAATATATTTATTGGCAATACTAATTCCTAGTAAATGCATTTTTTGACAATGCTAATTCCTAGTAAATGCTTTTATTGGCAATACTAATTCCTAGTAAATGTATTTATTGGCAATAGTATTTCCTAGTAAATATATTTATTGGCAATACTAATTCCTAGTAAATGCATTTTTTGGCAATGCTAATTCCTGGTAAATGCAATTATTGTCAATACTAATTCCTAGTAAATGCATTTATTGGCAATACTAATTCCTAGTAAATGCATTTATTGGCAATGCTAATTCCTGGTAAATGCAATTATTGTCAATACTAATTCCAGTAAATGCATTTATTGGCAATGCTAATTCCTAGTAAATGTATTTATTGGCAATACTAATTCCTAGCAAATGCATTTATTGGCAGTACTAATTCCTAGTAAATGCATGTATTGGCAATATTAATTCCTAGTAAATGTATTTATTGGCAATACTATTTCCTAGTAAATATATTTATTGGAAATGTTTTACAGTTTTTGTCTGAATGTTAATTAAAGATTTATGCCCTACTACGTTGCGCCATATTTCAAGCTAACACAACCGAAAGTGTAAATAAACTCGATACATATTTCCTATACTACAAACGAACAAATAAAAAATAGATACGAGAACGTCAGAGCGCGGAGCTCGTTCGCGTGCAAGCGAACGTGTCACACCTGGACGTCTACGTACAGGAATGCAAACTGCACGATGAATCGAAAGAGCCAAACGGGGAACCGCGCGCGCAAGATTCCCAACCAGTCTTTCGCCGTCTCGGTAATGCAGATTCCTATTTTACTCTACGAAACTTTTTCTTTATTCAAAATGAAGAAGAAAAAAAATCTCACGCTCTTCTCACATCCCGATTATTATAACGCATCTCCGCGATAACGTCGGGGACGCTCCGGGCTGAATCCGAGCTTTCCTATCGATGCAAATTACGAGCCCGGGCGCGCTCGCTTCTTTCCCCCTCCCCCGACCCAAAAACCCCATCCCTTTTCATATTCCTTCTTGCTCCGGCGGGTTTCTCTCGGCGGAGAGTCGATGAATACGAAAGATGAATTATTGCCCCGTCGATCGAAGCTTGCCGACCTCGGCCAGGAGGCTCTCGCCGGATGCGGGCGGGGGAGTAAAAGACGAGCCATGAAAGCGCATCCCACCGAGAAACCCATTGCCGGACCTCTATGTATGCACGCTCCATACGGATTGCACTCGAGACCCTCCCGTGGAACTTGGCTGGCTCGCCGCTCCTTGCCTTATGCGTTATACGTATGTATTTTGCCGGTGCGGCCAGGAGGACGCGGGAGAGAGGAGAGAGAGAGGGGGGGGGGGGAGAAAGCTTTTAAAAATCTTGGAGCTCGATCGTCGTCCTGCTTTTATCGATTCAGGTGTGCCCCGCTGCACGAGCCACGGGGACGTACGTGAGCTTAGGCCGTAGGAGCTTTTCGTGCTCCCGTGCGAGCTTCGAGACCTTCTCCGGACTGCGCTCGGCCACCACCCTGCCTTTGCCTCTTATGCAACCCCTTTCGCCACACTCTTCCCCCGTCCGATGTTGCCCCGTACATCGATCTAACCCCCTCGGGCTTTCGGGAATGCTTTTACGTGCTGGGCTACATAAAATACGACGTAGACTCGTGTATGGACGAGGCCGCGCTCTCTCGGAGCGTAATCTGGAGGTGACATTAAAGCTTACCGAGCGAGGTTGATTCGAGTCACCTGAGACTTCTTTTTTTTTTGGTATCTGTTTTAGCTGTTTTTGGGGAAGAGTAGAAATACCTTCGGCGAGGTATTACTTGGCGGAGGATGGATATTTGTTGGCTTCTTTGTAGTGAAATCGATACGGCGTGGGACGAGCGACAGCACTGAGAAGACACCATGCCGATGCAGGAGATCGTGTGAACAAAAAAGACAATATTGTTGTATTGTAACTTATGATTACGTTAGATGTTGTGGTATTATTATCGTTGTGGTTGTTTCAGTATAACTTATCGATATCATAATATATATCGATATTTGTAGTCCTACAGATTGTATAACTTATAGAGCCTTAATCAACATGATATAGTGCATTGATTAAGGTTATAGAAGCTAAATACTCTAAATCAACAGGACTTCTATCCATCCTCCCATGGTTAATTTCGCAATTTACTATCGTATATCACGTTGAATAAACGCGTTGAATAAACGTGTTGAATAAACGTGTTGAATAGATGTGTCGAATAGATGTGTCGAATAGATGTGTCGAATAGATGTGTCGAATAGATGTGTCGAATAGATGTGTCGAATAGATGTGTCGAATAGATGTGTCGAATAGATGTGTCGAATAGATGTGTCGAATAGATGTGTCGAATAGACGTGTCGAATAGTTGTGTCGAATAGACGTGTCGAATAGTTGTGTCGAATAAACGTGTCGAACAAACGTGTCGAACAAACGTGTCGGACAAACGTGTCGAACAAACGTGTCGAACAAACGTGTCGAATAAACGTACTGAATAAACGCGCTGAATAAACGTATCGGATAAACGTGTTGATTAAACGTGCTGAATAACCGTGCTGAATAAACGTGTTGGATAAACGTGTTGAACAAACGTTGTGTTATCGAGGCATGAGACCTTTCGGTTAACACGTCTCAATTGGGCAACACGTTGAGCTGTGTTGACATTTCCAAAAAGAAAGAACCCAAGAGGCCAACACTGCCGAAACCACTTGTGTTTAACTAGCGCGTATTGAATCAGCACGTCTCTATCCGGCAAACGTTGAGTCAACGTGTCTCTTGAACAGTCGCTCTTGAAATTGCGTCTGTCGAAGTGACGCCCTGAATCGACGTTGTGTTATTGAAACACGGCAGCCCTCCGTTGGCATGCCCGAGCCGTGTTTTTTTTTTTTTTTTTTTTTTTACTCGACTCGAGTAAACATCCAGCGGCACACGAGAAGGAACTCCGGCTCGATTTTCCTCCCTTATTTATCGAGTAACTCGCTGTGTATAAAATTCACTGTCGGGAGTGGAGTTCGGTAGCGGCGCAAAGGCGGGTCCTCATCGGTATCGCTGTTTCTACATCGTACACGGCAGTCTCTCCTCGTGTGAGCGAGGGAAGCTCGCCGGGGGGGGGGCTTCGCGCTTTCCACCGCGAAAGAAACGACCGTAGCGCCGATGTCAGCCCAAGAAGAAGAAGAAGAAGAAGCGGAGAACGAGGCGGAAGGGAAATAGGTGGAAGAATAAGAAGAAGGTATAGATGTCCGCCGCCGGTGAACAGGAGGCCCGGGGGCCTCCATAGTGCTCAACCATTTACGTAACCATTTGGCGCGCGGGATCCTCGGAATTTCAATGCTCCGGCGAAACGAACGCTCTCCTATCCTCGGGGCGAGTACGTGGTTCGTACGAGCGCCTTTGCTCTGACTTTTTTTTTTCACGTTTTTTTGTTGTCGTTTTTGTCTTTTTTTTTTTTACTCGTGTCTTCTGGCTTTTATTCTTATTCTCCTACTGTGTACCCGATACACTGTTGGCTTTTGTCGGGGAGCATGGAGAGGGTGAAGCGGAGCTCGGGAAGCGGCGCAAAGGAAACCTTTAATGTTCTCTTCATTAGAGGAGCTACTCGGGCAGCCCGATGAGATCGAAGCTAATGAATAGCAATGAGGATTGTGAAATTGTTAAAGGTAACTCCATACCCCTTCCCCCCACCCCCCCCCCCCCCTCCACGCTTCTTCCCCGGGTATTGTTTCAAACGTAGTAATTATAATTCAATCGACAGCCTTGAATTATCGCTACGAGAACAAAAGTCGAGATCGCTCGGTAATAATTAATAACAGCCGCGCGGATAATATAGCGACTGGAGAAATTGTTAATTTCTATTATTTCTTTTTTCTTTCCTTCGTTTTTAAAAATTTTTTTATTTTATTTTTTTTTATTAATTTTCTTCTTTTGCGCCAAAAGCACTTTGACGAAAGTTTGCGATTAAGCATTCATGAGCTCCGGGCATTGGAAACTTGGCTGGCGGACCGGGAAGAGGGTTGTCGGGACGGAGGAAAATTTTCACGAGTTCAGGTCAAATATCATCGGGGTGAAGTGGGAGAAATCAACTCTCTATTCCGCATAGCGGGTCTCGACAATTTTTCTTTTCTTTTTTTTGGCTCCTTTTTTTTGTTAAACATGTTTTTTCTTCACTTTTTTTTTTTTTTTTTTTTCCCACCGCCATTATTCTCTCTCGGTCTCGTTCAAATTTTCCCCGACTTTTCCTCGACGCCGCCTCGCTCGTTCTTTCGTTTTCCGACTCCCCGTTGCACGGTGGAGTCTCTCGGGGGGGGGGGGGGGGGGGGGGGGAAGGGGGGGAGCGAGCGCGCGTTAGTCAAAAGGCGAGCGCGAGAGCGCGCGCGGCGATCGTGATTTAGGTCAGGCGCGGTTTAAAAAGCGAATCGTCGAGGTCTCCGGTTCGAGCTCCGGCTCGAAAGCGACAGCGATATAGAGCAAAAAAAGGCATATAAAAAAAAAAAAAAAATGGAGAAACGAGCGGGAGAACGCGGGAACGGGCCATCGAGCAGGTTCAATTTAAAATCGTCGCAGTTAACGCGCGTGACGACGCAGTTCCAGAGGGAATAATATCCTGCCTTTTCACGTTGCTACCCCCCCCCCCCCCCCCCCCCCTTCCCTTGCTCCCGCTCCTACGAGCCCTCCTTCTTCCTCTTTATCTCTGTCTCTACTTCCTGCCCATGCGATTCCCCTGGAGCGTCCTTACAATCTTTCCATTCTTCGAACTGCATCGCGATGGTCCTACACTGTACAGCGAACTTTATTGTTTTTTATTCTTTAAATCCGCCTTTCTCTCAAGCCCTTTTATACATATTTGTACTAGATTCGTGTAAAGTTTTTGGCTTACACATTTTCTTAATGTGCAAGCCAAATGATTTTTTAATGTTATGTGTTGAATGAAATGAAATATTTACTTATTTTTTGCACTATTTCTCTATTGGAATTGATCGATCTAAGTAGTTGTAAGACACATTTGAATTCCATTGATAAACAAAAGAAAACAATAATCAAACACCGATATTATTGGCATTAATAGTGCATCTTGCGTGACGACGCAGTTCCAGAGGGAATGATATCCTGCCTTTTCACGTTACTACTCCCCCTCCCTCCGTTCCCTTACTCCCGCTCCTGCGAGCCTTTCTTCTTCCTCTTTATCTCTATCGGTACAGCGAACTTCATTGTTTTTCATTCTTTCAATCGCCTTTCTCTCAAGCTCTTATATATATATATATATATATATATATATATATATATATATTTGTACTGGATTCGTGTAAAATTTTTGGCTTACACATTTTTTTTAAGTGTAGATTTATCATATACATTTATTATTATTAATATTATTATTGAAATGAAACATTTGCTTATATTTTCACTATTTTTCAATTGGAATTAATCGATCTATGTAGTTACTACGAGACACATTCGAATTTCGTTAATGGACAAAAAAAAAAAAAATCAATCATCAATATCATTGACATTAATATTGTGTTTAAGTGCGAATTCACAACACACATTTATCATCAATTAGTATAATGCGAGAGTTTACTGCAGTCAATCACTGGGTGAAATTTTTTGTTTCCAAATTAATTTGCTACATTTCCTCGATAGAAGGCTATCGCAATCGATACACGATTTATCTCCGAATTGAGAGCATCGACGATTTCAAAGACTCCGTTTCTCCGGCGGCATTCGGCCGCTTCATCGATCCGCATTCGAATTCCATTCTTTTTATTCGCCGTGTGCACTGCTTCGGTTCCCTGCCGTTCCCCGCCCTTTGAGGCATCTCGCTACGTGATTCTTTTGCCGAGATAAAATCAGAAAGAGTAAGGATAGGGAAGTGGCCAGTCAATGGAGCGGGGCTCGTTCGGGGTGGGAAAAGGGCGACGGGCCATTTCGCCCTTTTTCTCCGCGTCCGAGAATCGCTCGCATTTTCCATTCCCCCCCCCCCTCTCCTCCGTCGATCCACGTGCCCGCTCCGAATCACGGCCGGTCGTATATTTTTCGAATTGTAAATTTTGTTTCTCTACGTACAGCCGAGGAGCGGAAAAGAATGAAGGAGCCGAGTCGCTTTTTGTACGTGGCTCGAATGTTTGACGTAAAATCAAAGGGTCCATCCAAGCCGCAGCCTCCGGTTCTCAGTAAAAGAGCCTCCCGCTCTTTGGTAGCCGGCAAAGCCACCCTTCGAACTTCCCCGTCCAGTTAAATCATTTAGAGCCCGTATGCTCCATGCGCTACGTGGCAAACAGGGAGAATAGTTTACCGTCAGAACTCGCCACTGGCGCGAGGCCGGGAATAAGATTTGAGAAGCGAGATAAAGCAGTCCGGAGATTTCGTTTCTTTTCTCTCCGGGCAGACCCCTACGAATGAAACTCGAGTGAAATTGTTTCGGTCACGTAGCGGAATAGACATCCAGATGGGAGATCTCCGTACGGAAGCCCGCATCGAGACTCGATAGTTTTCCTATCTCAGAAGCCGGCGAAGCAAAGTTCCAGATATTATTTTACTGCACACCAAAATTGAGCACTCTTTGTGTGGACATTTTTGGTGATGATCGGTGCTTTTGGGCTCTGTGAGTTTGGCGAATTGTTGACAATCTAATGTGCTCTGCTAGCTTCCCGTTAAGGAGGGAGTCTCGCTGCGCGCTGACTTCGCATAAGTTCGACAGAAATAAGAGAAAATTGCAAGTACTTCTTGATGGTATGAAAATCTGAAAAAATTCATGCATACTAAAGATACTGAAAAGATTAATTTTGCATAATAATAATAATTACAAAATGTTATTAACAAATTGATGAAAAAAATAATTGCTTAACAAATTTACCCGCAACCCAACTTTTTTTTTTCGTGAAAAAGATTCGTTTATTTTTCTGAATACGCATGAATTTTTTCAGATTTTTCAGTAATCGTTGATTTTTCCATGAAAAAAAAAAAATCAACGATTACTGAAAAATCTGAAAAAATTCATACGTATTCAGAAAAATAAACGAATCATTTTCACGAAAAAAAAGTTGGGTTGCGGGCAAATTTGTTAAGCAATTATTTTTTTCATCAATTTGTTAATAACATTTTGTAATTATTATTGTGCAAAATTAATCTTCTCAGTACCTTTAGTATGCATGAATTTTTTCAGATTTTTATACCATCAAGAAGTACTTGCAATTTTTCTATTATTTTTGTCGAACTTATGCGAAGTCACCCTCAGCGAGGCTCCCTCCTTAATTAAGCAGAGGAACGGCAATTTTTGGTCCATCTATAAACATGTTTTTTTTAAGTGTAAATTTTTATTATATACATTTAGTGTCTATTATAATTAATATGATTTTTTTTTTAAATAAAAAGTAATCAATTACCGATATTGCTGACATTAATGTTGAATTTAAGTGTACATTTTTAGGATATAATTTTATTATCTGTTACTATAGTAAGTAAATTTAATCAGGTGCAAAGTGCAATTTTTCGATTTCAAATTAAATTTTTGATACTCCGACGATAAAGAGCTAACATCACAAATTCCCCAAAATGATTTTACTATGCACAAAAATTAAGTGCTTTTTTATGTAGTGTGTTTCTGTGAAAGTGATTATTTTTGTGCTCTTCGAGTTTGGCGAATAATTGATAATCAAAAGTGCTCTGCTGGCATCTTATAATCCAACAGAACAACGGTAATTTTGGCACTATCTATAAATCATTGCCGTTGCTCTTCTGGATTAATGGGAAGTTAACGGAGCACTTTTGATTTTCAATTATTCGCCAAACTCGAAGAGCACAAAAACAATAATTTTTCACACAAAGTTCGTACATAAAAAGAGCTTAGTAAGTAAAAAAAATCGTACATAAAAAGAGCTTATTTTTGGTCTGTCAAATTGGTAAAAGAATTTCAGGGACTTGGTAAAGTTTTCAAGTAGTTTTCCCGATTGATGTACGATGATTTTTTTGTTTTTTTTTTTTTTGTTCACAGATCCAGGTGAGTGTTTCTTTGCGCACGAAATCATCGTGAAAACGAGAGCCGAAATAATTTTTCTGAAGCTGAACGAGGTCAGTTAGCCACTCGATTATTCTCAACTCATACTGGAAATAATTTATCATTTTTTTTTTTTTTTTTTCCCCACGAACTCCGCGAGAAATTTTCGTGGATCTCGTACTTCAATTTCATAAAAAAAAAAAAAAAATGTTTTGTCTGTATCAAAAGAAATAAAAATAATTTATTACATTTTCGTACGCGTTCGCCGTGGGGAAAGTTCACTCGCGCGGATGGACCGGAAATCAAAGTCGTTGCTCATTCCTTCCGGGTAGCGAAAATTTATCGTACACACCGTTGGTAAGGTCCGCATAACGTTCACTCCCTGCGGCGAGAAAGCTTGTTAGGTTAACAGAAACACAGATTGAAAATTTACATTTTTCATTCTAACCCGACGATGGCGAGAGAGTAACGTGGAAAGTGGCCCGAGACGAGCGTAGGTCGGATTTACCGTAAGAATTCAAAACACAAACTGGCCCATGGGATTCTCTCGACGTTGCCCGACCGGTTAATTTCATACGAATCGTCGCTTGTTTGGACTTTTGAAAAAAATCTCATTTATGTACAAAAATATATATATATATATATATATATATATATTTTTTAAACGAGCAATTTGTCATTTAATACGAACAGCGTGTTGCAGGCCAGTGCACGATTAATAGAAAAATTCTACAGCGAGAATTCACTCGCTCGTTGACAAAGTCTTCATTCATTGAGAAAATATGTAGATAAAATGCACTTCAAAAATGCATAATTTTTATACCAGCTGTGGATCAAAGGGTCAAAGGAATAATTCTAATGCGACTTCCTTGCTTATTTGGACTTCGTCTAAAATCTAACTTCGTTTCCTAAAAAGTAAAAAAAAAAAAAAAAATCATATTTTTACTGTGATACGAAAGGTCGCTTCTTTTGGGCGTTCGAGAAATCTAATTTATTGCCGAAAAGACATTAAAAAAATGAATTTACAATTTTATCCGATTCACGTGTCACAGCGTACTTCCGTTCAACAGAAAAATCCTACAGCGAGAATTCACTGCTCGGTTAAAATGTTCAAATAAATTCTGCCTCAAAAATCGCCCGATCGTTAAAAATCTTTAAAAAAAATCTAATTTATCTCAAAAATAAAAGTATACAAAAAAATGCATCAGCTAATACGAACCACGCACTAAAGGATCAAAGGAACAATTCCTATGCGACACTTCCTTGTTTCTTCTTCAGAATCTAATTTCTTTTCCCAAAAGCTGCAAAAAAAATTTAAAAAAATAAAAAAAATAAAAAAATAAAAATTATATATTTACTCCAACTACGTGTCGGCCGGTGCTTCGCAGCTCAAAAGAAAAATTCTAATGCGCCGCTTAACGAACCGAGACTATTATACACAGAAAAAAAAAAAATAAAAAAAAATAAAACATGAGTTACACACACACACTAACGAATCCAGCATAACGTAGACTTTTTCTTCCGGGCGGGTATGAAAGATCATGAAGGCCTCGGGATCAAAGGGCAAGCGTAGGGCGGAAGGTCGGAGCCCTTCGGCTCTCTCCGGATCCTTCCAGACTCCTGTTTGCATTTTGTTTTTTTTTTTGTTTTTTTTTTTTTGCCCCGTGTATTCCCCGGTCCAGGCCGAGATGAGTGCGGAAGCTGCGAGCCGGCCGGGCGAAGAGCAGAGCTGAGGGTTGAATACAACGCGCGGAAAATCAAAGAGAGGCGAGCCGGCGTGCGGCAGGACGAGACTTCCCTCTTTTTCACGACAGAAATACGCACGAGCGAGAGCGCGATCCCGACGGCTCGGTCGCGAGCCCGCAAGGTTAACGAACCGCGAGAGTTCTCTCCCCCCCCCGCGCAACCACCGAGAAGGGCGGCTGCTGCCACTGCTTGCCGCCCGGGCAAAAGGGCGAGCCCTCTCTCGCGCTCGGTGTGCAATCGCCGCACCCCCCGACTATGCGAAAAGTCCTCTCGTCCGAGCAAACGAAATACCCCGAGTCTCCGACGCTGTGCGGTTCGTCGTCCGCAAGTCCGCGAACACCTTTCACGCACGCACGGAATCACAAGTGCGTCTCGCCGACACTCACAAGGAAAAAGGGGCCGCGCGAGACACAAAGAAAAACTTCCCGAGGATTATTTATTTACTTTTATTTTTGTTTTTGTTTTGGAGTCTGTGGAATTGGTAAAAAAAAAAAAAAAAAAAAGGAGGTTGTTGAACCCGACGAGATTGAGTCGGTTGGTACTTCAGTAACTAAGGAGAGGGTCGGAAAGACTTCGAATTTTATCTTATTTTTTTGTTCTAATTTTAGATTCCTTGGGAACTGGTAATTAAAAAAAAAAAAAATTAATAAATAAAACAATTAAAATTGACGCTCTTGTGCAAGCAAACGAAATTTCCCGTCTCCGACGCTGTGCGGTTCGTCGTCCGCAAATCCGCGAACACCTTTCGCGCACGCACGGAATCACAAGTGCGTCTCGCCGACACTCACAAGGAAAAAGGGCCGCTGCGAGACACAAAGAAAAACTTAACGAGGATGAAAAGAGAGATTCGGAAAACATTCGAATTTTATTTATTTATTTATTTTTGTTTTGGAGTCTGGGAATTGGTAAAAAAAAAAAAAAGGAGGTTGTTGAACCCGACGAGTTTGAGTCGGTTGGTACTTCATTAACTAAGTAGAGGGTCGGAAAGACTTCGAATTTTATTTTATTTTTCATTTATTTTTGTTTTTGTTTTAGAGTCTGGGAATTGATAAAAAAATAAATAAAAATAAATAAATAAGAAGGAGGTTGTTGAACCCGACGAGTTTGAGTCGGTTAGTACTTCATTAACTAAGTAGAGGGTCGGAAAGACTTCGAATTTTATTTTATCGGTTGGTACTTCATTAACTAAGTAGACGGTCGGAAAGACTTCGCATTTTATTTATTTTTTTTTTTGTTCAATTCTAATTTTAGATTCTTTGGGAATTGGTAATTTTAAAAAATATAAAACAATCAAAATTGATGCTCTCGTCGAAGCAAACGAAATTTCCGGCCTCCAACGCTGTGCGCTTCGCCGTCCGCAAATCCGCACGGCAAACACCTTTCGCGCACGCCCGTAATCGCAAAACCTCCGAGTCTGAAAAGAAACATCCGGAAAGGCATCGAATTTTATTACTCTATTTGTGTTCATTTTCATTTTAGATTCTCCGGGAAAAGGTAAACAAACAAAACAAACAAACAAACAAACAAAAGAGGTCACCGAACCCGACGAGTTGGATTCGACCGGCACTCGATTAACTAACGAGAGCTCTGCAAAGCTTTCTATTTTTTTTTTATTTATTTTAATTTCCGATTCTCTCGGAACGAGTAAAAAAAAATTTATTTTTTTTTTAATAAAAGAGGTCCTTGACCCGGACGAGTTTGACTCGGTCGGCACTTGATTAACTTCTGTTTTATCAACTGCCAATGAAAGCTCGCTCCGCACGCACGATATCGCTGTTCGTTTAATGGAAACCGAATGGGTGGGGTTAATAAAAATCGAAAGAGATTTTACTCTCCCGCGCGGTAATTCATCGAAGTGGCAGAGCGGCGGCGGGGGTGGGGGGGCGGGGGAGGGCGGGGGGGAGAGTTCGTAGATCAAAGGCTCCGGGTCACAGGCTATACGGGGCTTGTTATATACCCTCCGAAATCCCGAGAGCGCATCCTGTATTTACATTTAATTTTTCATTCCTCTAATAAATTTCTACCCAGCGGGAGCGCTTGTGGCCGGCAACCGTGAACGGGGCGGGAGGGAGAGATGAGACACGGACAGAGATCGAGTAGAACGCGATTCAAAGGGCCAGCAGCAGTCCGGACTTTGCCCGCAGGTTTAACGAGCTCGCTCGGTGGTTGCCTTTTGCCTTTATTCGTCGTGTACACCGAAGTTACGGCCGCGCGGGGGGGGGGGGGGGGGATGATAAATAAAATTTCGTTAAAATAAATATGAATTTTACGGAACGGATGGAAATGTTTTTTTTTTTTTTTTTTTTTTTCGAAATTTACCGAACTCGGTCACTGCCAAACTATTGATGGGCGGAGACTGGAGAACACTGCAAATATTGCTCTCTCGCAACAATGAGAATGGCCACATCGTTGGTCCTTTGAAGCGTGCATTAAATTTTTTTTTTTTTTATTTATTTATAAGCACGAAATTTCAAATACGTTGGTTCGTTATTAATGCATTTTGTTGCGGGGTTCAAAGAAATATGTCATCTGTGATACACCTTGCCTCAAAGGGTCGAAAGAAAAACGAGAATTTTAGTAATGATGATAATAATTCATTTTTAATTACTGTTAATAATTAGTATCAAAGGCGTGTTTGACGTTTCCCGCGAGGGAAAAAGTAGTGCAAAGCCAAGATAGCGAGAATGAGGATGTAACGTTTATAAAGTCTGTTAATTTTTTTAACGAACAGTTCCGACACATTTACATCTCAGTCACTCACAACTCTATCAAAAAAAAGCAGCTCTAACAACTCTACTAAAAAAAACGTCTTTACCATATTATAACTCTACCGTATTAGAACTCTACAAAAATCTTTACCAGAGAGTAAAAAAAAAAAAAAACTCTACAAGAATCAAAATAAAACTCTGCCGGAATTGAAATGAAACTACCGGAATATAGGATTATTGCCTAACCTTGTATTCCGGTAGAGTTTTATTTCAACTTTGGTAGAGTTTTATTTCAAGCCCGGTTGAGTTTTTTTTTTTTTTTCTTTTTTTTTTTTACATTCTGGTAGAGATTTTGATAGAGCTCTAATACGGTAATAGTATATTACGATACTAGTGCGAAAAAACTTTTTCCGACGAGTGTGAGTTTGCGTCACGAGCCGAAGGCGAGTGTTGCAATCACACGAGTTCAGAAAATGTTTTTCGCACGAGTTTCGTACAAAGTTTTATTTCACAAGGTGTAAAAAATGAGAGTTTTCGCACGCGAAGCGTGTGTAAAATGCCCATTTTCACACACTGTGAAATAAAAGTTATTATCCGGTGGAGTTGTGAGTGGTGGAGGTATAAAATGTGCCGAAATATCGTGTACATCATCCCAAAAAATCACGACATTGATTAAAGATTTCCATCAGGCGATATTGTAATTACTTACGGGATCTTACCCTCCCCGTACAAAAAAAAATGTCCGTATCTAAAGAGAGACGATAATTTACCCGCTGAAACTTACGTACAGATTACTCTTCGATTTTAATTTATTAATCTTTATATTTTAACACAATTCTATTTTTGCAACCGTTGCCGAACATCGCGATTCGTGATTCTCAGCATCGCCGAGCGTCTCATGAAGTTCGTTCAGCGTGCAATAATTTTGCGCACGTATATCTGTAACCGAGTGCCGCGGTAGTGCGGATGGAAGCTTGGGTTGGCTCTGGGTAAGCCGATTACCTTGGGCTTTGGCGATGCCAACGTGCGACGCGATTCCCTCTCGCGTGCCCTCCCCCTGCCCTTTCTCTGCTCGTCCCTTTGCCAGCCGCCCCCCCCTTGTGTTTCGAATTAACACGCTAAAACGGCACTTACTCGGGAACTCACGAGGAATCGTATAAACCTTCCATTCAGCGCGGATGAAAATTTTGCCCTCTACGTTTCCCTTCAGCGCGCGCTCCTCCGAATTACTCGTACGCAAGTGTACAATACAAATTTCTCATCTTTCTCCCCCCCCCCCCCCTCTCCCCCTCTTTCACTCTATCTTCCCGTCTTTTCCGTCCGCGACCCGCTCAAAATTTCCGTATCCTCTCCCGGAGAGCCCGAACAATGGGACGAACCCGACAAAGATATAGTGAGGAAACTACCCTACCCGAGAAACTTTCCCCGAGTCGGGGAGTCGGCTGTACGCTTCGCACTGGTATTATGGTCAAACTACTTGAGAAACAAAGATATAGTTTTCCGTAGTCGCGTACCTGCTTCTCCTCACTTATACATGCACATATACATATACATATACATATACATATACATATACATATACATATACATATACATATACATATACATATACATATACATATACATTATCTTGCTCGCAGTCTTTCTCGCAGTTGGAAAAGGTTCGCTTTCTTTCCGCGCAGTCCGGGAATGCACTGCGAATTGCATGAGAATCCTCATGGCTCTCGAGGTCTCTTCCGGTTCTTCTTCCCATTCGGGTAGAGTGGAAGGACCGGCAGGGGGGAGGAGCAGGTTGAGAGTCGCAATGAAGTCGAAGTAGGTGGAAGATTGTGCGCGCGACAATTCGAAAGACACACGCTTCGCGCGCTCGGCACCCCCTTTGTAGACTTAAGACCTTACTATGCTATGTCCTTTAAAAGGCGTATGCCCTTACAATTCTAAACCCCACTATTACGGTCCCATTATTAACCAATTTCACGTCCCTATTATCGACCTCCTGTGACTTCATTATTGTCCCCTTTGACCCTATTGTTGACCCCCTCTGGCCCTATTATTGAACCCTCCCCCGCGATTCTTGACACGCTGGCGATGGCAACATTTTTTTATATTATGGAGAGATGTATATTAGGGTGTTTCTCAGAAAGGACATTTTTTTTAAATTTTCTTCCACCTTTTTAAACTATAGATTTCAATCTCATATTGAACCTGACGAAAGGCGGTGCCTAGCAAAGAATTCTAAGAGGTGCGCATTCGACGTTTGTACCCAAAACATGCGCCTTTCGCGAGGTTCAATTTGAGATCGAAATCTGTACTTTAAAAAGGTGGAAGGAAAAAAAAATCCTCTTTTTGAAATACCCTAACATACGTATCTATATATACAAAGCAAACTATAGATATACATAATCTTCCTCGCAGTTGGAAAATCTTCGCTTTCTTCGCGCGCAGCCCGGACGGGAATGCACTGCGAATTGCATGAGAATTCTCATGGCTCTCGGCTTCTCTTCCGGTTCCTCTTCCCATCCCCGTAGAGTGGAATGATGGAGGCGGTGGGAGTTGAGAGTCGCAATGAAGTCGAAGTAGGTGGAATATTGTACGCGCGACAATTCGAAAGACACACGAAGTGTACGTCTGCTCCTCATCCTCGTCCACTTTACTCTCGCGGATGCTTCCTACCTTTGGGGCGGGACAGGAGGGGGTCGGAGTTGAGAAGAACGGAGAATAATAATAACCGCGCGTGAGGAAGAGGACGAGAAATTCGGTTTGCCACACTCGGCGTCTAGCAGTGATTTTTATTTGCACGGGGTTATATACGCGAGGAACGTAGCGAGCGTTCCGAAACGTGGTCTCTTTCGTCGTCGCGCAGGGAGAGCGGCATGGTCTCTCGCGCTCTTGCTCGGCGCCCTCGCCGTCGGGCGGGACTCCGGCCGGAGGGTGTGCACCGGCTCGTGAGAGCCCGCCGCGAAAGCGAGGGCGAGAAGCGTAACAGCAGCATCTAGTTTACTTCCTGCTCTATGCTCCCGCATACATGCATACTAAGGGAGCCTTTAAGGGGGGGGGGGGGGGATCACGAGATGCTACTTTTCCCGTACGTGACGCTGTCTCTTCTGTGGGGTGTAAAAATGCTAAGGCATGGAGGAGCTCGCTGAGAGATCCGTCGCTGGTGTGTGAGGTCGAAGTATCGCCGGGGAATATTCGGAGATACTCGGAGATGCAAAAACATTGTACTTTGATATTGGACCGGGTAGACCAAAAAACTTTGTCTGCGGTAGACTCGCGATAGATTTGTTATGATTATGAATTCAATATATATATATATATATATATATATATATATATATATATATATATATATATATATATATAGATTTGTTTGTGTATTGATAGATTTGTGATAATTATGGAGTCAAAGCATCGCTGGAAATATTCAGAATTGGTTGGGGTAGAAAAAAAAGTTAGTGTATGGTAGACTTGTGGTAGATCCGTTATAATCAGAGGTGGGCAAAGTACCGAAAAGTACTTTAAGTACAAAGTAATTTCTGTACTTAGAGTACTTTTATAAAATACAAAGTTCAAAGTAGTTTTTCTTCTTAATCGGAAGATGCGGAGTTTCTACGGGTCAGAAACTTGTAGAAGAATTTTCAAATCAAACGGCTCTGTTCAGGGCCAAGATTTTTTCAAAACGTCCAAACTCCTCGTTTCCAATCCTTGGTAACAGACTAATTGAGTGGACTTCGACGAGTGGATCTTGGAGTAGTGAGTGGAGGTCGACTGGATGTATTACAACTAAATCTTGGGACGTATGGATCTAGTAACAGTGGTTGAATGTGAGAAAGGTCTCCAATTTATGCATGAAAAATCGTATTTTTTGGGATTTAAATGGAAAACATTGGGTTGGGAGTGAAATAATTTTATGAGACAGACATTTTTTTTACGTTACAAAGGAGGTGCAAAGTAATTTGCGCGTGGTTTCCTCATTTATTACAATTTTAAGCATAGTTTCCTCAAAGAGCGAAGCTATGCTAAAAATTGTACAAGTACTTTGATCTTAGCACTCAGTAATAGTACCGAAAGTACCGAAAAGTATCTTGATACTTTGAGTATGTACTTTAAGTACCAAATAAGTACTCATGTACTCCAAGTACTGCCCAGCTCCGCTTATAATAATGACGTCAAAGTATCGTTAGAAATAATTGGGAAACGTAGAAACGCCGGTATTTTTATATTGGTTGGGGTAGAAAAATAATCGCTCTACGGTAGACTTGTGACAGATCTGTGATAAATACGGCGTCAAAGTATCGCTGGAGCTATTCGAAGATCTAAAAACATTCGTACTTTGACATCGTCGCATGTAAAAAAAAAAAAAAAAAAATTGGTCTACGATAAACTCGTGCTAGATCTTTCATAAGTATGACATCAAAGCATCCCTAGAAACACCTTGATATCGGCCGCACTTTCCGCCCACCCGGACGATTGTACACCCCCTCTGGTCTACAATCTATTCAGACTCCGGTCTAAATCGACCGCAAACTCTGCATTCTGCGTTCCTGCACTGAGAGAAAGATCTAGTAAAAAATTACCAATCATCTAAGAAAATTTACCATAGCGCAAAGTAGTACGGCGCCAGCGCGCCACCTATTTTTATTTTTGGAGTTTATTCAGTTTTGTCACTGTTTGACTATGTTCCGCGGTATCAAGTTTCGTTATTTTTTATCGTTCACATGTTACTTCTGGTATTTTTTGTATTCTTGTATGTGCCTAGAGGACCGCAGGTCCTATTGTACAATAAATCTGTCTATCTGTCTATCTATCTATGGTAGAAAGTCTGAGATTATCCAAGAATTTTTACCATAATACATAAGAAAAATTCTTATAAATCCGGTACTTCCTACCATAGGTGGCGCCCTAACGCTCTACTACCGTGCGATATGGTAATATCTCCCAAGTGACATAGTAATTTTCACTAGATCTTTCTCTCAGTGTGCTCTCAGGAAAATCGCCCCGCACATCCAAAAAACAGGAAAGCTTTTCCATTCCTTTCGCGCCAAAAGCTCCACGCGTCGTTGGTCTCTCTGCCGGTCTATCAGTTTCGCGTCTTCCGGCGCGGAGCATCGATCGAATGCCGCACGCACCGCCCTCGCGTTATCTCACCTGTGCCAGTTTACACTTCGCTCATCCTCCGAGACACGCACAATCGTTTCGCGCACGACATACATATATTACACGGTGCAGTTACGAAAGCGCATCTGCCGTTGAACGTCGGTGAGCGAGACCGGTGTATAAACGATGTGTGTACACATCGTTCCAAGGCCCGCGAGGCTTTCGACGCATGTACTCACGGCAAACTCCCGTAACCGAGCGACATATCATCGCCGTCGGATTTACCGCCCAACTACGACAGAGGATCGATTCAACCGGAGAATAGAACGAAAATTAAAAAAAAAAAAACCTACCTTGCTCCGACGAAACAAGCTGCAAATCAGTGCACACGATACGGAGAATAAAAATGGGAAAGAGAGTGAAAAATCGCGCTGCGGATTGAAAAATCGCTCAGCTCAAAGGGAAAGGTAAAAGTCCGTAGGAGAAATCTGGAGGAAAATTGTTATTGGGCACACTTCCCAAAATATTTATTTATTTGACGGCCACCCCATAAATAAATATTTACTTTTAATCAAATAAATATTTATTTGAATCATTTGCATATTGTAACGAGTATCTAGCTGACTATTCGCTAAGACACACGATATCAGTTAGGTTTGACAATTGACGAACGAACGGACGATCGATGCAAGATCGATCGTCATGTAAAACAGTCTTGATCGGACTTTCAGAGAGTACAGACATCTCATATTTCATACTCGAGATATTTAGCCGTGATTATAGTAATGATATCCGCTCCAAAAGTTAACACGCGCGTTATACATCCCCACACTCGTTACAATATTCATTTAAATCATTTAAATATTTATCTAAATCAAATAAATATTTATTTTAATTAAATAAATCATTGTTTCAATCAAATAAATATCTATTTAAATCGAATAAATATTTATTTAACCCAAATAAATGATTTTTCCGTGTGCAACTACGACAAAGGATCGCTTGAACCGGAAAATTGACCGAAAAAAAAGCTCACCTAAACCCAAAACCGTGCCGGAAATCAGTGCGCGCGATACGGAAGATAAAAATCGCAAAAAAAAAAAAAAAAAAACACCCTGCAGATTGAAAAATCCCTCGGCTCAAAAGGCGCCGATAAAAGTCCGTCGGAGAAATCCTACGGAGGTTGTAAGTGAAAATTGTTCTTACAGAATTTTCCGAGTAAGCGGACGGAACGAGAGAGCGCACACAGCGACGAAGCTTTTGCATTTCCGGCTAGCCAGCCTTGCTCCTTCGCAGCGTCCTAACCCCCCCCCCCCGAAAAGTCTTTTGCTCCCTTTTTCCCTTCCGCCGTTGCCCGGACGGCGGCGGCGGCGGCGGCGGCGGCGGCACGTTTTATATTTTCCGCGCTAAGCGTCTCGAGGGGCGATGCGTTAAAGCCCGGCTGTAATCCGGACGATGCAACCGAGTAGATGAGACGGCGCCGGGACCGGCGTACACTCTTCAGCGTCTACCCCCCCCCCCCCCCCCCCCCTCTTCGTTTCCCTCGCAGCTAAAGCTCATCTTCGTTGCTCTCGCTTGCCTGCTTCGAAAATCTCGCCTCCTCCCCGTCGCTCCCAGTTTCCGAGCCGAGAGTCCACGCTCCTCGCACTAAACCAGCCACGGTAACGAAGCTTAAGCCGACCTAACAAATCATTCGTTTTGCTCTCGTCCGAAATGCACCCCCCCCCCCCCCTCACTCCCCTCTCCTTAGCCGGGACATTAATACACGCGACGTCACTCTCGCAAGGATTTCGCGGCTTGTCGACCAAGCAGTGCCAGTTCTACGGTTATCATTATTTATGTATGTTTTTTTTATTCATTCATTTGGCATAGATTAATGAATTATAATTGAACAATAATTATTATCTATCATCGATAAATTTAATTTAATTTACTTGGAGTAATAATTAATATTGTTTATTTATTTTTTTTTTACATGAAAAACGGGTTTGGGGCCAATTGGACGACGATGTGAAACGGCACCGCGAAGGTTGTATGAGGGAGCTGAAGAAGCGAATACAAATTGGAAAAGGGGAAAAAAAAATAAACAAAAGGGATTTAAAACAAACAATAAAAGCTGACGGTGAAAATTTTGACCTGAGAGCGATGATATCTGGATCATAGTAAGGGTTGGGCAGGACGCGCAGTGGCGAAGTTTAGCGAATTAGAAGAGCAAGTAATTAAGAAAAAATTTTTTTTTTAATTTAAATAACTAATCAGATGGAAACATCTCGAGAAGGCATTTGTTCTTATCTTACCATTGAATAAGGAGGGTGACGGAATATTGTTCCTTTATCTAAATAACAATATTGACCAAGTTTGGTGTCAATCGGTTTATATTTGCCAACCATATTTGACAATTTATTGTTTAAACAATATTTAATAACAATTTCTTATCAACAATATTGTTCCTTTATTTACATAACAATATTGACCAAGTTTCGTGTCAATCGGTTCATATTTGCCAACCATATTTGACAATTTATTGTTTAAACAATATTTAATAACAATTTCTTATCAACAATATTGTTCCTTTATTTATATAAGAATATTGACTAATTTTCGTGTCGATCGATTACATTTCAGTATTTATCGCGTGAATAAAGTACCCTCGTGTGAGCGCGTTTACAATGTAATTCCGAATTGTATTGTAGAAATGTCGTTGAAATTTCGATCCGACGCTTCGTTTCCGAGATAATCGATAAGAAAGAACATAAAGAAGCGTCGATTCAGCGTTCAAGCATTGCCATTATTTCGGACCTTTTACCGGTCACGACAATCATATCCGACAATCCGCCCAACGTTCATATTCGGACATAAGCGCGCCGGAAATGGTTCGAATTATATCGCAAAAGCGTTCTCGGAATTTCAATCCAATGCCTCCGCTTCCGAGAGAATCGAGCGCAAAGATTTACTTCCGGCGTGCCGGACTTTAACTTCGTAGCGTCGCGCTTGTAAAACTCGCTTACAAAAGCTCGTTTCTTGACGCATTTCTAAAAAAAAAAAAACACTTGGCGTCGAGAGACGCTACTCTCTCTTGATACATCCGTCCGTCCGGATGGAAAACCGTACGAACTCCGGAATTTTGGCAGAGCCGCTCCGAGTTCTTTTACGGCAGTTTCCTCGAGCCGGAAACGACCATCAGGTAAACCGTTTTTTTTTTTTTTTCCGCGGTAAATGAGACGCACAAGCGTTCGCCGTCTTTCCGGTCTCCCGTGCAGCGATGCCGGCTCGTCTGCGCCGTTACACCGATCTTTCCTTCCTCTTCCACCATCTCATTCTCGACGTCTATCTCCGCTTCGGTACTTTTGTTTTTTTTTTATTCTTTTTTTTTTTTTTTTTTTTTTTCTGTCGAAACTCACCGAGCGAATAATGCGCGAGGGTTGGCGAAGGGGAGCGGCGGGGGGGGGGGGGGGGGGGGGGTCGAGCAGAAGCAGCAAGCATTCGAATTCGGCGAATTTCCTTGGCAGTTTATCACCTCGTCCGCCAGCGTGCATTCGGTGGCTGGCTCGGTTTCGCCGCTGCTGCCTCTGCCCGCCGCCGCTGCCGCCACGCCCCGTTTACCCTCGCACAGCGTTGCGGGGGTGATGACTGGCTGCTATGGGGGTCTCTCTAGCCCGTGCTATGGGGGAGGGGGTTGCCGACGGGATGGAGTACGGCCACCGCGAGACCGTCGTAATTTATGCATCCTAGGGTCCGGGTCTGCGCGGCCAACAATGGAGCGGTCGCTCGACTGGTAGACTATGTCTATATGTCTATAGGTCTATGCGTGGCTGTGTGCGCCTTTTTTTTTTCTACTCACTAACACTATCGCCCATCACTACCACCCTTCAGAACGCTGCAAACTATATATATATATATATATATATATATATATATATATATATATATATATATATATATGTATGTATGTATGTATGTATGTATGTATGTATGTATGTATGTTTGTATGTATGTATGTATAACGTACCCTCTTTACACGCTATATCTATCCGAGAGAGCCCAAAGCGGACCTGTTTCGATCGTAGTTTATGCATTCAATCTCCCACTCCAGTCCCATGACGAAACAATATGTGCCGCAGACGTTTTTTTCGCTCCGTCCCCCTCGCCGTTTTCATCGCCTCTCCTTTTTCCCCCCTCCATTAACGCACGACAGTGTTGTGTATGTACATATATGTACACCGAAAAAAACGCATACTTTACTTCTTAAACCATACTTATCATTTATTTTTACAATTTCTTAAGTAGAGTCGAGGAATTGTAAAAGTAGTAAGTGTAGTTTAGAAAAATGTTAGTGCGATGTAAAAAAAAGAGAGTATTCTTTCGGTAATGAACATCATTTTTTTTTTTTTTTTTTGGCTAACCAATTATTCTTCGGTTCCTGACACTTTTTCTAATGTTAATAATAATAATACGCAAACTATGCATATCGTAGCTGTTAATTTCAATAGTTCGAATTTGAACAAAAATGTCGGGATTTTTTTTTTTTTGTTAACTTCACCGTAATCTACGTTAATTTATTAGCCATCAAAGTGTACGAAGTGTATTATTGTAAACCGGTAGCAAAGGGACGAATCCGTCAAACAATAATAATGATGAATGAAAATAATGGTCTTGATAACAATGTTAGTGCAACACGGTACAGTGGAGCGGTCCGAGAGAGTCGTACATGGCCCGATTATAACTATCGCGATGGAACTGTGTACGCTGTAAGCCCGGTTTCGCGCCGTAGCTGCGTCGTTCTTATACAGCCGGCCGAGGCTTCCCCGCGGCTCTCGTAAAAGCAAACTAGGTTTGTTCGGTTCAATTTCGTGCAAGGATTTCAATTACGCGCCAACGGTTTATGTCTCGTTGCCGTTACCGGGTGAATTCCGTGGACGCGTTGGCCGGCGCTTCGCCAGCGGCGGGCCCGCGAAGGTAAACGCGAGCAACGGGCGCCGAAGCGAATCCTTCCATTACATGAGGAAGCTCTCGGCAACGAGAGCTCCGGGGGGGGGGGGGGGGGGGCGGTGGGGAAGGTTTGGAGCTCCTTCCGTCTTGACTTCTCGGTTCTCCGACCCTTCCCTATCTCTCGCCCGAGTTTGCCCGGACCGGAGAAAACGAGCTTGGCTCTGGGCCGTTTTGCCCCGCTCTCCCGAGCTGGCGAATTACGGCTTAACGCCAACTATTAAGGGCACCGACGAGACGATTCCCTCCACTCGCGGCTTCGCGCCACACCTCGTCAACGGTGAAAAATCCTCCGGAAAGTTCTTACTCGTTCGCTTCTTATTTATTTGTTTGATTGACGGGCATTGCCCCTTTTACTTACGTATAAGTAGCTTCTCAGTCATAATACGCAATGTATTTGTTAGAGATTTTATATAAAATTAACACTTCCACGCACAAGAGTATGAAAATAAAAAAAAGGTCCGACATCAATTTTCCAGAATTCCATAACTTCAACCGTAGCGTAGAATCTCAGTCGCTGCTGCCTTAAAAAACGCCGGCCGTCCGTTATTGCTGTTACAATTACAATTATCATTACAATCACAAGTGTAAGTGTAAGTGTAAGTGTAAGTGTAAGTGTAAGTGTAAGTGTAAGTGTAAGTGTAAGTGTAAGTGTAAGTGTAAGTGAAATCACAATTACAATCACAATTACAATTACAATTACAATTACAATTACAATTACAATTACAATTACAATTACAATTACAATTACAATTACAATTACAATTACAATTACAATTACAATTGTTCTGATTTGTCTGGACGGCAAATCACAACCCTTACCATTGAGCCGTCGTAACGCCGAATATCTCCGTCCGTTCGTCCGGATCGAAATTCGTACGAACTTCGGAATTTTGGCAGAGCAACGAGAGAGATCTCTTCTACCAGCTTCCTCGAGCTGCCGCTTGGTCCCGGTCCGTTTTGCCGCGCGCTCACGAGCCGGCGAATTACGGCTTAGCGCCAACTATTAAGGTCACCGACGAGGCGATGCTCT
The DNA here is from genome assembly GCA_963575735.1 of Amblyjoppa fuscipennis. NCBI lineage: Eukaryota > Metazoa > Arthropoda > Insecta > Hymenoptera > Ichneumonidae > Amblyjoppa > Amblyjoppa fuscipennis. Next base: position 9,169,685 of record OY754489.1, on the reverse strand, counting down.
CCTCTCGCGGCTTCGCACCACACCTCGTCAACGGGGAAAATCCTCCGGGAAGTTCTTACTCGTTCGCTCCTCACCGGCGCGACGTCGCGCCCGACGCCACGCGGGAGAATCAATTTGGAGCAAAAGCGAGACGGGAACCGTCCGCCCTCGTGCCGATCTCCTCGCCTCGGAGCGCCGCCGAGCGTTATCGACAGCCAGCTCGTATTACGGCCAAACCCGTCCGCGAGAACGTAACAAATCCGACGGGGGATATGATGCGGCCCGACTAACTAGAGGGCGAACGTATTCCGACCGAAAATTTGCGGTACGGTGCTGCGAGGAACAACGATCGGACGGAGAGGAAAACGTCGAAACGATGGTGTCGACGATTGGTACGCAATCTTGAACAGTGTGGTTAAAGATCGGTCTGTTAAAAAAAAACACAAAAAACATTGGTTATGAATGAAGGGTAGAAATTAATTGTGGCGGTAATTGCCTTCATGGACAAAAATTATATGCGACAACGTATTTTTTTTCTTATATCTAATATACTTTTCACAATTTTTTAAAAATATAATTCAGATATTAGTGTTATTGTTATCATATATATATATGTGACTATGTGTATATAGTTTATACGCCGAATATATTTTCGCACGAGGAATATATATTATTTTAAATATATTTTTAATACAGCTGGTTTAAAAATGGTTAAAAACGCTTCTTTTTTTTGGGTAAAAATGGAAGGGTAAAAATTAACTGGCTCGATAATCGCCTGCGTGAAAAAAAATTATACGCGAAAATAAATTTTTCATATATCGAACATACTTTTCTCGAAAAATCTTACATAATTCATATATTATTATTATTGGTATTATTATTATTATTCATAGATTATTATTATTATTATTATTATTATTATTATTATTATTATTATTATTATTATTATTATTATTATTATTATTATGAGATATATTTGATGGATATAACCGATAAAATATTTTTTAAAACCATTTTCGCGCGAAAAATGTCTTGGGTTAAATACATGTATCGCTCGTTCTTTTCTTCCGAGCGAATCGTTGCGATAAAGTTTGGGACGCGACCGAAAAAAATTGATGATATCCGAGAGCCCTCCGTGGCTCCCTTCGGCCGAGACAATTTCTCCCGAGGATTTTTTATTTTTTTTTCTCGAAATTAATTAATCCTTTTCGCCAGAACGAAGCCCAACGAATATTGCCGAATCTTCGAGCGAGTGCTTTCCCACGCTCGCATCAGATTCTTGGGGGTACGTTTTGCTCGCCTTCGTCGCTTTGTCTCGGCGAATTTAATTTTTTTTTTTTTTGCCGCCCGCGCGCCTTCGCCGTTGAAAGACCGTGGCGGAGACGCACACCTGAGGAACTCGAGACAGGCGTGGAGAGACGCACAGGTGGAAGAGGGTTTGAGACGCACGGGGCTTCGCCTCGAATCACGGAGCGCGTTCGGTCCGTCAGAAAACACTCCCGATGCGGTATTTATGTATTCAGGCTATATACAAAAAACTACAACAGATCTCGTCTCCGGCCGGAGTGAAAAGAATTTCTCGAATGGAGCCGGCGCGACGGTAAACCGAGAGCAGCCCGCAGGCCACAATGAAGAACAAGAGAAAAGAATGAAAAAAAAAAAAAAAAAACCCAGACGAAGGAGGAAAAGAAATTTCGATTTCCGGCCTTATTTCGGCGGCTCAACCGCCCTCGCGGCGATCTTACGGCGTGCAGATCGAAACGGATGCACCGGTCACGCCTCCCTTCGACGCGCTGGCCGACGACTCAATCCCTCAGACGTGCACACTTTTTTTATGTTTTTTGCACACAGAAGAATCATTTATTTCATCGGCGAATAAGTGTTTGTGTTTGATTTAAAATAGATATTTATTTGATTAAAGATAAATATTTATTTGATCAAAGATAAATATTTATTTGATCGAAAATAAACATTTGCTCGATTAAAGATAAATGTTTATCTGATTTAAATAAATATTTATTTACGGCAAATAAATCAATATTTATTTGTCGTCAAATTAAAAAAAGAATCTTGGAGTAGGTGAAATGTTTTTTTGTTGCGACGTAAAGGCGGAGAAAAATTTCCTGCGCGTTCTCGGAAGATTTTCGAGAGCGTTCCAGGAAGTGAAATAGCGAAAGGAATAAGAGAGGAAGAACCTGAACGATTCGTCAAAAGGCCCGAAGGGAAAGGGGATCGAGCGGTACAATGGTGTTCTGCATTACCGGCGCGGTTTCTCCGACCCTTGGGAATACAACCGCAACATCTTTCCCTTCGTGTACTTTATTCGTCGCGGTGCTCCGTCGAGGATTCCCCGAAAAATAGGCGGGTTCCGGAACGGTACACGAGCATGAAGATGTCTGCACGACATCAAATTTCGGCTTGGGCAAGTCTTTGGCAATGCACTGCTTTAGGATGGAAAAAAAGTACACCCGTATAGCCAGAAAAAAAAATTTACTCGACGGCCACACAGCAAATAAACGTTTATTTGGCTTAAATAAATATTTAATTTAAATAAATATTTAAATTAAATATTTATTTAAGCCAAATTAATATAATTAATTAATTTAAATATATATTTCATTTACATATTTATTTGCGTGCGCGCCACAAATTAATTATTTTTCTGGCGATACTTTATTTTCCAACTAACCTTCCCCGAGCGAAGTTTGGCCGATGCAAAACGCCTCCGTTACAACTTGCCAAAATTTAGTCTCACAGAAACATCTTCAGAATTTTGGAGAAAGACGCTTTTTTTTTTAAATAAAAACAAAAATGCTTAGTCGATTGAACAATCGGCGAATCGCTATCAACGTCCGATGACGCAATCGACCGAGGATTCCGCTCGATCGAGCGAGCACGCAGTGCAGTCTTTCCAATTTTTCGAAGTCTCTTCCGTTCGGCCTTATCTGGGTCAGACGCAGCAAACGCGACCGTCCCTCTTGATAAAGAGAAACTTAAAACCCGACGCCGGAGGGAAAAGTCCCGAGCGCTGCTCCGCAGCCAGACAAGCCTCGCGCATGCGCACAACCTCCGGGGATTCTCTTTCGGACCGGTTTCTTAATTTTTTTCTTCATTTTCTTTCTTCTTTCTTTTTTTTTTTTTGTATTTCAATTCCGAGAGAAGAGAGCCCAACGCGCGGACTTTCGGTCTCGTCGGCTCTTTCTAATAGACTCTCTGAACACCTGCCTCGGAAAAGCGCCGGGGGGTCTTGTTTTTTCCTCTCCTTTTTTTTGCCTCCTCCGGTTGCGCCATCATGCGCTGAGGTAAGAAGGGCCGCACGGGAGTTCTCTCGGCTCACGAGCCTCTTCTTTCTCAACGAGCGATTTGTCAAATGTTTTTACCGCACTAAATTCCATGGGACATCCACATGCGCACACACGCGCTTACACACACACGCGCGCGCGCGCGCGCGCACACACACACACACACACACACAGAGAGATAGAGGAGAGACTTTGGCGTGAAGCCTCTCTCTGTGCGCTGTTAACTCCGCGGGACAGCGCAGCAGAGAAGAGAGAAACGTACGGGCCATTTTCCATTCTCGCATCCTTCTTGTCTCTGGCCACGAGCCCTTTTGTCTCACCCTCCTCGTGCTTTATCGCCTTTTGTGTATATCCAACGGGCGAAAGAGAAAACGAGCCGGAGAGAGACGGAGAGAGAGAGAGAGAGAAAGGGATTAAAGTTTTACCGCCAAGTATCAAAGCGGAATATATTAGTCGGTGTTAAATACTAGAAAATCACGTAATTCACAAAGCGCTGAAGCCAGAGTTGTGTGAAACTTTACGGTGTTCGGTTCATGCGTGTGGTATAAGAATAATGCGGCAATAAAGATAACAATGGTGAACAGTGCAGTGCATTATTGTTATATTGTGTCATTTATATTTAAGAACTGTTAATTATTTATAATAATAGATTGCATGTTATTGTCGTTCGTGTGTGAACCGTTTTTCCGGCGAGTTGCAGTCTCTTAGGGTCGAATTTTAAGACACTAGTTTCAACTTTAGGTCGAACTCAAGTTCGATCTTGAATTCGTGCTTAAGTTTGAACTTAAGATCGAACTGAAGTTCAAACTTAAGTTCGGGTCAAACTGCGATCTTAAGTTGAAACTAATGTCTTAAAATTCCGCCCTTAAGGAGGTTGGAGCGCTTCGCAACTAGCCATACGAGTGCTGTGTTTTTAAAGTCGTTTGTACAAACTTTTGCGTATCTATTGATTGTAGCGGATGGTTGTTTGCATCAGAGGAGATGTTCTTAGCCCAGAAAAACATTGTTTGCAATGGATTTGCAAAAATATTAACTGGTTTTTGCTAATTTTCGAAAAGGCAGATTCGTTCAGTTTTTTTTTTTTTTCTAAAGGATAATCCGTAATTTTTGCTCGATTTTGACGTATTACGGCTCATTCTCTTCCTCGAATGATGCTCTACGAATTCACCGTATAGATATTCGATAGTATTTTCGGTTTAAAAATTACAGCTGTTTTTTTATGAATGCATTTTGAATCTAAACGGGAAATCCTACCGATTATCCGGATGGTGAATTCGTAGAGCATCTTTCACGGAAGAGAATGAGCCGTAATCCATCAAAATCGAGCAAAAATTGCGGATCGTCCTTTAATAAAAAAAAACTGAACGAATATTTAACCTTTTCGAAAATTACCAAAAACCAGTTCTCTTCTTTGATAATCCATAGCAATCAATGTTTTTCTGGGCTAAGGACATCAGCCCTAATGCAAGTAACCATCAACTATAATCAATAGATGCCTAAATGTTTGTATAAACGACTTTAAAAACTAGTCTAAAGAGCTCGAAACATGTTAAATATCGAGGCGATCGTATCTCTCCTTTTCCCTTCGTTATACCAGAACATTTTACCATTATGCACTGCCAGTACCTTTTAGGCGAGCAATGTCACAGCGTGTCCTGCCCGACGACTTCCACTGCAGGTTCCTCTTCTTTATCTCTCTGTCTTTTCCGACGATTCTCAAGTCATCTCTCAACACCCAGAGGACTTCATGGCCGATCAGTAATACTTAATAATAATAATAATAATAATAATAATAATAATAATAATAATAATAATAATAATAATAATAATAATAATAATAATAATAATAATAATAATAATAATAATAATAATAATAATAATAATAATAATAATAAGTATTATTATTAGTCTCGAGGTGAGTTCCAGTCCCTTAAATCTCGGAGCGGCAGTGTCTCTCTTTTGGACTCCTTTATACGACAAGAAGCTTTACTATTCTATACAGGCAGTATCTTTTGGGCAAGCAATGCTGCAGCGTGTCCTGCCCGATGGCTTCGGCTGCAGGTTCCGGTCTCCCTTTTTCTCTCGCTCTCGCTCTCTATTGCTCTCTTTCCCGGCATTTCTCGGAGAGCCATCTCTCGACGCCGAGAGAATTTCATAGTCGGTTAGGTACCCAGGGCCCTTCTTCCACCTGCTCCGGAGGCTCCCGGAGCCGTGAATTAAAGTCGCGGAAACGTTCCTACGACGAGAGACCAAGCGGGAATGAAGATTCCCGCCGTCAAATGCCCGGTTTTCCGTCACCGAATTTTAGCCCCGGAGCAGTTTGCTGAACGGGGCTTCGCACACTGCGTCAGCGGGCAGCCAAATGAAAACGATCCCTCCTCGGAGGGGCGCGTTCACTCTTCCCTGCACTCATTTAACTTCCACGAATTTTCACTTCTCCTGGCAACTCTTTCGAGTACTCGTCTCACTCCTCGTTCCGCAGCGTTTCCGGTATTATTTTCTTTATGTTTCGCTTCCCTCTTACTTCGATGCTCCTTTAGCCAACTTCCACCACTGGCCCGGGAACGAAAGGGCTTCGTCCTCGTTCTCCGCCTCGCCAGCGATGCTCGACGAGAAATCGTTGCAACGTCTCTTGGCCACGAACGCGCCCAATCATTTTGCTTCTTAATTTTAGAAAAATAAAAGTTCTTTTTTCGACAAAAAAAAAATGTCTGTTAATTTTACAGAAATGAAAGTTCCTCTTTTTATCCACAAAAAGTGTTTGTTAATTTTCCAAAAAATAAAAGTTTCTTAATTTTCGCAAAAATAAAGGTTCCTCTTTAAACAAAAAAAAAAAAAAAAATTAAATATATTTCTCAATTTTACAAATACATGTCTTTGCGTTATCAACGACAAGTTTCTCGACAAAGCGAGTATTGCGCCGAAAAAGTAGTTTTGTCCAAAAGTGCAAACTCAGTGTTTAACGAGTCTCAGACAAAGTCGGCTCGACTTTGCGCCACGGCGATCGAAACGCGCGAGTGCACCCAAAAAAAAAATTATTTATTTGACGGCCACCGTTTATTTAGATTAAGTTAAATATTTATTTGATTTAAATAAATATTTATTTCACTCGAGTAACTATTTACGTAATTCGAATAAATATTTTACTTGATCTAAATAAACGCTGACCGTCAAATAAATTTTTTTTTCTGGATGTGTGAACAAAAAAAAAGGGGTTACAGATTGCCTCAACCGGGTTAACGGCGCGAAAAAATCGAGTGCCTCGTCCGAACGGCCAGCAGAGCAAAATGCTGTCGCTCGCCCGACAGGATCATCGAAATATGAATTATCAATCCGAGGAATTAAGCCTCCGGACCGGTGCGCAGAACGCAGCGACATTGTGCCGCGTCTCTCCGGTATAAAATCGAATTGGAAGTTCCCGAGGGTTGGGGAAAATCGGGTGCAGTCGCGCTATTATCCATCTCACCCCCCCCCCCCCCCCCCCCCTCATCCACCCGCGCGTGTTTCCAAGCTGCGCTCGTCAATCCTCTCTTGCTCTATCTCCACCGCGCCAACCCGCTCCACGCAGTCTCGGTAATACCCGAGACGAGAGTGACTCGATTCCGAAAGCATCGCTGCCTGATTTGCCATTGTTTCTCGCGCGGGCCAGGCAAGGGGATTATCGCCGTTGGCTGGCGTGTTTCTATGCCGGCTGCCGCGACGGGGAAACTCTCGCTCTGGCTCAACCCGGTGTCTCTCGGTTTACGGACGACGCCTTTGCAGAGGGAAACACTGTGCCAGAAGCTGCAGCAACACCGGCGCTGCACTATGCCAGTCATCAGACCGGGGATGAATCAGACGCTTCGACGGACTCGGCTGGAGATATCCATTGGGTAATTGGGCCAACGTACGGTGGATGCGACGAGCTTTGCGGGAACTCGACAAAAGCGACGCTATCGGAGCACGTTCGGTCCTCAAAGGCGATTGATTCGCAATGGCGGGGGGGGATTCTGGGGGGCGAAATTGGGGCAAATATGGCGGGTAATTTGCGCGCGAGCTTATGATTTGTTGAGTCGGATGACATGTGACGAAATAGTGTATTATGCCACAAGGGAGGAAAGTGCGTTTTTTCACCGAGGGTGAAGTTTGATGCCCGAGCGAGGCGAGGGCAGAAATTCACACGAGGTGAAAATGCACTTCCTCCCGAGTGGCATACGCTATTTTTTGCCCAACTGTGCTAAAAAGTGGCCACATTTGTATGCCTGCAATGGGAATGGAAAGTGACCCGCTCCAGTACTTTTCGACCCGCGGGCGGAAAAGTCGTTACTTTTCCGCCCGCTGCGTTACCTTTCGGCCCGCTGCGATACTTTTCGGCCCGCTGGTCAAGAATCGACCACTTTCCGCACCCGTTGCAGGCACGAAATGTGGACTTTTTAGCGTAGGCGGGCAAAAAGATCCCTTTTCGTTTTTTGATGCACAATGGGCAGGAAATATCCTGGAAAACGGGCGTGGACTTAACAGTTTGTTGAAATCATGCAAACAGAAAAATAATTTTTATTTTACGGCTACCGTTTATTTAGATGAAGTAAAATATTTACTTGGTTTAAATAAATATTTATTCATTTAAGTAACTATTCACTTAATTTAAATGAATATTTATTTAAATCAAATAAATATTTTACTTCATCTAAATAAATGGTGGTCGTTCAAGTAAATTATCTTACTGGGTGTGACGAATATGGCACGCCGAGAAAATTACGCCCGAGCGCAATTGTTAGTTGAACTGGACGATAAGTTATTTATGAATAATAATGAAAAGATCTTTTCGCTTTTGCTTTCATGGAGAGTCAAATTTTTTTTTTTTTTTACATTTGACTAATTCTTTTCTTGTTCAGGAAGGTCCGCGATTATTTTTCTGCTAATTTTGTGAATAAAGATTTTTAAGATTGAGACTTTTTTTTTAATGGTAACATTTTGGTTTGTAAAATTAGCGAAAAAACAATTGTCGATATTTGTGGACGAGAAACGTTGGTACCTTTTTTACTGTGTGGTCTACAAAAATTTTTGAAAAATGCGACTGTTGAGTTTGGTACTACGTAAGATTTTCCGAAGATAGCTTGTGATCGATTATCGGGAAGGAATTTTATTCTGATAAATTTGCCACGTTTATCGGAATTCCGGTGGTAAATTATAATAAATTAGAGACAATCCATTGGGTAATTGGGTCGAGCGTACGGCAGATACGACAGTCCCGGAAGCTTCGTGCGGCGAAAGCCTCGGTTCTATCGGCGCACGTTCGGTCGACGCTCAAAGGCGATTGATTTTAAATCAACGCGAGGGAAATATTGAGGGAATTTACATGCATTTTTAGTTTTTACATATATTAATTACAATTAATATATGTAACAATTTATATACATATATACAATTTACATATACAATTTATATACATATATTAATTACAAATAAATACAATTAAATATACAATTGAAAAAAAATGCGACTGTTGAGTTACGCATTACAGAAGATTCTTCTGAGGACAATTTCTGATACACAAATTTGCCCCATTTAACGAAAAACATGTAATAAATTATAACAAATTAGAGACAAATTGTCCAACGTCATTTTTCCCGAACTCCCGCGTGCCTCTTGTTGATCGAGAGTAACGATGCTCGGAAGAAAACATCGCGGACGATCAATCATCGTAAAAAAAAAAAAAAAAAAAAAAGAACGAGACTCCAACGAGCTCGCGCAACTTTATCCTGCACTCGACTCGCTCGATAGCGGCCGCTCGATCGGCGCAATTAGCCCCGTCCAGTACACGTACATACAAACAAATATATCCACGCTACCAAAAAGAAATACCCGACCGAAGTACATCCCGAACGCGAGCCGATTCGATCGCCCATCAAACGATACGTACAAACTCCCCCCCCCCCCCACCAAACCGTAATCATGGGGTCCTAGAAAGCCAATTATTTCGTCCGGTACGTCGGAGATCCGATCTACTTCGCCACCGCTGCAGGTCGAGCTTCCACCCGAAGGGTGTGCGATGTTACGAGAAAGCGGAGGGACTCGCGGAGTGAACCATAAACCAGCGTGGAAGGATCGATAAGCCCCGGCTCTTCTCTTCTCATCTCGTCTCCGCTCGGTCGGGACAAGCCGAGAGAGCTTTTGAAGCCCTTTTCGCAACACGGCCGGCTCCTCCGTGCGCGCCTTTATTCCCGCCCTAACGCAGCGTCACTTTCTCGGGATTCTCCGTACTCGACGATCCCTCTCGCTATCCACTCTCCTCGCTCGTTCGGCTCTTCCGGAGTCGCTCTATGCGAGTGTATTACTCGTCGAGGCTTAGAAGATCGGGCCGTCCCTTGTTTTCCGCCCTTTGCCGGGCGAAGGCGCTTTGTGCGTTCGTCCTTCGTAGCGCCGTTTTACCCTGCGTAGTTCTCCCATCCGCGCCCCGGGACAATCCGCGAAGAAGCGGAGGGTCGAGAGGTTTGACTGGCTGCGATCATCGTAAATTCAAAGTTTATTGTCTTATCGGTGAAATCGGCGAACGGAGGTCGAGTCCGTGCAGGAGGAGGCGAGATCGATCGATCGGAAACGACGACGTCGTCGTCGAGGGAGGTTGGCGAAGGGCGAGGGCTGCTGCGTTCACGGACTTGGCTGTATCTCCGCTCCAAGGTACCCCGGACGACTCTCCTGACGGAGAGGGCAAAGCCACCACAGCTTGCGAGCAATATCCCGAGACCCCTTCGCCAGCGGCTTCCGCGCTTCGCCCCTTCACTCCCGAACCGCTTCTCCTACTTTCGTAATTGCCAGATTTATCGCACCGTCAACTTCCTCGCGACACAATAACTTTCTCATCCGTTAACAAAAGGAACGAAAGCGATCGGATTTTTACACCACCGGACGGCTTAGACGATTTTTTTTCGTGTTGGTATTAATCGAGGCAATCTGGTGATAGAGCTTTTGTTGGGATTTGTACCGGAGCTTGCTTGGGACGTTAATCCTGGATGGTGAGAACAAAATCTTTGGCCTAAAACACGTTTCTGGTCCTTGGAGATACAAATGTTTATGCCAATAAACACGGTATTGATGTTGGCGGTGTTGGTGTTGGTGGTGTTGGTGGTGTTGGTGGTGGTGGTGTTGGTGGTTGTGGTGTTGGGGGTGGTGTTGGTGTTGGTGGTGGTGGTGGTGTTGGGAGTGCTGGTGTAGGGGGTGGTGGTGTTGGTGTTGGTGTCGGTGTTGGTGGTGGTGGTGGTGGTCGTGTTGGGGGTGGTGGTGTAGGTGGTGTTGGTGTTGGTGTTGGTGTTGGTGTTAGTAAGTTCATTATGGCCTGGCTGGCGATGCCGGGCTTGGCTGTATCTCCGCTCCAAGGTATCCCACATGACTCTCTTGACGAAGAGAGCAAAGCCACCTCAGCTTGCCCGTAATATCGCGAGATCCCTTCAGCAGCGGCTTTCGGGGGTCTCGCGATCTTTAGGTTCAAACCAACGTTTTAAAATTCGACCCTAGGACACGTTTCTGATCTTTGGAGATCCACATTTTTGCATCGATAAACACGCTTCCTCAGCGTGCGGTCGCTGCGCTACCCTTCGAATCGGAGTCTCAATTTTTAGCCAAGTTGTGCCAGGAGGATGACAAGGGTTCGACAACCCTGTGGTCTTCTGGGTTCGACGACCTCACTTTTCCCGCGGATACGACTTATGATCCCTTATTTATCATCCCGGCAATATCCATCAGGTGCCCGTTTCTCGTGGCCGATATTTATTGTTTACCCCGGTGAGTTTCACACGGTACGTACGATTCGAGGATAACGGTATCAGCCGATTAAGTTAGGGTTCGGCGAATCGAGGGGGACGCAGCGACCTCTCGAGTTATCCGGCCGCGCGTTTAGGGGCTTCGCCTATCCCAAGGGCCGCTGGCTGGTCGGCCCAACGATACACAACCAACAGCAGTGATATCCCACAGCTCTCGAAAAGCCGCTCCTGCACAGCGTTACCGGCCACTCTGTCGCTGCGCTCTCGAGCACTCCTGCACCCGCCCCCCCCCTTGCGTAACAACCCCCTGTATGTGCAACCATCCTTCCCCCCTCCGACCCCTCACAAAATTCTGTATAACTTTTCGTGCAGGCGCGGCAGAGCGCCGAGTACCCACTACGGTGGAACGAGCGGCACGTGACTGCGTGAAACTTGTCGTAAAAGCTACGACTTCGAGGCAAGATTAATTTTATTGCCAGCGCAGCAGGCTCTCTTCCCTCCTTCCCCGACGACGAATTCAGACTCGGGGCGTCATAATCGCATCGGGCACGGACAACGATGCGATATTATCGACTAAACACTTTTGGGCCCCGACTCGTCGGCGAAAACTGCTCGTGAGACTCGACTGAATTTGCTTAAATTCTTTTCGAGGCAATTTCATAATTTCTTTTTTTTTTGTTTGGAGTTGAAAATATGGCTGATAAAAATATGTAAGGGATTTGGAAAATTGAGGAGAGGTGTACAAACTTTTTTGTTTGTAGGCGATTTTAGAAAGCTAGATGTGAGGCTGGACCGAATTTGCCTAAATTCGTTTCGTGGTAATTGTACAATTTATTTAAGATAAAAACACAATAATCAATAAAAAAATATATATAAATAATTTCTAAAACTAAAGACAAACATCCAAACTTTTTTTTAAGGCATTTTCAGAAGTTCCGAGATAATCGCCCTCCCGAAGCTCACATCCATCAAACACCTCATAAAAAAATGTTGACTCTTCATTTATTCATCAATTTCATTAGCTCTCCTTTTCGTGTCCCTCGTTCCCGTCGCCTAAATTTTTCTTACGCCGTCAGGTCCGTTCCGTGTGCGCGAAGCTAATTTAATTGCCGAACCTCCCAGCTCGTCCGACCGGCCGGTATCACTCCGGACAGCGCCGGAGTGGTTTCGCCGCTGGCCTTTTTTTTCCCCACCGAGCACTCGCTTTTCGGTAACGATAGCATCGACGCTCACGGCTCTCAAGGGTTAATAGTCCGGTTGATCGAACTTACTTTTCCATTTTCGTACCGGCCTCGTCCCGCTGGAGCGAGGAGGCACGCACACGATGTGCGTTCGACGAGCCCCGCGGCGGGGTTCGCGGGAGGGGGGGGGGGGGGGGGGGGAGATTGTGGAGTGCACCGGAGAGCCGAGAATGGAAAATAATTGGTAAAATATACAGCAGAGACAATGTTGTAACGGGAAAAAAAAAACCCGTTCACTCGTCGTGTCGTCGAGCGGCAAGAGTGGCTGTCGAGTGAGCGAATGGGACGAATAGCGCGACACCCGCAAGCCCTCGCATTGTTCCGGCGAGCCGCCTCGACACCCCCCCGGACGCTCGTTTATATTGGAAATTAAAAATTCCGGTAATTAATTGGATACGCGATGGAACTCGAGCATTATTGTTTATTCACTCCGATATCTCTTTTTTTTTGTGCTATTATCATTATTACATAAGGCACTGGCGAGGTACTCGGGTGCAGCGAACGGGCCATCGAGTGGTTGATTTTTATCCCCTCGTCGACGCAAAAATTTTATCCGCCGCTGTTGCGGCGCAGATGCTCGGTTGCACGAAAAGCCGCGAGCCAACCGAACGGGAGAGGCTAGTTTTGAGAACGATGACTCATCGAGGCTGTGATATTCAATCGTTACTGGAGAATTTCGTTAATTAATTGGAAACCGTATGGTGCTTGAGCGGTATTGTTTATTCAGCTTTCGTGTCTCTTTTTTTATTGTTGTTTTTAATGTTATTGTTGCGTAAGGTACTGGCGAGCACTCGGTCCGAGCGAACGGCCCATCGAGGGGATGATTTTTACACCATCGTCGATACTCTGTAAGCAAAATTCGTATGAAAGTTAATCCACTGGACTGGAGGTTTTTATGCGAAAATTGGTACATTAAATTTCATGTAGAATTGTGATGAAAAATTATTGTTCAGTATATTAGAAACATTGACAATACTTTATTTTAAATACTTTACTATAATTTTACTATATAAGTACTTTCATTTTTATAATTTAATTCAATTTCGATGGAAAGGTATGTTAATTTTTCATCGTAATTGTACATTAGAATTTAGTACACTAGTCTTTGCATAAAAATTTCCAGTCCGGTACATTGAGTTTACAAATTTTTTTTTTTTAAACAGTGAATTGTTATATTCTCACTGTATTTACACGGTAAAAAAAAAAAGTTGAAACTTAATGTATCACACAGGAAGTTTTTCTACGCAAAGTAGTTCATTAAATTTAATGAACAATTGTGGTGAAAAATATGTGCACTTTTTCATTGAAACTAAAGTAAATTATTAAAGTTAAAGTACTTCTGTATTAAAATTATCGTGAATTATATTAAATTATCGAAAATAAACCATTTTCAATGTTTTTAATACACTGAACATGATTTTTTTTTTATCATAGTCGTACATGAAATATACCAGATTTGCATAAATACTTCCAGCTCGGTACATTAAATTCCATACGAATTTTCTCAATAGCCTACTTATATTGTCCCATAGTTCAACTGGAGCGTAATAAACATAACAATACCAATACAATTTATTCACTACCATCTCCTTTTTATTGATTTTCATCATCGTTATTACATAAGGTACCACTCACATATTCGGTCCGATCCAACGGGCCATCGAGGGGTCGATTTATCCCCTCGTCGATACGAAAATTGTATCCGCTACCTATTCCGTCCAGATGCTCAGTTACACAAAAACCCGCGAACCAACTACTAAACTACCGAACCTTATTTTGACACCGATGACGCACAGCTCCTCTAATATTCAATCATTACCGAACAACACTACACCGAACTCTGCAGAACAACACTATATATATATATATATATACACATATGCAACCCCTCGATCCTCCCCTGGGCAACTCGGTCACGATACATTTCCTCGGCCGTTCTTTTCGCCCCATCGAAACAGATAGTCACTCTTCCGTGGAACAACTGCAACTGCAGCTGTTGCCCGTACGACCGAGAACCGAAAAGGCGTAACTGCCGCAGCGAAGCGCGCCAAGTTACGCCCTTCCGATTCTCATCCGCGGACGCGCGCTTGCGCACAGTGCAGTCCACTCGTACCGGCTCGGCGCCGATTATTTGTCTACGCGATGCTCGATCCGCACCCATCCGCAAGATTAATCGAGCCCCGATCGAGTCAGCCTTTCGTAGGTCGCGTGTCTTGGAAAAACTTTTATTGCCCGCTCGCGCTCCTCGAACGGCTTTCGTTTTTTTTTTTTTCACTTTTTTTTTTTTCTCTTCTTTTTTTCCATCGGCGCTAACAATATATTTTGGCTCGTGCCGGGCTCGGAACCACCGCGCCCTCTCGGCGCATTCGCCGCTCTCCCAACTGCCTCTGCCAGCTGTCGACGGAGACTGTGGGGATACTTTAATGCGGCCCTTTTCTCATTCTCCTTTTTTTTTTTTTTTTTTTTTTTTAATTCTCCGTCTCGCAGTTCTCTCGCAGGCTCGTCCATTAAGTTCGGGCGCTGATCGCGTGTGCCTCGTCGCTCCCGAGGAACTTATCGGCCGGAAGTCCGATGACGTAGCGCATTTAAAACGTACTTTATGGACTCGTTAATGCGTGGCCGGTCGAGGGATGCACGCTGGAAAGAACGACTTCAAGGCTGTCCTTGCGGATTGTGATCACTTCGCATAAGTCTCGGAGAAATGAGAGGGAATCGCGAATACTTCTGGATGGTATAAATAGCCGAAAAAAATCATTCATGTCAAAGATGCTGAAAAGATTAATTTTGCATAATAATAATAATTTCATAATTTTATTGATACATTGATTCAAAATAAAATTGTTTGATAAATCTCCCGGAAACCTTTTTTTTTTTTTATGAAAATGAATCTTTCATTTTTCTGATTACGTGTGAATTTTTGTTACATTTTTCAATGGGAAAAATGTGTAGAAATTCACTATATTCAAAGTGAATTTAAAAATCTGAAAAAATTCATACGTATTCAGAAAAATGAACGAATCGTTTTCTCAACAACAAAAGAATAATTAGGTTTCCCGGAGATTTGTCGAACAAATTTTATTTTTTCATCGATTTGTTGATAAAATTTTGGAATTATTATTACGCGAAATTAACTTTTTCAGCGCCTTTAATGTGCTTGGTTTTTTTTTTTTTTTTTTTTTCAAGATTTTTATACCATCGAAAAGTGTTTGCAAAATTCTCCATCATTGCTCTGAAACTTACGCGAAGTGAACACGGTTCGCAAGGACTACCTTAAGCTCATTCATCTCACAATCCATGTAAGGAAAAAATTATTAGAAATTCTAAAAAAAAAATAAAAAAAAATAAAAAAAATAAAAATAAAAAAAAACCTTATTCATTGCTTCATAACACTTGCGATTTTTAGTTCCAAAACATTTCGGGCGTCGATCGCGTGCCTCGTCGCTCCCGACGAATTTATCGGCCGGAAGTCGATGACGCAGCGTATTTGAAACGTACTTCAATACACTCCTTAATGCACGACCGGTAGACGAACGCTGGAAAAAAAGAACGGTACGAGAAAATTTTATATTAAAATAAAAAGCAATAAAAAAAAAAAAAGAAAAGAGAACGTCTCGGAGTTTGCACGCTGATACGGCGTTGGGTTTCGGAGGGAGCGCGCGTATTTCGGTGCAGATATCGCCCTCGCCCCCGAGCAGACCGGAAGGCAAACGCTCGCGCCCAACGGCAGATGCAGCCCTTCGTCCCAAACACCGAGCGCGCGGCTGTTGAAATATAAAATTAAAAAAAAAAAAAAAAAAACCGCACGCGTACGGAGAGAAACCGCACACTGCGAGCGGAGTTCGCCATTGTCGAGTTCGGGCAGTAAATTTCCCGAAAAATGCTAAGCTACGGTTATGCATTTTTATACTCTCGCTGCACGGAGAACCGACTTTGCTCCGTTTTTGACATTTACTTTTATTTTGGTTTATTTATTTATTTTTTTTTTCTTTTTGGTTATTTATTTTTATTTTTGTTTAATATAGCCGTGGACAAACATTCGAGTTGCCGGAGGCGCGCGATACGCGAGCAATTTTTACGGCAGTTATCGCGAAGCAGGCTCTGTATTACCGCTGTTTTTATTTTATTTTTTTATTTTTTCGCAAATATGCATAAAATATGAGCACTTCATTAGCATGGAAATTGGCTCGGTCGGATGAAAAAGTCGGGTGTATTTACGTTTGGTACGTGCACACGCGGGCTATCGAAGTTGGGGTCAATTTTTTAATTAATCTCGCGCCTGGAGAAATTAACGGCTCCGACGGTAATGTTATCCTGTCTCGAACATAAAAAAAAATCCATGTTTAAATTTATGCATAAAAAGAAAATGCGTCGAAATATCGGAGCCGGAGGATGTTCCGTGATGCCCAAAAAAAAAAGAAAAATGAAAAAAAAATGCCATGAACCTGTCGCTTAATGTACTTTTGGCTTCAGAAAAAAATAGCATCAGAAAAAAAAAATTACCATCACCTCTCAAATCGCTCCCGAGGCGCGGAATAAAAATCAAAGATCCTCCGTAAATTTTCTCACGTTACCGGATTACACCAATTGCGAACCGAGAGTTGCGCATCGCGTGTCACTTGCCTTGAACTCCACAAAAAAAACAAAAAAAAACAAAAAGAGGAAGAAAAATCTCCGAACAGAGCAGATGCTCTGTGCAGCGACTGTTCTTTCCGGGCGATTGACGATTTCCGACGCGGAAGGAAAGCCAGATGGCAGCGAATCCTGTCCATTGTCGATGCGGTCACCGGAGCCGGCTCTCGAGTCCTTCGTTACTACACGATCACCTCCCCCTACAGCTGTACATCGAAGCCCGTGCATGTCCTCCGCGCATGAGTAACGTTTGATCGCGCTCCGGTGCGGCAGGTTGCTCTTTCGCCTCATCCGACCGGATTGGGTCAGAGCCGAGCGCGAAAGAGGCCGGTTCGATCGTCATCATCGGCATACATCGATGATCATTAGCCAACCCTCGCCCGTTTCTGCCGCGCGATCCGGAGCGGCCTTCGATTGAAAACCAAACGTCGTCCCCTTTTGACTGCAGGATAACGGGGACGAGCACCTCGCGGATCTATCACAATACCATAGTGGTACCTGCGACAATGGGGTTTCGTGCTCCCCGCTGTGGTTCGCCCACAGCCTTCCGACTATAAAGTACAGTACGAACCAACATTAAGTACCTGCAGACATAGAGATACATGCACGTACATCCATACATACATACGTATATATGTGTGCATGTGTGCATGTGTGTAGGGTAAAAGCGGGGAATACGGACCGGTCCATATTTCATTGATTTACGTGTTAATCGGGATGGTCCATATTCACCACTTTAACCGTATGTGTGTATATGTGTGTACATGCGTGTACATGTGTGTACATGTGTTTACACGTGTGTACATGTGTGTACATGTGTGTACATGTGTGTACATGTGTGTACGTGTGTGTACATGTGTGTACATGTGTGTACATGTGTGTGCATGTGTGTACATGTGTGTATATGTGGGTACATGTGTGTACATGTGTTTACATGTGTGTATGTGTGCATATGTGTGTATGTGTGTATATATGTGTGTGTATGTGTGTGTATGTGATAGGGAATAAAATGCGGTGGCCGGCGTCGCGTGTCAAGTGAACGACAGCCGAGAGTCACGATGGATAATGACCGCGCTCTTCGCTCTCGCCTCTAGCACACTGCAAACGTCCCGTAACCGATATTGATGTACATACGGGCTTGTATTTAATAGATATACATTTCTCGCGTTCAATTCAAGGGCCCCCTCCCCGACGCTCTGAATTTAACCGGTGAATAGCGCATGCACAATAAACACCCATATATCGAATCCAGACGCGCTCTCCATCTCGCGCTCCCGATTCGTGTGTTCCGCATTTTTTTTGTTTGGTTCGATGGAAGGAGGAAGGCACGTTAGGTTGGTGGAAGCGCCCAAGGCTGACGGAGCGTGAGAGGGCTCCTTCGTTATCGTTGTTGCGGTGCTGTGTGTGTTATCGGGAGGCAAAGTCGAGCGCGCTCCGCGGCGCTCGAGCTCATGAATGAGATATTAAAATCAAATGAGCGTTTAAGACGGGATTTCTTTTTCTTTTTAATGACTTCTTTTTTGCCTTTTCCTTGGTGCGAGACGAGGACCGGCGAGACGGTATAATCTGTTCCTCCTACTTAGGGTAGCGGAATATTAGCGGAATTGCCATTGGACATTTGTTCCATATTCGTGTATTCCACGTTGAATGAGCACTTTTTTAGTTTGGCTCGATGGAACGACGAATGTGCGTTAGATCTATGAAAAGCCCATGGTCGATAGAGCGTGAGAGGGTTTTTTCGCAGCTGAGAATATTAGCGAAATTACCATTGGGCATTTGTTCCGCATTCGTGTAAACCGCATTGGGCGAGCGCTTTTTTAGTTTCGCTCGATGAAATGACGAATGTGCGTTGCATTATATAGAAAGCCCAGGGCTGATGGAGCGTAAGAGGGTTTCTTCGTAATCGCTGTTGAGGCTCCGCTTCGAGGGAAAGTTGCGCTGAAAGACGGGAAGAAGCGAAGTGGAGCGCGCTTCGCGGCGCTCGAGCCCATGAATGAGGTATTAAAATCAAATGAGCATCTCGTTTGAGACGAGATATTTTTTTCTACTCTTTTATGTTTTTTTTTTTTTTTTTTTTTTTATTGCGCGAGAATACGCATTCGTGTATACAGCAAAAAAAGTTTCTACTTGTTACAACAACTTATTGTCCAGAAACGTCTACAATTTCCTAGTTTTACAAACTAAAATAGCCAAAAGGCATTATGTATTCACATTCACATTCACAAACGAATTTGTCACTTTTTTAACAAAATGATTTTTACGAAATTTCGCATTCCGTTTTTACGAAATTACTTTCTTACCTTTTATACCGCATTGGGCGAGCTCTTTTTTTAGTTTCTCTCGTCGAAATGACGAATGTGCGTTGCGTTTGTGCAAAAGCCCAGGGCTGATCGAGCGTAAGACAGTTTCTTCGTAATCGTTGTCGAGGCTCCGTTTCGAGGGAAAGTTGCGCGGAATCGCGGGGAGAAGCGAAGTGGAGCGCGCTCCGCGGCGCTCGAGCCCATGAATGAGGTATTAAAATCAAATGAGCATCCCGTTTAAGACGAGATATTTTTTTTCTTTTCTACTTTTTAATGTTTTTTTTTTTTATTGCACGAGACGAGCACCGGCGAGGCGGTATAATCTATTCCTCCTACCTAGGGCAGCGCGGTGCCAGGATCGATCCCGGCAGCAGCAGCGGCAGCTTTCTTCGCTCGCTCCACCGAGGGTACTTCTTCTTTGCTGCGTCTCTCGCTCGACAGTGTAGTATAGTGTATGTACTACACTGGGGGAGGGGGGGGGGGCGGTATAATAGCGGAGTACTCGAGGCATACTCGAGAGTCGTCCTCTCTCGTCGCTGGAGACTTTGCCAAGATGAGATCCTCTTTCCTTCTGTCTTCTCGAGGGGGTGCGGCTCCGTCTCGGGGAGGGTGGCACATCAAAACCGTTCCGCTCACTCAATTGTTTCTGCCCGCATTCTACGCCCGCTGGAGAGGGTGCAAAGTAATTACCCCGCTTTTGCATTATACAACTACCGGCGGGTTTTCTTTTTTGGCTGGCTCGAGTCACGTCGGCTCTGGGCGCAAGTCCCCGTGTGAGTCCTTGTCCGCGGCGATTTGAGTGCCTCCGTCAGTCTCCGTGATTCTCTGGGAGAATATGCGCGAGGGTGCAAGGGCCAATAAGCCTCCGTGAGTGCCTGTTCTTCTCTGCGAGCGCCTGTAAGTCCCTGAGCCTCTCCGAGTCTCTGTGAGTGCCTCGAATTTTCTCTGTGAATATGTGGATGCCTGCAAATCTCGGTGAGTGCCTGCAAGTCTCTCTATGAATCTAAGTGAGTGCCTGCAAGTCTCTCTATGAATCTAAGTGAGTGCCTGCAAGTCTCTCTATGAATTTAAGCGAGTGCCTGCAAGTCTCCCCATGAATCTAAGTGAGTGCCTGCAAGTCTCCCCATAAATCTAAGTAAGTGCCTGCAAATCTCTCTATGAATCTATGTGAGTGCCTGCAAGTCTCTCTATGAATCTAAGTGAGTGTCTGCAAGTCTCCCCACGAATCGAAGTGAGTGCACGCACGTCTCTCTATGAATTTAAGTGAGTGCCTGCAAATCTCTCTATGAATCTAAGTGAGTGCCTGCAAGTCTCTCTATGAATCTAAGTGAGTGCCTGCAAGTCTCTCTATGAATCTATGTGAGTGCCTGCAAGTCTCTCTATGAATCTATGTGAGTTCCTGCAAGTCTCTCTATGAATCTATGTGAGTTCCTGCAAGTCTCTCTATGAATCTATGTGAGTGCCTGCAAGTCTCTCTATGAATCTATATGAGTGCCTGCAAGTCTCTCTATGAATCTAAGCGAGTGCCTGCAAATCTCTCTATGAATCTAAGCGAGTGCCGGCAAATCTCTCTATGAATCTAAGCGAGTGCCGGCAAGTCTCTCTATGAATCTATGTGAGTGCCTGCAAATCTCTCTACGAATTTAAGCAAGTGCCTGCAAGTCTCCCCACGAATCTAAGTGAGTGCCTGCAATCTCTATGAATCTCAGTGAGTGCTTGCAAATCTCTCTCTATGAATCTGATTGAGTGCCTGTAAATCTCTCTCTATGAATCTGATTGAGTGCCTGTAAATCTCTCTCTATGAATCTGATTGAGTGCCTGCAAATCTCTGTGAGTGTTTGCAAGGCTCTCTATGAACCTGAGTGAGTGCCTGCAATTCTTTCTATGAATCTAAAGTAATGCCTGCAAGTCTCTCTGTTAATCTCCGCGAGTGCCTGTAAGCCTTTGTGGGTATATGTGAATATCCGAGGACAGACACCGCACTTAAATCCGAGATAGTTGCGAAACAATAAGTACCACGCACGATCAGCCGGTTGCTGCACCAACCTCTCGCTCGGACAAACTTTTTAAATATTAAAACGGAGTCACTCATATCGCTTACCCGTTAAATATCAATCTCACTACAACTCGAAATCCATTAAAGCTTTTTTGACCGTAACGGGAAGTAGGCAATATTCAAAATGGATAAATATAAACTTTACGACGATGTTATGGATGCGGATCACTCTACCACAGGATATTTATTCGACATGCAGCTGCCGAGTTTGAAGCTTTCCCCCGACGAGAGGCTGAAGCGCCTCTATATATATATATACACACATATTTATTTTATTTTGTACCTATGCGCGATGAATTGAAAATTCATGATCCCCCCCCGCCCCAAGGTGCGTTGCCCTCCTGCACGATTGCGATATTATTTTGCAACAACGCGAGAATATTCATTCCCTCGAATACGCAAGCTTTAAATATATTCTTTGTTTTTTTGTTATTGTTATTATTGCTATTGGGCATTTGTTCCATATTCATGCGGCGATTCATACGTGACTCTGCATCACCCCCTTTGAATTCCCTCACCGCAAATTTTATTGGGTGTATGGATTTTTGTAATTCTTTTTTTTTGTTTTTCATCCGAATAACTTTTTCAGCAAGGCAGCTTTTACGCGTCAAATTAACGGACCACAAATACTATTTTGGAAGGGTATAAACAAGCTATGCCATGAACGCTCGGAACGCAATACCGGACATCGCGCTATTTATCCCCATCCCCCTCCCCGCCACAACACGTGTCCGTGTCCGTGCGCGTGCGTGTTACGTCGACGACCTATCTCATGTATTCGACAGAGTTTTATTATCTCACATTCATTTATTTTCCGCGGTTCCGGCAGAGAGGGGGGGGGGGAGGGAACGACCTACCGTAATTATTATACACATCGATCGCGCATACCTCCGGGGACGTTTTCTGTGTTCACCGGACGGGTATGCGATGTTCCGAGAGAGATCCGAATTGTTTGGCGAAAAAACAAACGAAAGAAAAAGAAAAAAAAAAATGAAAAAATCCCGTCACGCGCAAAATGCGTTTAATACCTTCGCAATTCCGAGAGCAGTCTCGCTTTATCATTTATTACTATCATTATTTTTTTTTTTTTTTTTTTGTTAAAATTTTCCACGCCATAGGTTCCTCATACCGGCGAGTAATATTCAAAACGAGGCGCCTCAGCGGCGCTGACGAAAGAGCCGCCGATTATATAAAAACCCAAGCCCAGCGAGCTCGCTGGACCATGAGCTCCTATAATTTTTCATCACGCGCTCTTGATCCATTGGCCTCTCTTCTCTCCCCTGGGCCCGCTGTGCGCCGAATCGATCGATCTCCAACACCGGCTACCGAGAGCCCCACTTGGCAAGGTCTTCCCGTTGGATTCATCTCTCTATATCTCGTCGTCTTCGCTTCTCGTTTTCTTTTTTTTTTTGCCCCCCCCCCCCCCCCCCTTCATTCTCCACTTATACTCCGGGCGCTTCTCCTCGAGATCCAGTCGGTTGGCCCCAACGATGGAGCGAGCGAAACGAGCCCCACTCGTCTCCCGTCCGGACCCATCAAGCCGTCTCGTATAGGGTAGACGATTTTTTATCGGCATTTCGCTATCGAGGCGTATCCCCATAAGTTCGCGGGGTTGCGAGAGACTTCGAGCCCTCGAGACTCGTGATCATTTGGAACGCGTGTGTGCATCCTTGCGAGCTGGCGAGCAGTGCCGCCGTGACGGTGCCGCTCGCCGTTGCAGGAATGAACCTCGTTCCCGGGAGATCAATGACGTTCGGTGCAGAAGAGGCCGAAACGAAAGGCATCGACGAATTGGGCAGCAATTTCGTGGAACCTCCTTGGAAGCCTCCGCCACTTTTTCCTCTGTGCACGGTATTTTTTATCGTCAAATTGCAACGGCGAACGTGTAGTTTCGACGCGCACAGTTGCGGAGCATTTATCATCCTTAGAGGACGAGTGACTTGCAACGCGGCCCGTGCGGATACATGCATGCGGGAGGTGCATGTCGGTTAGGGTCGTTAATCATCCAACTAACTAAGGAATCGATACTCTGGTTTCTCGGCACCTCCGCAAGCGAAATCGAAGCCTGCACCTTGGGAACCTGGGATAGCGGTTGTTGCGTTTACTTATCGAAGCTGGAACAGCCCACATGGGTCTGGTTGAAACCGATTCAGTTGAAACTACTTTACAGAACGTTACAGTTGAAGACCTGATTCGTGCATGTTGGTTCGGGTCGCTGGTCGTTCAACTGATCAAGAAATCGCCATTCTCGTCGTTCCTTATCTCTCCGCTGTTAAGATCGAAGCCTGCATCCGGAGATCCTGGGTTATTGGTTGCTTCCGTTTACTTCTTGAACCTGGAACAGCCCACATGGGTCTCGTTGTAGTCAATTCCGGAAAATCTTGAGTTCCTTAAGTTTGCCGACTTAGGGCTGGTTTATAAAACTGTTCAGTTGAATACCTGATTCGTCCACGTCGATTCGGGTCGCTGATCGACCAACTGACTAAGAAGCCGTCGTTACCGTCGTTACTAGTCTCCCCTAGTTAAAATGGAATCCTGCACCTTGGAAACGTGCGATAGGGATTGTTTTGATTGACTTATTAAGTCTGGAACAGCCCACAAGGGTCTGCTTGGCGCCGGTTTCATAAAATCTTGATTATCTTAAGCGTGCCGATTTAGGTCCGGTTTGATTTGCATTCAACTCCTAGGGCTTTTATCCCCGTTAAAACATGAATATACCCCAGCAAGCACTTGAGATAATTGCAAGCAAAAGGCTTCCCTTCCAGTCGCAGGCTTCATTCGCAAGTGAAAAGAAAATAGCGCCGAGCCTCGTTATCGCATGCGAGGGTCTCGTGACTCCGCGACGTGTCAACCTGCAGCAGCCGCGTAAGAATTACGCATGCGTCCCCTCGTCCTCCTCGCCGTCCCGGCTCTCCCTGAATCCATATTAATGGGCCACTTGGAGTCGAGCGAACATTAGAAAAAGGGCTTTTTAACAGTCCTACTCAGAACAAAAATAAGATGGAATAAATAGATATAAGGTAGCTCGTGCGAGAGAATTGACGCTGCAAATGTATTCAGGATCGTTATCGCTGGGCTCGTTTGAGGGGTGGTTTAGCGGCTGGGCGGTCGTTCGCCTACCGTGAACGACCGGGTGCACCGAAGATATATGGAGTGCGTCGCCCCTGTTGCAATTCACCTCCTCACAGCCTAATCTCGATGATCTTTCGTACAGTCGACTTCGCTCCTGCAAAAGCTAAATGTAACTGCTGGAGCCAAACTCTAACTAACGAACTCACAATGAGTGTCTCTCTCCTGGGGGCTCCGGTTTGATGGGGCGCGCCCGTTCACCGGTTATTAGTGCCAAATAATGCGTTCCCGTGTGCAATGACAATGGACCCGTTGGCTCGACGGGAAACGGCGCGATCGTCCGTGTGTTGGTACGTCGAGCCAACGATTGTGCTCCGGAGAGAGAGCAAGAACACGGGGCACACGAGTGCCCGCTCGGCCCCTTTTGTGCCCGCATCGTTCTTCACTCTCTCCCTTCGAGGGCCGCCGACGTCGAAACTCTGGGGGGGAGTTCGCGCGTGGCGAAACCAGAGGTAACGATCAATCCTTCCATCTGCTTCCGGTCCGCATTCGAAGCTGTACGGAACAACGTGCAGCTCTTTCCTCCTCAATGTCACATTATCCGTCGTGCCGATATCGCCCGACGGAGATGAGAGACCATGCTGGTACGACAATCGCGCGCCGCCATAAACCATTTAGGTCTGATACCAGAGCACCGCGCACGGTTGGGCGGTGGTGACGCGGACGGTGTGAAGGACCCTCGGTGACCGGAACTTCCGGAAAGTTTCCGAAGCCGCCAGCTTGGCCCGACAACAACTTCAACCTGGGGCTCGGTGGGACGTCGCTCAAAATTCATCCCATTACAGTTGTTAGCCCGACGCCCCACCCGGAGGTGTGTCGCAAAATTTATCGCCCGGGCAGCAACGAACGATCGAAAGTCATTAAGGCGGCGGACAGGTTTGCCCGGTGCGCGATGCATTTATATCTGTTGTATCGTTAATTTTTATTCCTCACCCGATAATAAAGCCGCGATGATAATTCTGACAATCATGAGCTGAAGCGTGACTGGCCGTCGGTTGCCGGGCATAGATCGGCCAGTCGCTCCGTCAGAGTTTCGGCGTTAATGGAGGGAGCGCAATGAAGAGACGTCATTGGCGTTGCGGAGACAATCGGTATATGAACGCACACGGAGCGTTGGGAAACAAACGGGCGCGGTCCCACATCGGTTCCTCATGTAAGACGACCTGGCTCGCGCCCTTCCGTCTCTCAGCAGTCGATATGCATGTATCGCTGACTGGATAGGATCCGCTGGAAATGACTTCGAGGCATTCGACTTCGGTCGGATCGCTGGAAGCCCAACCAGGTGAGTCGCTACCCGTTGCAGGACTGGGTAGGTCCATCTGTCCAATGATCCTTCACTGGTGAGAGCAGGGTTTTTCCAAATCTCTAGTCTCCCTCGTCAGTGTTTTCAACGGAAAGTGGAAGAAAGTTTGTTCCGTTTGCTCTTAATGGAGATACCTTCGGGTCGAGCATAGAAGGACGGTTTCCTGCGAGATTTCTTATACAATAAGTGCCTGGATATGATGTGTAGGGGAGAGCGGGTCAAAATGGGGGACAAAAACTCAATTATCCAATAATTTTTGAACGCCCCATTTGGTCCCAACGGTACATCCGGATTTCCCCACTCACGACCACCACCACCAAGTTATTGGAAAACTGCCTTTTGCCTCCTTACCGCGTTTCGCCCCACTGTCCCATTTTGCGCCGCTCTCCCCTAAATCCCACCGTCACGGATAAATCCCCGTAGGCGGCCTTGGACCCGCGACTAGCGTCGACATCGAGGGCGCCACCAAAGCTAAGAAGCCATCGACCAGAAAGAGAGAAGCAGGAAGAGGTGGCTTATAAGAGAGGCCCGAAGAGAGGAGCCTCGGATTCCTCTCTCCGCCCCCCTCCCGTAATGCCTTCCTGGCTTTCGTCAAAGCCGATAACGGTTCTCCTCTCCCGCAGTCGCGAAGCGCCGGGGACGCGGACGCTCACCAAGTGAACGAGCGACAACAGCAACAACACCAACCCCAACCCCGGCTTCGTCCTCCCGGTTTCCCCAGCAGCCGGCTCATTCTCTCCATCCCTCGCCCTCGAATCTCGCCTTCCCACCAGACAACGAGGTAACCGTGTACGGGGGAAACGACGACGACGAGGTATATCTCTCGCCACGCTCGGGGGGATCTTAAATCTTACTCCCTCCTGAGATTTACTCGGAGGGCCCGGCGAACGGCTACAACCCCGACGTTGTCGTCGTGTCTTCTCTTCCGCGTCGTCTACTATCTCCGCAGCGTACCTCCCGCTCTCCTCTCAGCGAGGGGAGCCTCGACTCCTCCTCCGCGTCCTCAGACTGCATGACGGATGAGGAAGGAGCGAGCAGAGAGCCTCGGTTGGTAGCGCGGCACGGGACCGGCGCTGGCCGACGTTGGGCTGAGGCCGGCCTGCGCCGCGCCAGTACTGGTCCCCGTGTAGGCCTCTCATCTCCAGCGCGAACGGCTCGTCCTCTGTGACCCCGACGAGGTGTTTTCGATTACCGCCTTCTCTTCCCACGAGGAGGCTCGGTGAACGAATTCTTGGTCGCAACAAAATGTTCAAACTTCACTCCAGCGGTGACGCGAAGTCTTTTACCACCCGGTGTAATACAGGGAGAGCGCAGCGAGCTTTCCGTGTCGGGCGAGATATTGCACCGGGTATTACGCCACGTGACCTTTTTCCGGTACGGCTAACCCGATATCAACCGGGGTGGGTTTCTAGCTCTTCGACCCCTGCCCCGCGCCAGCCTTCGCACTGCAGGGGTGAAATAGTGCAGCGGAGTCGGCACTCGGCGGTAAGGAAGGAAGGGCTGCCACTGGAAGAGTGAGAGTTCACGAGCGCCGCGGGCCGTCGATCCTAGCCCCGTGACGAATTTATTGGCACGCGATGGAAAAGTCGACGGTCTTATCCCGCGACCCGCCCCTTCCCCGGCCGCCCCTACCCGAGCGACGTGGCGTTCACCCTCGCGAAGGCTGAGGGACGTTTCTGGATCGAGCCGGCTCTGGGGAGGCTGGGAAAAAGAACGGAGGATCGTCGGGACTCCTGCTGGGTTAGCGCCGCGGAGGGGAGAGCGAGACAAAATGGGACAGTAGGACAAAACGCAAATTTCCAATAACTCTTGGATGGTGGCGGTGGTCGTAAGTGCATCCAGAAGAAAGCTCATTCCAATCAATGAACATTCTTTAAGGACGAAGAATTATGTTCATTTGCTTCATACCTTAATAGAACGTTTATTAATTTTTACACTGAGAATACAAAATTTTTGGATTAACCAAGGGCGTTCCCCCACGTTCAAAGGCGTTATTTAGTTGGTATAATAAAAAAAAATTAGTTTGAATCGAAATATTTTGAGTCGACTGAAGCGAATAATCGTTCAGCAACATAATGATTTTGTTGTACCAACCAAATAACAGCTTTGAACGTGCGTGACCGCGAATTTGGTTAAACCAACAATTTTTTTTTGTTTCTATGTGCAATATATTCGTTTGTTTGATAGTATTATTCTTATTATTTATGACATGTTAATTATCTTATGATATATGATAATGTTTGTGTAACGAAGCATCAACAAGTTGTGTGTATTGTTAAAATAAGCATACAGTTCAGTTATCGAAGCACAATTTCACTAATCTCGCGCATTAGTTATAGGGGAGAGTGGAGCGAAATGGAACGGACAATCGGAAAGGATCGATAGGGCAAAATGGGACGAACTGAAATTGTTGGAAAATTGGGTTTTTGGAAACGTTTTTGAAAACGCAATTTTCTAAACATTTTGGCACAGGCCATTTTGCCCCATCGATGCATCCCGGTTGTCTGAACCGTTTTGCCCCGCTCTCCCCTACATAACATAACGTATCTTGATGTTGGCTCTACGAGGATTCATTCCACACCTACAATTCGATCGCGGTACACAGCTTGAAGTGAACAAAGTTTAATAAAAACAAACCGATAAGTTGCTTCTCTATTACAATGTAGCGGTTCCGCGTAAGGAATAAATACCGTCTTCTACTATCAGCGACAGATGTTTTCAAATGACTGACCGGATAACAGCCGCGTTTGTCTTGACGTCAAATATCAAATTTCTTTGACGTGAAAAAAACCTTTATTTTAAGGTACAAATCTGTGAATAAATTTCTTTACATACGCCAAAGGATGGCCATTATTTTAATCCAATAAGGATTTTCTCAAGGCAAGTAAAAATTTCATTTATCCAAATAAACGTCATCTGAAGATTGAAATTTACTTGATTTTGATAAATATTTTTTCTGACTCTGGGACAAAACGAGCTTGAAAATTCGGATGTATCGTTGGGACAAAATGTTGCATCCAAAAGTTATTGGAGAATTGAGTTTTGCGCCACTGTTCCACTTTGCCCCGCTCTCCGCTACTTCGGGGACCAGCCGTACGCGGAGGGTCGTGGCGCGTGCTACCCCCCCCCCCCCCCCCCCCTTGCACTCGCTGTTCCTATCCTACACGCGTGTCACGCGGTGGAACTACGCGCGTGGGGTCTCCTCCATGCGTGATATCGGAGCAGTCGCCGTTGCGGACGTCAATCCACCGACAAAGAGCGATTACCGAATTGTCGCTAATGCGATTTGGTCCTGGCGGGAACGCGGGGTGGGGGGGCACAGACGAGGGGCCGGAGGTGCCGCTGCAGAAACACTGACGGGAGCTCGCGTACACGTCCCAGGACGACAATACGCTCGCTCGTCCGTGACTAACCTGGACCCACGGGCCTTTGATGTCCCGCTGCGCGGAACTTACCGAATCATCGAAACACTTTTCTCTCATACTAAAAAGAAAAAAAAAAAAAGGAATTGATAAATAAATGAATGTCATTCGGAATTCTGCGATGTAGAAAAAGAAAAAAATTGACAACATTCGAAATGTTGCGATCTGAAAGGCGAAAAAACAATTGAAAAATGTGGTTCGAAATTTTACGATCTGAAAACAAAAAAAGGAAAAACAAATGAACAAATATGTTTAGATACTCGGCGATGTGAAGGAAGAAAAAAAAAACATGAAAAATATCATACGATATTCTGCGATATGAAGAAAAACGGAAAAAAATATGAAAATACGATGCGAAATTCTAGCATGTGAAAAAATAAAATCCACGATCAGCGATCGAAATAATCGCTGTCGATTTGGTACCTCGTCGACGTGCGCCTGTTCGCGCAAAACGGACCGGCCGTCCGCCAATCTTCACCCTGTCCGTCCGGCGCTAATGGCCAAGGATGAGGTCAAATTCACCAAGAAAGCTGACTCACCGACTTCAAGAGGAAATAACCGGGTATCTAAGACACACGCCAAAGTGCAAAAGATCCTCCTCCCGATTCCCTTCCGACACAAGAGCGACGCCGGCACGTGCCGTTCGAGCGAAGCACCTGTCGCCGCATTATAAGAAAGTCACCGAGCGGGCCCTCGGTACGGAAAATACAATTATGCGACCAGCTGCCTGGAACAGAATTGGCGCGAGGGACGGAGAACCAACTTCCTTCTCGATCGAACATGTTACAGACCCTAAAAAAAAAATTCATAATTTCCAAGTGTCAGCTGGCTAGCTCCAACTATTTCCAACTACTTGTCGACGTCGAATCGACGAATAGTTATAATTAAAACACTTAAAATAATAATAATAAAAATAATAACAATAGACAATTTTACTACCAGTAACAATTTATATAATTTGTTTGTTAACGGATTACTCCTTGAGCAGAATTCAAATACGGAATGTTCACTGATAAAAAAATGCGGTCGAATAAACTAAAGATTCGGGCAGGAACGTTCAAATAAATATTTAGCTGGACGAACATAATATTTTGATGCCACGAAAATTATTTGGTGAAAACACCCAAAAAAAATTGGTGAACCAACCAATCTGTCAGATGTGCCAACAATACATTTATTTGAACGTCCCTGCCCGAATTTTTAGTTGATTCAACCCTATTTTTTTTTATCAGTGCGTCATAACTATTTGTATGTATCAATTCCAATAGAAAAACCGTGCAAAAATTAAAAAAATATTTCATTTCAACATATAAAATTTCATTAAATCAAACTCTTTCATTACATATTAAATTATTTCGATTTGTAAAAATTTTTTAAACAATAGTAGTAAATAATAATAAATAATTAAAATCTTTAAAATATAATTATGCGCCCAGCTGCCTGGGTCACGATTGGCGCGAGGGATGGAGAACCAACTTCCCGCTCAATCGAATACCTCACAAACCCCAACAACACCAAAAGTCGTCATTTCCAAGAATCAGCTGGGCGATTCATCCCCTTCCGTTTTCCACACATCGTCCTTTTTTTTTCCGTCTATTTGTCGACGTCGGCTCGCAATTTGTTCGAGGCACATAACGTTCCGTACAATGTACGAGATAGGACGGTAGAAGAACCCGAGCAAGAAAATAAGATAGCAGCCACACACGTCCATACATGCTCTATGCACACACGCACACATATACAAGCATATACATATGTGTAGCATAAACGGTAACACGCACGCACAAGAACCTGCTGCGTATCGGGCACGCAAGACGATATATATTCGCCAAGAGCACGGCCAGTTACCCGAGAGCCGTAGCGGTCGCCGCGATGAAGAAGAGGTGGGGAACGACGTGCGTGACCGTCGACGTCATATCCGGTGAGCATAAAACCCGGGAGAGGGGAGGGGGAAGGGGCGGGGGGGGGAAGGACGGAACACACTAACGCCTATATAGTACGCAACCGTGCTCGTTTTCAAGATTCCTGAGGAGATTGTTGGGCGGTCTGGAAGCTTGGCAAAAAAAAAAAAAGACAAAAGAGAAAAAATCCTCAGTCGCTGCGCAGCCCTTTTTGTCCCACGATTTGTCTCTACCTCTGCTGTTGTGTCGGTGCGTACCTACACGTGTGAGCGACCGCGGAGCCGGGTCCACTCGGCGATATTACACGCTAGACGCTCATCACGCGTTTCAGACGGCGGGCCCGACCACGCAGGCGGGATTGCGAAGATGGAAGGGGCGAGACGGACCACCTCTGCAATTCTTTCGCGGGAGGCGAGGAATTAGTCTCGTTTCGAGAGGTGGTCCGTTATGACCACTCGCACTGATCCGGGCCGGTGCGAATCGGCCGTTTGGTTTTTCAGATTTTTCCGAAGAGTTTTTGATGGTTTTGATGTTTAAAAAAACGAAAAACTGGGAAGTTTGAAAAAATTGCCTGATATAATGTGATGAGATAATTCAAAAGATAATTCCATAATCGACCGATTCTTTGATCTAATTTTTTTTTTTTTTTTTTTCATTGTTTGTTGAGAAAAATGTTTGAAGATATACTTAAGCCTGCCAAGTCCGGCTCGAATCTTAACAGTTTTTATATACGACATAAGATTTTTCAGAACTTTTAAATTATGACGAATCAATAAGTTCATATTTTCAAACTTTGAAGAAAATAATGCAATAAAGTGTTTCAAACGCGAGCAATTATGAGCACTTTAAAAAAATGTAATAAAAAAAAAACTGCGCGCTTTTGAGAGTTAGTTCAGTCGTATAAAAAATAGCGAATCTGATCCAAGATCTAAAAGGTCAGACCCAAGTCGAGATGGTATTTAGTTACTTGTTAACGGTTAAAATCCTTTTACAGGACGATATTTACGTACCGTCAAAACGTAATCATGGCACTTGTGATATGTGCGAGTCGTGTTCATCCTTTTAATCTTCAAAAAAATAATTTGATAAGGTGTTTTAATCGTGATCAATTATAAACACTCTAAAAAAAATTTAAGAAAAAAATTGCGGGCCTGATCCAAGATTTAATGCGGACGGGTAGAATCCTTTTGCAGGACTACATTTACGTACCGTCCAAACGTAATTATGACACTTGTGATATGTGCGAGTTGTGCACTCGTACGTATCGTTTCCCTCGCCGGTCGGTTTTCAAGAAAAATAATAATACCCTGGCGGTGATTAAGATCGAATCGAACAACGTGGATCTCCAAAAGTTTCAGTCGAGAAGACGTCGCTGCGCCCGAGTACAGGCAGATACGATAATTAGCCCTCGCGTCCTGGCGCGCACACGCACGAGCGTACACGTGTATATCGCTTTAAATCTTCATCGCCTGCGGGAGATAAAGCCAACCAATTATTTCAGTCTCCGGTTTCCTGTTCCACGGTATCGTACCGGAGTGCGTGTGTGACGTCGAGGGCGCACGAAGCATAATTGCCCCGCGGGGCCTCATAATTTATCGGTCCACGAAAGCCCAGCTATGGCGTTCTCTCGCTCGTTCTCGCCTAGTCAGCGTGCACGCGCGCGCCTTGTTCTTCGTGCCTGAAACGCGCACCTTCGCCAGAAGGGCCACGAACACGGGTGGGTAAGTCGCCCGCTCCGCCCTTCTGCATATTTAACGGGTTTAACAGGGGGACCAAAATAAAAATATCGAATTAACGTTATTAATCGATAACCCATTAAATATTTCGGCGAGTTCGATCGGCAAGTGCGTCACAGCTTGCGCCAGAAAAACAGGCAGTTTCGCACGACGTTTTAGATCCCCCCCCTCCGGCCCTCCCCTAGGCAGGAGCTGATACAAAAAGTTATGAATATTTATTTAATTTAAATAAGTATTTATTTTTAATCCTGATTATAATATAAGTATAAGCATTCATTTTAGTTTCCTGAGGGAACACATCGAATTAACGTTATTAATCGATAACCCGTTGAATATTTCGGCGAGTTTGATCGGCAAGTGCGCCACAGCTTGTGCCAGGAAACCAGGCAGTTTCACACGACAATTTAAACCCCCCGTGCTCCAGGCGGGAGCCGATAAAAAAAAAAGTTATAAATATTTATATAATTTAAATAGGTATTTATTTTTTATCCTAAGTGTAATATAAGTATAAGTATTGATTTTAGTTCCCCGAGGGAACTTGATGGAACTAGACGGCGAAAGTATTATATGTCAATAATGGCTAAACATACGACTTTATTTTGATTACAATGACATTTGGTACAACTTGCACTTAATTGTTAAACAGCGTGAACTAGAATGTAAAGCTTTGGATATTTTTTTTTTTTTTTTTTTCATCAATAGTACGTAAGTTAGTCTTTTTTTGAAGTACTCTTTTTAAGTGCCTTTGGTTTGCTACGCGCATAAAAAAAAAAAAAAAAAAAAAAAAAAAAAAAAAAACCTGGGAAGACGCACGGTTAATCCGCTCCCCGGCTAATCGGGGTTCCACTGTATAAATGTGTTACCTGTTTCAAATCTTGAACGGCCTAGTCAATAGGGCATCTACACTGGCGTTAATATCATTGCGTGTCTCTGTTCGTGGACTGACAAAAACGAGTCCTATTATTATTCCAATAACTTTTGGATGGTGGCACGTTGGGCAAAACGGATTGGAAAAACCGGATGTATCGTTGGGACAAAATGGGGCATCCAAAAATAATTGTAGGACTGAGTTTTGTCCTCAATGTCCAGTTTTGCCCCGCTGTGCCATTTCGCCCCGGTCTCCCCTAGAATTAAAGCGGAAGAATGAAAATAGGAGCAAAAAATGTCTTTGTACTGGTTAAACAGCATATTTTCGGAGTGTCAGATCTTGAGCTAACTTATACGTAAAAGAAAAAGTCTTGTAAAGGAGAAATCTGTTTAACAAACAACACACACAAACGAATCGTATAAATATTTCTTTAAATCAAATAAATAATTTTTCTCTGTTCAACCACGACAGAGGATCGAAAAATTGAACGAAAAAGAAAAACATTTACCGAATAAATATTTTTTTGCTTTAAATAAATATTTATCTGATTTAAGGAGGGAGTCTCGCTGAGGCTGACTTCGCATAAGTTCGACAAAAATAATAGAAAAATTGCAAGTACTTCTTGATGGTATAAAAATCTGAAAAAATTCATGCATACTAAAGGTACTGAGAAGATTAATTTTGCATAATAATAATTACAAAATGTTATTAACAAATTGATGAAAAAAATAATTGCTTAACAAATTTGCCCGCAACCCAACTTTTTTTTTCGTGAAAATGATTCGTTTATTTTTTCTGAATACGCATGAATTTTTTCAGATTTTTCAGTAATCGTTGATTTTTCCATGAAAAAAAAAAAAAAAAAAAAAAAAAAAAAAAAAAAAAAAACATCGATTACTGAAAAATCTGAAAAAATTCATACATATTCAGAAAAATAAACGAATCATTTCCACGAAAAAAAAAAAGTTGGGTTGCGGGCAAATTTGTTATGCAATTATTTTTTTCATCAATTTGTTAATAACATTTTGTAATTATTATTGTGCAAAATTAATCTTCTCAGTACCTTTAGTATGCATGAATTTTTTCAGATTTTTATACCATCAAGAAGTACTTGCAATTTTTCTATTATTTTTGTCGAACTTATGCGAAGTCAGCCTCAGCGAGACTCCCTCCTTAAATGAATAAGTACTTAAATCAAATAAATATTTATTTAAACCAAATAAAAATTTACTTGCTAGTGTCCCGTAAGACAAATGATTTTTCTGGGTCTCTAATTTTTCTTATTTCTTTGTACCTTCATTTATTCCGTCCGTCTCTTCGGCGCGCCCGGGGGAACGATCAATTTGATCGGAATCTAAACGCGTAAATACCGTATACGGTGCTCCGCTGCTCCCTTACAGCCGTGGTCCCCTTTGCCTCTCTCGCGTTAATTAAGGTAACCGTTGTGGAGGGAACGATCGTTATCACATTTGGGATTCCCTTCGTGCAACCGGCAGCGGTGGCGCTGCGCGAGCCTTAAGATATCGACGGCCAGATACAAACGGAACGGACGCGCCGAGGGCAAAGATTATTGCCGGGTTTCTTGTTCCCGCGGTTATATCGCGGCGCGACGAGAATTGTCTCTAATTATCCGGAATTATCTCGAATTAAGAGGAGTCGAATTCTTCCGAGTCCCACGACGATGATCATCGCTGGGGAAAATTTTCTAGAAGCTATCCGACTTTTTTGTTTTACTTAATTTTTTTTTTTTTTTTTTTTTACTCGAACGATAGTCGAGAGCCGCGTTTGACGCGCGAGCATCGCGAGCTCGACAGTCGACTTGCGACGCCGCCGGGGCTCGGCAAGGAATTTGTATCTCTTTGCCGGAAGATAATTGACGCGGCCCGAGGATCCAGTCGGACGTTTGAAAATTATTATTATCCGTTTTTTTTTTTTTTTTTTGCTCAAATTAACGTGCTCGCTGAACGCCCCTGGAAGCTGCGATGTCCCGCAGACGCATCGCCAGCAACCGAATTATTTTCTTCTATCTTTTGTTCAAACTATTACTTAAAAAAAAAAAAATTATTGAATGTATTGTTTTTTATTTCTTGCTTTCGTTGTATATAACAATTTTCTGCCCCAGTAATTGTTACACTTGATTCGAGGAAGACGAAGAAATGAAGCTGGAGAAAAGCAATACGAGTAACGATCCGAGAACGAAAGATTGACGTTTTTTTCAATTACTGTCATTTTTCCAATCATTGTCGGTCGGCCCTCTAAATATGATTTTTTTTGTTGTTTTGCTCAAATGGACGCAGGTGCATCGCCGGCAGCCGAATTATTTTCTTCTATTTTTATACAACAACAGTATACAGTTCCATTTTTTTAAGTAAGCTCTCATTCTTTTCTACATTTATTGAATTTTTATTTTTATTTTTTATTTCTTGCTTTTTTTTTTATCATTCACTAGTGTCTCCCGGTAATCGTTACACTCGGTTGTAAATTCGAAGTCGATCGCCAATGACCGAATTATTTTCTTCCATTTTTTATGCAAGCGCTCGTTATTTGAAAAAAAAAAAAAAATTTATTGCGTTCGATTGTAATTTTTTTAAATGTCTCGCTTTCGTTTTATCCGACTGGCGTCCTCCGTTAATTGTGAGTCTCGGCGAAACCCTAAAGCCGGTAAAACGAGGAAACGTATCCGACGAAGAGCAGAACTCTGGCAGCGATCAGACGAATCTATAAACGGATCTCCACATCCGAAGGGTTAACGTTTTTCCGATTACCGCGATGGCAGCGGGGGAATTTCGTCCCTCCCAAGCCGGTCTCGTCCTCGTTGCGGGCTCGCTCGCCCCATCGTCGCTGCACTCCACTCGATTTCTCCAAACCCCTCGACGATACTCGAACCGGAAATTACCTGCCATATTATCATATACGAGGGTCAAAGCCTGACGCGGATGGCGGAGGCTGCGCCGCCCCGTCCCGAGCTTCTGCACGGCTTCAAAACCGTGTACAACCCACTCCAAAAAATACGCTTCCACCCTCGCCCCGGACGTTTCACCCGCGCCAGACAGAAACACGAATCGATAAATCCCACGGGAGAATTCCCGATCCGAGCGAGGAGAAAATGTCGACAAAAATAAAAAATAAAAAAAAAAAGAATTCCCCGCCACCTGACAAAGTTTTTTCCCCCTGCAGCGCGCTCTGATGCAGCTGTGCATGCATTTTCCAGCATGTTGGCCCCCTTTTCTCTAATAAATATAAGATGCCGGTGTGGAACGAGCCTTCCTGTGTAGGGAAAACACGCTTCGCATCGCATCGCCATGATAGCGAAGTCTCTCGCCGAATAGCGGAGGCTCAGAAGCATCCGCAGAGAAGAGACTCCGCCATACGAGTTATCGATATCATAACTCGGAGCCTTCTCTTCTCCGATGGGTTTCGGCCTCCGTGCGAGAGGATCTTCCTGCGTTCTCCATCTCCGTTCTCCACCTTCGTTTTCCACCTCCGTCCTCCTCCTCCGTTCTCCACCTCTGTTCTCCACGTCCGATTAGGCGGGATTTAGGCAGGCGTTTAGGGAGTATCTGCTGGCTGGGCCGCATCCCTAAGCCTTGCGTACTCTCGTGTGTGTTTTATATTCTCGTTAATTTAATTCTTAATTTAATTCTTTATTTAATTCTTTATTTAATTCTTAATTTAATTCTTCATTTAATTCTTAATTTGATTCTTTAATTCTTAATTTTTTTGCTTCACTTTTTATTTATTTTACTTAAATTTAGCTTGATTTTTACTTACTATCACTAGTTACGTAAGTTATCTGTAAGTTGTATGTGTATATTTCTTTTTGATTTACCTGCTTGTATTTGGTTTTTTTTTTTTTTTAATGTTTCGGCCCCGAAATAAACACCTCTCTCTCCGTTCACCTGCGTTCTCCTCCGTTCTCCGTCCGAGCGTTCACCGGTTACTTCTACATTCTCCTTTTATGCCTTTTACATTCTCTGCCTCCTCGCTTCGTCGTTCTCCCTTTTTGTTCCCCCGGCCAGAGCTCTCGCCTTCCTCTTGTTTCTACCGGTTCTCATCCTCCGACTCGCCGATCCGCAGCACCGACGCGGCCCATAATAGCCTCGGCCTTACCCAACTTTTTTATTTATCGACATCGCGCCGGTAAATGCCCGGCTCTCCCTCCGAATCGGCTCTCAGTTTTCCTCCTCTTCCCGTTCACCGGCTTCTCTTTCCTGGGTCGCGGAAACCTCGCTGGCGACTTCCACCCGGCGGAATTAAGCCTTTCGTCCTTTGGCCCTCCTCACCAGCTTCGCGGCGAAAAATCGTGCCCGTCGACTATTCTCCTATCGCCCGGCAAGATAGTCTTTGCCTATCTTACGTTATTCACACGGCTGAAGGATGCGGTCCGACGTTTAAAAATGATTTTCATTAATCTTTTTGGCTCGACTTAACGTGCCGGCTGGACTCGCGGATGCATCGCGAGCAAACCGAATTATTTTTCTTCTTTTTTTTTGTCAACTCTAATTTTTTTTCAATTTTTTTTTTTTGGTTAAATTGTTATTATTATTTTTATCGGTTTAAACCTTCTTAGGGTTTGACCCTCCTCAACACCTTCGCTGCGATAACACGTCATCGCAGATTCCTCTCCTATCGCCCAGCGAAATACCTATCTACGTTATCGACACGGTCGATCCGTTCGGACGTTTAAAAAATCACTTTTCTTTTGCGTAATTTAACGTGCCGGCTGGACTCCGTCGGACGCTGCGATGTCTATTTCTTATGTAAGCTCCCATACTTTTCTAAATTTGGTTCATGACAATTTTTGTCTCTCGGTTTTTCTTCTCGTCCCCTCGCTCGCCTTCCTCTGTCAATGGCGACTTCCCACCCGGCGGAGTTCAAGGGTTTCGCCCTTTGACCCTCCTCACCATCTTCGCCGCGATAACTCGCCACCGTGGACTCCTCTCATATCTCCCGGCAACATACTCTACCCTCCCTGTCCTATCATCCTTCTCCCTCCTCCTCATCCTCTTCTTCTTCATCATCTTGGGTTCGTTGGTTTCTTCTTTTTGGACGCAGAAACGAGAATCACTCCGTCCTTATCTACCGGCTCTGCCATTCAGCATCCCCGGAGCTGCTAGACTTTCCATCCAACATCTTTCCGACCTCTCGTTCTCCTCTTGTCCTTCATAATCATTATCATCATCATCTTGGGTTCCATGGTCTCATCTTTTTGAACGTAAAAATCAGTATCCTTCTACCTTTGCCTACTCAGCTCTGCCATTCAGCATCCCCGGAGCTGCCGAATTTTCCATTCAGCATCTTTTCGACCTCTCCTTCTCCTCTTCTCCGTCATCATCATCACCATCATCATCTTGCATTCCTTGGTTTCTTCTTTTTGAACGCAGAAACGAGAATCCTTCCGCCTTTATCTACCCAACTCTGCCATTCATCAACCCGGAGCTGTCGAATTTTCCACCCAGCATCTTTCCGACTTCTCCTTCTCCTCTTCTCCTTCATCATCATTACCATCATCATCTTGCGTTCCTCTTGGTTTCTTCTTTTTGGATGCACAGACGAGAATCCTTCCGCCTTTATCTACCCGGCTTTGCCTTCCAGCATCCCCGGAGCTGCTGAATTTTCCACCCAGCATCTTTCCGACTTCTCCTTCTCCTCTTCTCCTTCATCATCATTACCATCATCATCTTGGGTTCCTCTTGGTTTCTTCTTTTTGGATGCAGAGATGAGAATCCTTCCGCCTTTATCTACCCAACTCTGCCATTCATCAACCCGGAGCTGTCGAATTTTCCACCCAGCATCTTTCCGACTTCTCCTTCTCCTCTTCTCCTTCATCATCATTACCATCATCATCTTGCGTTCCTCTTGGTTTCTTCTTTTTGGATGCACAGACGAGAATCCTTCCGCCTTTATCTACCCGGCTTTGCCTTCCAGCATCCCCGGAGCTGCTGAATTTTCCACCCAGCATCTTTCCGACTTCTCCTTCTCCTCTTCGCCTTCATCATCATTACCATCATCATCTTGCGTTCCTCTTGGTTTCTTCTTTTTGGATGCAGAGACGAGAATCCTTCCGCCTTTATCTACCCGGCTTTGCCTTCCAGCATCCCCGGAGCTGCTGAATTTTCCACCCAGCATCTTTCCGACTTCTCCTTCTCCTCTTCTCCTTCATCATCATTACCATCATCATCTTGCGTTCCTCTTGGTTTCTTCTTTTTGGATGCAGAGACGAGAATCCTTCCGCCTTTATCTACCCGGCTTTGCCTTCCAGCATCCCCGGAGCTGCTGAATTTTCCGCCCAGCATCTTTTCGACCTTTCCTTTTCCTCTTCTCCGTCATCATCATCACCATCATCATCTTGCATTCCTTGGTTTCTTCTTTTTGAACGCAGAAACGAGAATCCTTCCGCCTTTATCTACCCAACTCTGCCATTCATCAACCCGGAGCTGCTGAATTTTCCACCCAGCATCTTTTCGACTTCTCCTTCTCCTCTTCTCCTTCATCATCATTACCATCATCATCTTGCGTTCCTCTTGGTTTCTTCTTTTTGGATGCAGAGACGAGAATCCTTCCGCCTTTATCTACCCGGCTTTGCCTTCCAGCATCCCCGGAGCTGCTGAATTTTCCGCCCAGCATCTTTCCGACTTGTCCTTATCCTCTTCTCCTTCATCATCATTACCATCATCATCTTGCGTTCCTCTTGGTTTCTTCTTTTTGGATGCACAGACGAGACTTCTTCCGCCTTTATCTACCCGGCTTCCAGCATCCCTGGAGCTCCTGGACTTTTCATCCAGCATCCTTCCAGCCTCTCCCCCTCCTCCTCCCGTCGGGATTTCTTCGGTCCGTGCTGGACCAGCGGCAGCTGGGCCACACCGGGCCCGCATCCTTCGAGTAAACTAATTGCCCCGTTCCACACCGTGGCAGTGTTGACCTACGGTCGGTAGCGAAGCTTTGCCTTCTCTCGCTTCGAGCTCCGCCGCTCTGGTTTCTACAGATACGGGCTATCGTCTACACGTACCGCACAGCACCGTATAGATGTATCTCCGGTGGATGCACGGGGTGTCTCTCGCCTCTATATACGGAGGCTGTGTATGCGCGGCGCACATAATGAACGGAGCTTGTAGCCGCTTCTCGCTATGTACGCGACCGGGTACAAACACGTATTTACAGCGAACCTACGGCGAGCCTCGCAGTTGCTCTCTCGATAAAAGCTCCCTCCCCCCCGTTCCTGCTCTGCTCGGCAATGAAAGGAAGCAAAGGCACTGCGAAAACCCTCGTTCTCGCCGCTCAGCTCCTCACCGGAAAGCTAAATGAAACTGAATTTAAGACACTTTGTTAGCCCGCTTTTTTTAACGCTTGGCTCAACGTCGGAGATTTTTTTAAAGACTTTGGAAAGAATCTGAAATCGCTTTATCGGATTTATCCGTTGAAACGCAATGTATTTTTGGGCGTCTTTTCGATTGACTGTTCCAGGCAACGTAATTGCCCGAGTAATTGTCCGACCGTCATATTTCTTGCTGATTTTGCAAACGAAAAATTGTTTCTTTGTCACGGCGATATTTTAAGTTTTATTATTTTTTATTAACCGTCCGTTGAAAATGTTCTCGTTATAATACTCTTGTCATACTCCCAGAAAGATAATTTATTCGACGACCACCGTTTATTTAGATGAAGTAAAATATTTATTTGATTTAAATAAATATTTATTTAAATCAAATACATTTTTTTTTTTTTTTTACTTAATCCAAATAAACGGTGGCTGTGAAATAAATTATTTCTCTGTGTGTACTGAGCACTGAAAGGAAGGAAAGGGACTGCGAAAAGCCTGGTTCTCGCTGCTGCGCTTCTCACCGGAAAGCTAAATGAAACTGAATTTAAGACACTTTGTTAGTTCGCTCCTTTAATGCTTGGCTCAACGAAGATCTTTTGAAAGACTTGAAACATATTTTTTTTTTTTTTTTTAATGAAGTTACTCTGAAGTCGCCTTATCGAATTAATGAGTTCAATTGAAATGTATTTTTACCTAGTTTTCGATTGACTGTTTTTGAGAATTGTCGTCTAAGAATGACAGTTTTTCTTTTCCTTCCTGATTTTGCAAAAAAAAAAAAATTGTTTCTCAATTGCTTCTTCGTCACGGCGATTTTTTTTTCTCATTATCATGATTATTTTTTAACCATCTATTAAAAACGTTTCTCACTTTAATTCTCTTATCGTACCGAGCAATGAGAGGCAGGAAAGGCGCTGCGAAGAACCTGGTTCTCTCCGCAGCGCGCTCCTCACCGGGAAGTTAAATTGAAACTGAATTTTGTGACACTTTGTCACTCCACTTATTTACCGCTTTGACTCTCCGACGGAGATTTTTTTTTTTTTTTCGAAGACACTCTTTACTAATATTTTTTTTGCGAAGTTACTCCGAGTCGCCTCATCGGACGATTGCGCACAGTAAAGGATAATTTCGTAAAATCGGTATGCGAAATTTCGTAAAAATAATTTTGTTAAATAAGTGACAAACTCGTTCGTCACTTATTTGAATATACGAACCTGTCCTTTTATTTGCCGCGTCATCGACAATTTTTTTCTTCGTACTTTTGTTCGTAAAACTAAATCGACAAATACAAAGTAGCGAACGTTTGCGAACAATAAGTTGTTGTAAAAAGTACCATTTTTTTTTACTGTGCGTTAAGCCAGGCTCTTCGGTTTCTTTTCGATCGACAATTGCCGTCCAAAATCGACGACGATTTTCTTCCGCCGCTCGCCTCGCATGGCCCTTAAGTTCGAAACGCCGCAAGTTCGCGAAGACTTCACTCGCGCACGACTTCCGCACGAAAAAAAAACCTTCGTCAAAGCGACCTCTTCCCCCCCTTAATTACAATTTCTCAACGAACCGTCATAAAATCTTCTCATATTAATCACACGTCGACTCCACCTTACCGGATAACGCGCGTCGCCAGTTTCGCCCGAAGGATGAATAAGAGTGAATTTAATTGCGCACAAAGCGAGCAGCGGCCGAGCAAAGAGCCTCGGCGGCGCAAAGACGAACGAACGAGCGGTAGAAAGGAGGGTTTATCTCCGGATGCGTCGCCGCCGCAAGTAAACAACCATTACGGATCTCCCTCGTTTATAACTTAATTTTTTTATTTTCATTTTTCCCCTCCCCAACCTTTCTCAAGCACATTTATATTTATCCTAATAATCTCGGTGCTGCTGCGGGCCAGTAATATTGTACAGCCGAGAGATTCACGAGTGTTTTACACCGGGCCGTCGGAGGGTCGCGAGGGAGCGCAGCGAGTAGGAGCGAAGTGGAGCGCGAGGCCGAGCAAGATCGGATAGTCTTTATGCAGAGTATCTTTTCTTCCGGACGAAAGATACGAGCTTTAGCTGTCTCTCTCTCTGGTCCTTCCGCGAAATGCTTTAAAATGCGGCGGAGAAACTCCCTCGGTGAGATCTCCTAATGGAAGAAGAAGAAGAGGAAGGAGCCGAGGGCCGCGCTGGAGGAGCGTCTCGAGAAGGAGCGCCGAGTGGAAAGAGTGAAGCACGGATAAAGGTGCAAAAAAGTATAAATATAATAAAAGAAAAAAAAAACATACAAAAAATAAAGGGGATGAATAAGAAAGAGGGGGGGAGGCGCGCGCGGCCGCTAGGGCCGGGGCTCTCAAGGGCTGCGAGGAGTGTTCGATGGAGAGAGGGGGGGGAGGGGGGAGGAGAGCGCAAAGCTGCCGAGAGAAGAGCGTAGTC
The DNA here is from genome assembly GCA_963575735.1 of Amblyjoppa fuscipennis. Lineage (NCBI taxonomy): Eukaryota > Metazoa > Arthropoda > Insecta > Hymenoptera > Ichneumonidae > Amblyjoppa > Amblyjoppa fuscipennis. The sequence goes on along the minus strand of OY754489.1, from coordinate 9,126,354 downwards.
GATATCAATTTTGTATTTCATCATAAAGCCTCCCGACGATGGGACTTCCGGGCGTTTTCAGCGTTCGCGGAAATTCATTTCCACTTTTCCTGGTGCGCCGCTGCTATGAAGCGGAGCTGCTCTTATTGGATTCCGGGAGGGGGGAGGGGGGGGGCGGGGAGCGCTGCTCTCTCTCTTTTTTTTTTCTCTCTTCTAGGCAGCCGATTCCAGCGACTGGTTTTATCGAAAGTTTAATAAATTATCGAACGAGATGCGAGAGTTTTGCCCCGTTGCTAACTGAGTGCATCGGTCGCTGCGGTCGTAAGGGGAAGCGTCGGATCCGATGCATTGGATCACTTCGGAACATCCGCTTGTTTTTTTTTTTTAATTTTTTTTTGTTTACACGCTTTCTTTTTTTTTTTTTTTTTTTTGAAGCGGAGTCGCGTTTAGATGGGGAAAATTAATCGACGGGCGATTCTGTCGGCAAGCTTCGAGGTTTGTCCGATCGGATTGTGGGGGGAGGGCAAAATGGATCATTTTAAGCTAAAGTTTCTTTTTTAAGTGCCGCAAGAAGTTCGTAAAAAAAATAGTCCATTTTGCCCCGCGCTTCTTGAAACGCTTTCATTAATCCGATATGAATCATCGGATTACCTGTGCGTGAAGATATTTCGTCCGTCAACGGTACGGCACTTTGTTTCTCCGAAGCGACATCGATCGTCGAGCGGATAAATTTAATCTCGTCCTTTAGCCGTCGTTTTCCGCTTTTATTTTTTTTATTTATTTTTTTTTCTTCACCGAAGCAGAGTCGCGTTTAGATAGGGGAAAATTAATCGAACGGAGATTCTGTCGGCGAAGCATCTTGCTCCGCTCGATCGGATTCTGGGCACGGGGGGGGGGGGGGGGGGGGGGCAAAATGGATCGTTTAAGTTAAACTTTCTTTTTTTAAGTACCGCAATTAAAAGTGTAAAAAAAATAGTCCATTTTGCCCCGCTCTTCTCGAAACAGTTTCATTAATCCGATATAAATCATCGATTAGTCCGTGTGTGAAGATATTTCGTCCATCAAGGCTCCGGCTCTTTGTTTCTCCGAAGCGACGTCGATCCTCGAGCGGATAAAATGAATCTCACTGTCTATTTTTTTTGTTTTTATCTTTCTTCACCCAGCGGTTGTCGCGTTTAGATAGGGGAAAATTAATCGACTAGAGATTCTGTCGGCGAAGCTTCGAGCTGTGCCCGATCGGTTTCCAGGACCGGCGGGGAGGGGGGGGCAAAATGGACCAACGCATTAGAGTCAAATTTTGGGCAAGTACTGCAAAAAAATTCGTTAAAAATAGTGCATCTTACCCCGCTCTTCTCGAACCACTTTCGATAATTCAATATAAATCACAGGTCAATCCCTACGCGGAGATATTTCGACCATCAACGCTCCGAAGCGTCGTCGATCCTCAAGCGGATAAAATTGATCTCACTGTTTATCCGTCGTTTTCCGTTTGTTTTTTTTTGTTTTCCCTCTTCCGAAGTGGTTCTCGCTTTTAGATAAGGAAAAGTCAATCGATGAGAGATTCTGCCGAGAAAGCTTCGACGTCTGCCCGATCGGTTTTTAGAGGACAGGAAGGGGAGGGGGGGGGGGGGGGGGGCAAAACGAACCAACGCACTTAAGTCAAATATTTTTCAAGTGCCGCAAAAAACGGTCCGTCTTGCCCCGCTCGTCTCGAAACAACGTCACTGATCCAATATGAATCACCGGTTAATCCGTGCGCGGAGATATTTCGTCCATCAGCGCTCGGGCCCTTTGTTTCTCCGAAGGGACGTCGATTCTCGAGCGGATAAAATTAATCTCACTGTTTATCCGTCGTTGGTCTGTTTGCTCGCGTACGGCCGGAGCGCGTCAAGAGAAGCCGGACCGCGTTCGTTTGTCGGGGCACTCCGCCGGAGCAAATTAACGAGTTCGATTGCAGATTACAGAGCGAGCGAGCGGGTGAAAGGGACATTCGCGGCCGACAGAGGGAGCTAGAGAAGTGGAGAACGCTCGATGGTTTGGCTGGGCTCTAAACAGCAGGCAGAACCGAGCCGCAACCACCGAGAGCTCGAAACGAGCCAAGTGAAGTTTAGTTAAGTAAACTGTTGGCTTGGTCTGTTTCAACCAACCCCCCCTACGGGTCGTTGTTACTATGGCGAGTCGAAGGGATCAGAGATGAACGCGAAGTTAACACGCTCCATCTACTCGGCGTTGTCCGACAGCGGGTTGGAAGATGCCTCGAGACAATGCCGGATGATCCGGAGAGAGAGAGAGAATGTTGCTATATAGTGTTATTGACCGTAACTGGCCTCGGACAGCTGGACCCCTATCCTGCTTATTAGGTTCCATGTGTTGTTTTGTTTGTTTTGTTTTTTTTTTTTTTTTTCATGTAATTTTCTTAACTGGTCCATCTCGGACCTCACTCGAAAGCACAAATTTATTCCCGACTAAATGCACCGTTTCCTCTGATGTTACAGAATCACCGGAGATACGAGGACAATGCGCTCGAGAGCCAGCGGAGAAGAAACAACTCATCGGCGATGCGGGTAAGTGAAATTTAGTCTTGTCGTTAAATTAGTCGAGAGAGAAATTAGAAGAAAAAAAAAAAAAACATTTGTAAAGAAAAGAAGAAAACCTCGCTAACAGCAACGAGCACAATACGATGATTTGTCGTCGAAGACAGTGTCGACACAGCGTCAATTTTGCGCTAGTGCATTAGTTCACTTGAAAGAACGAAAATAATAGCGAGGAACGGAAAGAGTATTGTCATCTAAGTAAACAATAACACCGCGTATATAAATATTTATTTATTGCTGTATTGATAAAAACACAAGAGCCAATGAAAAAAGCCTTGCAATTTTTTGAAGGCATTTTTTTTTTCTTTTTTAAAAATCAACTGCCACGTATTTCGACGTATTTTTCCCCCCCACTGAACACGAAACTGCTGGCTTTTTTTTTGGGGCTAAAGTACAGTGGGTCATTGAAAGTCTCGATGTTACGCACGAAAAATCGTATTTTTGGGATTTAAATGGAGAAAATATTGGGTCGGGAGTAAAATTATTTAATGAGACAGACATTTTTTTACATTACAAAAGAAATGCAAAGTAATTTGCACATGGTTTCCTCATTTATTGCAATTTTAAGCATAGCTTTTTCATGAAGCTTAGTACTCGGTACTCGGTAATAGTATTTAAAGTACCGAAAAGTACTTTGATACTTTAAGTACGTACTTTAAGTACCAAATAAGTACTCATATACTTTAAGTACCAAATAAGTACTCATGTACTTTAAATACCAAATAAGTATTCATGTGCTTTAAGTAGTGCCCAGCTCTGTTCTTAAGTTTCACATACGCGTGACTAATTGTGCTTCGTCCGATGGGACGAGAAACCGACCCGTCTTAATTACGATTTCGGTGTAAGCGTTTTTCCATTAAGTGGCGTATACCGTACACCGTGACGATAGCTCGAATTACGAAGACGTGTGTGACTGCTGTTGCCGCTGCCGCTGCTGCTGCTGCTGCTGCAGCAGGATCGAAACGTACGTATATGCCGCTACCACAGCTGGATCCATCCGCGTTGCGACGCTTCCCGAGAGAGTACTTGCAGCAAAGCAGCAGCTGACAAATTCCACTCCGAAATTCCGACTTTGTCGGCCATCTGTCACCTGAAGTTTGGCTGGCGCGCCCACCCTCGCCGGGCCAATGCGACCGGCATGTCCCAAAACCTCCTCGACCTTACTTCGCTCCTCAAACTTTGTCAACGCAAAGCGATAATACATTAAACGGGACGAAAGTAACAAATAATAATGCAGCCGGTACGTGTGCGTGCACTCACTGAAATTGTATGCGGAAAGATCTTCGGTAGCTTTAGGAAAGGTTGGACATTTTTTGTTGTTATTTGGGGTTTGGATAGTTACCGTGAGTTTGGAGCGTCCACTTTCAGGTCTCAGTTGTTTCCAGTCCTCCTAAGTCGGGGACCTGGAATTGGAGCTTCTTTTTCAGGGAGAACTTCAGAACGATGTTTTTCCGAATACCCTGCACTTTCATGTAGAAGTTCCGCTGAAGACGCATTCACATTGCCAGAAAAGATACAATTGATACGAAGTAAGCCGCAAGAGATAGTTCATTATTTCCGAAATCGGATCTCGACGCTCTAAAGCGATGCCCAAAGTAGTTCAGGGTAGCAACTTAGGAATATATAGCTTCTACATATTCGGTAGCTTTAGGATCGTATGGACATTGAAAGAAAAGTTATTGGCAGTCGTATAGATGCATCACAATGGTTTTCAAGTCCCAGTTATTCCTAGACTTCCTAAGACGTGGACTTGGCATTGAAGATTTTCCTCGAGGGAAATTTCAGGACGATGGTTTCCCAAATATGCACCTTAGTGTAGAATTTCCGCTGAAGACGCTTTCACATTGCCAGCAAAGAAGCAATCGATACAAAGTAAGTCGCAAGAGATAGTTCTTGATTTCCCAAATCGGATCTCAACTCAGCAAAGCGATGCACCAATGACCGGTGCGCAAAGTAGCCCAGGCTTGCAACCTAAAAATACACTGCTTCTACATCTTCGGTAGTTTTAGTATCGGATGAACATTTTGCTTATTTTTATTGTCATTCGGACAGATGCACTAAAATGGTTTTCGAGTTCCAGTTATTCCCAGTCCTCCTAATACGGCCACTTAGAAACGAAGCTTCTTTCCAGAGGGACTTCTAGCGAAACCTCCAAATTCCCTACACATTCATTTAACAATCTGATGATGATATTCACACAGAAGAAGAGAAACAATCACTACAAAGTAACCCCACAAGACCCAGTTCTTGCTTTCCCAGACCAGAACTCGACTGAGACAAGACTTGCACGATGAGCCGTGGCCGAGCTGGCCTACACCAGCAATTTAGGAATACACCGTTCCGCCGCTACGCTCGGACGAGCTGGTTTGGTGCTTGGTTCCCAAGTTTCCGAAAGCTTCAACCCCGCCGTCCGGACCATATCGCTGGTGTGTGGAGCTGCAAACGGACCAGCGCCAGAGAGATAGAGAGAGAGAGAGAGCCAACAGACACGGATTATAGAAGTTGAGCTCGAAGGGAAAAGGGAGTTTCGGGTCTCTACATCGGTAGTGCGAGAGCGTAGTGTCTCTGTAAACGGGGTTGCAAACGATGTCCCCAGGCCGTGGAGCGGAAGAGCTCGAGAGTCAGGTCGCGCGGCGGGGTGCACCGGAGGGTACCAGAGGGTGGTTCGTCGGTGGCAAGTGGAGTCGAACACGCGGACGGTGGGGTCGTCCTCGTGGTCCGGGACCCGGAGAAGCTCGCTGCCCCCGATACACCCGGGGTGTATCGCGTACATAATTTCGTCGAGGTTTAGGCAAACCGTCGAGGGGGGGGGAGGGAGACGGTCCTGGAATCGAGTGGATAGTAGGTCGAGCCGCGGACCTGCGATGGAGCGTTGGCGGAGGATGCGGAGGATGCGGCGGACACCGAGAGAACTCCAGCCGGTTGTGGATCCCTCCGGTTGCGTCAGAAGAGCGAGAGCGTGTATTCCGCCCTCTACGACGAAATAGGTTTAGCGCTTCTGTTTGCCAGCGGTCGCACCGTGCAATTGTAAACCCTCCGGGCCTCCACTCACGATCCCGCTTCTGCCATGATGCTCTCCACGAACCTCCGCGAGAGGAGGCGGGAGGCCGGACTCTCCGCTCCTGCTGCCGCACTATGTGCGACCGGCTCTCCGCACATAGTCACAGAGGAACGGAGACAGCCTGTGAACTCTTGATTCGGCAACGGCGCTGAAACTGTTGCCGCAAACTGCGGGCGAACCCTTTCGCGACCCACTCCACACTTGGCCCGGTACGAGTGCATCGACGATATGCATGCGCGCAACGGCGAGCCGGGCGGGGCCCCTCGTCTGTGTACTCCACCGGTGATGCACCTGCAGCGTAATGTTGATCTCGTTTCGACTATAAACAAACTTTGAAATTCGTACCATGTCACGAAGCGGCGGACTCGAGCGCCCCCGGCTATTCATTATGTAGAGTGGTGCTCGCTCTGTGTGCGGAGGCTGCGTGAGCCGTAATGAGTCGCTCCCGGGGCAACGGTGACGAATAGAATCAACGGATGCGAAGGACCTCGGGAAAAAACGAAGAAAAGTCTCTGAAATTTTTTTTTTACGGCCGAAAGTTACTAGGATGGTGGCTGGGAGGGAAAGTTTTTTTTTTGCCGGTCACGTGAGAGCTTGAGGAAGTCGGCGCGGAGGGCCGGGCGTCAGCGGCGGGAAGCTAGCGGAATGGGAACCAGATGACCGAGTGTTAACTGCACCGGGCGGAGTGTTCTCGGCTCGGCGAGAGCCTCGCGTGAGGTTGATGACCTATTTTTAGCGTCACCGGCGATCGCTTGCTCGAGAGACTCCGGCGAAGCAAAGATCGGTGAGAGTGACTCGTGCGATCGCTCGTTCACGTCGATCGGCCGGATCCTCGCGCGACTACGCGTGTTTTTTTTTTTTTTTTTTTTTTTTTTTTTTTTTTTTTTTCCCTCCACTGAGAGAGCCTTAGGCGCGGCGAGTCATCGCCGCGGTTCGTCCGCTATCGGGCCCGGCGTCACGACGAGTGGCGCAACGTGTCGCCGGCAGGAATTCGTTATCGATACGCCGGAGTGTCTATCTACGTTGCGGCACGTACCCGCTTTTCGATCGGTCGAGAACGGCGAGGCGTGTTGGCTCGAGAAAACGCCCTCGACGCATCGCGGAAACTGCGCGCAATCGTAATCTACGGTGACACGAATCACTCCGAGGTCGTCGACTGATCGGCGAAATCTCGGAGCTGTTGACACCAACGGTTAAAATTAAATCATTCGTGAATAATCACATGTAATCATAAATAATAAATAAATTTGTAATCGCAAATTTATAATAATCATAATAGACAGTAAAATTGATGAATCCACTTGCTTAGTTAGAAATTCACTGAAATAGCTTATCAATAAATTTATAACTTGAAATTACTAATAACAATAGGTAATAAAATAAATAAATGCTCATGGTGTTTATTTATTTTCTGTGACTTCGTTGATTTTGGAAGTGTGTACACGCGTGTTTGTTCTTCCTCTTATCCCGGGTCGGTCTCACCCACGCGGCTCCGTCATGTTTTTCTCTCCGTCCGTCCGCGCCTCATTTGTCACGGGAGTCGTTGATCCTTCTCTGTGGAAAAAAAAAAAAAAAAAAAAAAAAAAAAAAAAAAAAAAAAAAAAAACGAAAGTCTTATGCAGCGATTATCGAATTTGCTTTGAATAAACGTGCGAACGACGACGATTACGAGGAACGCCTGATAATGCATAATCATGATTTATCGTGCTATTATGTTGTCCGTCGTTGCTCAATAACAGCCGGCGGGAGTTCGTTGCGCGCTGTGTATGCATTGAGTTCGATATAAGAGATGAGCGAGCCGGCGAGAGAATGAGTCGACGAACCCGCCGATGAAGTCCACTGATACAGGTTCGTCGTCTCTGCTCTTCGTGAAGACGGCTAACGAACTCGCAGTGAACTCTTCGTCTTGCGACACCCAGCGGCTTGTTGCGAGCTGGAGTGGGGACGCGCTTCGGCGAGTTTAGCGGCGATCGGAGAGGGATGATGAGTCACCGGCACTGGCGAGAGTGCATTATCCCGCGATTACCCGGAACTCCGAGATAGAGTCACGAGCGTGCCGATTCCGTTCAGGTGACTCGTCCTCCTCGAGACGCGTCGTGTGTGTGCGCGCACGCTCTTGGCAAAAATACTATTTATACAACGATGATTGGACTAACTGCCTTTCGTACCGAGCCCCTTACGATACCCTACAAAAATAACATAACGCCGAAATGACACACATTAATGCATCACTGTACACCTTATGTAACACCTTATAATAGCATACGTAAAAATATCATACATCAAAGTAACATACGTCAAAGTAACACACTCCAAAATAACATACATAAAAATAACACACGTCAAAATAACATACGTCAAAATAACACACGCCAAGATAACATACATCAAAATAACACATGCCAAAATAACATACGTCAAAATAACACATGCCAAAATAACATACGTCAAAATAACACACGCCAAAATAACACATGCCGAAATAACATACGTCAAAATAATACCTCAAAATAATACGTCAAAATGACACATCAAAATAACACGTCAAAATGACACATCAAACTAACACGTCAAAATGACACATCAAAATAACGTTTCGACGGTACTTTTTCCGCTATTTTCGCGTAATGTCACCTCGATCTCTGTTACTTCGGCGTACGACGTTATTTCTAAACGAATGATTTCTATACAGTTATTTCTACACGTTGTTTCGAGACGAGAACGTTAGCAATTGAAAGTGACAAGACAGATAAGCATTATCTCCGACGATCGAGATATCTTTCTCAGGGCGCTCACGAACGTGTACACGGGCGGGTCCGTGTGCTTTGCGGTTCGTCGAGGAGTGGAAGGCTGGCGAAAACCGCGAGCTAATTAGCCTGCGGAAGCCACGGTAGTCTATGGGTAGCGCGAGAGGGTTCGGATCGGTCGTGCTATCCGCTCCGGTGTTGACCTATCTCCGGAGCGCCGAGCCGATAAGAGCGTTTGTCGAACGGTCGTTCCCCCCTCGTCCCACCCCGCGAATCTGGGATCTGGTCTCGTTGAGCCTCACGGATTATCGCCTCCCGTGTAAACTCGCGCGGACCGGTGTAGCAAGTGCGCCAGACTAGCCGCACATACGAGGTCGCGAAGCATTAGCGACGATGTCGTAAAGTTCCTCGCGGAGCCTCCGCTTGTACAGCGTCCCCGCCCTTAACCGGACCGGCCAATGCCTTCTCGCTCTTCCACCTATAACTTTCGGATAATTCAACTCCACGGTACACGTCTCTCATCCGGCAGCTCGGTAAAATTTCGCGCGATTCGTAAAAAGAATTAAAAGACTATAGGAAAAGTCGTCCTTCGAAGAGAAACCGAGGCCGTTTCTTCTTTGAGTCAAGAGTTTCCAGTTTCTTTTCTCCCCTCGCGTATCCGCGACTCTCTCGGAGAGGACTTTTCCACGGAGAAGTTCGCCGTGAGGCGAACTGGACGGAAGTGCCACGTTCCGGAGTCGCGCTATACGAAGCTCGTTGTCTCTCGCGCCAGGCTGGTAATTCTTTTTTTTTTTTGGCTTTTTTTTTGCTCTTCTCTTTTTTGCCGGCTTTTTTTTTCATATCTTCTTTATTCTCTGCGAGAGATCTTTTCCGCGGCCGTATCTCGGATAACAAGCGCGGAGGCGGGAGAAGCCGCTCGCTTGCCGGATGCTCGCCGCGCAACGACGCCGAGCTGGACGCAGCTCGGTGAGCTCTCGCAGAAATCCGGAGCTCGAGCTCTCTCTCTCTCTCGACTCCTCGTCCTCGTTCGCTTTCCGCCCTCTCCTCTCGACGAGCGCTCTCGCGACAATACGAGAAACACGAGACCTCCATCGCAACCTCGTCCTTTTAGTTTTCCGTCCGCTCGACGGTCCGCGAGCAGGGACAATGGACGCTAGCGCGGCGTACGAACGGCTCACGAGTTTAAGGCTGCTCCGGAGAACGCGAAGTGCACACCGCTATGCATCGAGAAACGCGACGTTCGCGGGACAATCCGTGACTCGGCTCTATGCGGCGGAAAAAAAAAATACAAAATAAAAAAAACATAAGCTAGATGCGTGGAACGAGTCGAGCGCAGGCTAGAGAGACGGAGCCAGTACTGGCACGCGTTCGGCCAGCGTCGGCCCTGCGTATGTCGTTCCCACTAGGGAGAATAACTAATAAAAAAATGTACGAAGAAAAACTCCCTCAACGAGGCACTCGCGGAGAGGGTAAATAGTGGAAAAAAGGGTTGCAAAGAGTATCTTAAAAAAAATTAAAGAAAAAAAAATGAAATTGGAGGTCTCAGACACGGAAGACAACAGGTAGTTTTTTTCTGAGAATTCGGATGACTCGGCGAGCTGTTTTATGCCGCAGAAATGAAAAATAAACAAAATAACGAGTCGAGCGTATGCAGTAAAAAAAAAGTTTGTACTTTTTACAACAACTTGCTGTCGACAAACGTCGACTATTTTTTATTTGTCAATTTTCGGATCGTCCTATTCATCTCTAGTTTTACGAACAAAAGTGCAAGCTAACGTTGTCAATGACACGGAAAATAAAAGGACAGGCTTGCGTATTCAAACCTTAACAAACGAGTTTGTCAGTTATTTAACAAAATTATTTTTGCGAAACTTCCTATTCCGATTTTATGAAATTACTTTTTACCGTGTACGCTGGAGGGAGCGCGAAACGGAGCCGGTACTGGCACTGCCGCGGCCAGCACTGGCCCCGCGTATGTCATTCCCACGGGTATAAAAGCAACAACAACAAAAATACGAAAAAACTCCCTCAGCGAGGCTGTCACGAAGACGGTAAAGCGTGAGGAAAAAGGGTTGTAACAAAGTATCATAAAATGAAAATGAAAAAAAAAAAACAAAAACAAAAAAATGAAATTAGGGGTCTGAGAATATACGAAAGGAAACGCAACGTTTCTCTGAGAATCCGGATGACTCGGCAAGCTGTCCAAAAGTTCAACCGGTATTAAATTTCACCGAGGATTTTGACTACTCCCCCCTCCCCTCCAGAAGACCCGGTGTACTCCCTTTCTTTATTATATGCCCTCCGCGAAAATGAAAGTTTTTTTTTTTTTCCTTTAATTTTCGTTGCATTCCTTTGCGGCGAGCCATACCAAAGAGAACAAATTTCAAACGGCCTGCTCTCGAGCGGCAGTTTCGTCCGCGTTTTAGCGCTCTGTGCTGTGATGCGGCGGAGGTATGTATTTTTGTGGCTCAACCTCCGGCACTTTCTACGAAGCTGGCCACCTGCTCGCTGCACTAACTCGTGCACGCCGAAGTAGAGGAGCGGAGAAAACTCGGCATAACACTCGCCGGAGGGGGGGGGGGGGGCGAAGCAGGGGGTAAAGCAAGGGGGTAAACACGCTGAAGGATGCAGTCGTCGTTGCTCCGTTCAACCGGTACCGCGCGAGTGTGTGTTCTCGCGTGTGTGCCCTCGTGGATCGGTGGAGGAAGAAAAACGAAAGCCGGAAAACCTTCCGACACTGCAGAACGACAGAGACAGAAATTGTTCGAAATGCTCGAAAGCGCGGAGCTTTACGATCGTCAATTTTATCGACGTTTTAACCAAGTTTCAACCTCTCACTGTGTCTACATACATACATACATACATACATACATACATATATACATATATACATACATATATACAGACATAGGTGTGTATATATATGTATACATATATGTATGTATATATATATATATATATATATATATATATATATATATATATATATATATATATATATATATATATATATATATATATATATATATATATATATATATATATATATATATATATATATATGGATGGATATATTTCGCTCTCTTTCGTTCACGTTCCACTGACTGTTTGGCCCGGTCGTCGCGTTTGACTCTCCACCGTACACTCTGTTTGTGCACGTCGTTTGTCTTTTTTTTTCCTTCATTTTTATTTCTCCCTCGTTCCACCGCCAGTTTCCCCCCTTCTCTTTCACTCGTTTACGATCTCGCCAGCAGTCACCTTTCAACTCTTGGAACTCTCAACGGAAACTGAATCGTTCCTCGCTTACCCCTTGCGGCCCCTCCGCCGTCCCGTTTTTCATCGGTTTTGCCAGCTTGAAATGGCGAGGGCTCGAGGATGCAGGGAAAAATCGCTCGCTAAATATTACCTATGCAGATTCATCCTGGATATGCTCTCGCGCACGTTTGATATTCCCCGTTCGGTGAGTTGGATGCGAGTTTTATCGACTTAATTAACTTCTAGTTCACTTCGTTCGGGCGCTCGTTTTTTTTTTTTCCATTTTCAACCATTTCGACTGACTAGTGCAGCACGTCGCGTGTAATAATTTAAAAAAAATCTGCTTTACCATTGAATTTCGCGGTGAAACGTAGATTTTATAGGCATCTACCGTGTAGTGTACTGCAAAAACTGCTGAGTCTGATCTACTTTGGTCTGAAGTCTACCTGTGGTAGATTGTAGATTGCAATAGATTGTAGATTCCGAAGTGTGTTATACATAGAATTAGGTCTACATAGACCGTGGACCCAAGCAGACAATCGTCAGTCTCCAGTTATTGTATACAGTCCATACGACTCGGTTACCATTGTCCTAGATAATCCCATAGATTGTCATAGATTGTAGATCGCGAAGTTTATTATAAATAGAAGTAGGTCTACATAGACCCAAGTAGACAATCTCGTCTCCAGCTATTCTACGAAGTCCACCCAAACCGTCCACCATTGTCCCAGTGAGCGGACTTTCGGTAGACGCTCATGACCGTCTACCCCGAGTCCACCCCAGATTAGTTCAAACAGTTTTCTCCTCTCGCGCTTTCCGCGATAGTCGACCTACCGCCGACGGCCCGACAACCCCAGCCTTTCGACAACCCGACCGTGGTCCAGGAGTTTCCGTTAGCCGGCAACTCGGGGTGACCAAGTGGCCCGAGGAGCCGTCGCAGAATTCGCGGTGCAGCAACAATTCGGCTGCCGACGAGAGGCGTCCACGATCAACCCCCGACGCGGCCGACATCCATTCTCGAACACGCACGCTTACCCGGTTGCGGTTCCTCTCCCCCCACCCTTTCTTCCCTCCTGTACACGTCCAAGAAACGGAATTATTGATTTCCCCGCTCGGCGCTCGGCGCTGCCGCCAGAAACGGCCGAACGACCGGGAGAGACGAGAACGCAAGATCAGAGGGTGAGACTACGTTGAACTCCGCTCCAGCTCCTGATCGCGGTTCTCTTCTCTCCCGCTCTCTCATGAACTCCAAGCCGCCGAAGAACTTGCCGGAGTTCGAACTCGTTGCGCCCGCACCGCGGATCCAACCACTTCGACGACGCTTCTACTCGTCGGGTGCCTCGCGTCGGATTATAGAAATTGGATCTCCCAACGATCACCGCCTTTCCGGCCACTCCGCACCCCGCTTTCACTGCCATTCCCATTCCCAAACTGTCATCGCGTCACGCCGAGAGCTGCCGATCCGACGGAATTCCACGATTTTCCACGATCGATTAAGTATCAGACGGAAGGACCGCGCGCGACGACTGGACCAGGATGCTTGCAAGTGGAGGAGAATGCGGCGATGACTTCCGCTCTCGCTGACGTTTCTCCGGAATTTATCAACTTGGCGGGCCACTCGTTCTCCCCAGCGGAGATTCTGTCCCGAGAAGATATCCAACCCACCCCCCCAAAGCCTTCATCGATGCTCTCACGGAATTGAATCGCGGGTGAACCAAATGAGAAACTGAAAGTCTCAAACTCGCATATGTGTGTGTATGTATATATAGCTACCCTCACGCTCTTACCGGCTTTACCCTATTTCAAGATCCACTCGCTCGTCTCCGTAGCTTCGCTCATATCTCCTCATTACACCTCAAATTGGCACCTCGAAATGACACCTCGAAATGGCACCTCAAAATGGCACCTCAAAACGACACCTAAAAATGGTACCTCAAAGTGGCACCTTAAAGTCGCACTTCAAAATGGCACCTCAAAGTTGCACCTCAAAGTGGCACCTCAAAATGACACCTCAAAGTCGCACCTCAAAATAACACCTCAAAATAAACCATCGGGTCACGCTGAGCTGCCGATCTGACGGAATTTCACGATTTTCCACGATTGAATAAGTATCGGACGGAAGGACTGCGACGACTGGACCAGGATGCTTGTAAATGGAGGAGAAACCGGCGATGACTTCCACTCGCTGACGTTCCTCCGGAATTTCTCAACTTGGCGGGCCACTCGTTCTCCGCAGCGGAGATTCCGTCCCGAGAAGATATCCAACCCACCCTCCAAAGCCCTCGTCGATGCTCTCACGGAATTGAATCGCGGGCGGGAACGAGAAACTGAAAGTCTCAAACTCGCATATATATATATATATATATACTCTGAGGCTTTTACCTGCTTTACCCTATTTCAAGATCCACTCGCTCCTCTCCCCGTAGCTTCGCTCATTTCTCGAGTGCGGCTGTGGACACACTGCCGGATCGCTCTCGAGTAAATTTCTATTATACGGATATTGGGCCAATCGACTGCGCAGACCCGCATATCAGTTCTCATAATCCGCGCTGGGCCGTTCGATTCCTTGGCCCGCTCCGGTAGAAACGGCGCGTCGATTCTCCGGTGGAAAACCTTTCGAGATTTCGCGAGATTGGATCTATGGATCCAATTCTGCCGAGTGTGTGTGTGTGTGTGTGTGTGTGTGAGACTTTGTATATGAATCACGGTTCGCTATCACAGCCATCGAATCTCCCACACTCGGTAACTGATAAAATTTCGAGGACGATTTTTTTTCTAGTCCCTCTTTTTTTTTTTTTTTCTCTCGCTATTGGCAGAGCGTCGGGAATATCGGTGGATGGAAAATGTTTCCGCAATTCGCAGGACGCTCGTTCCGTCCGTCGCCCTCGGTCAGCTTTGAAAAATCGTTTATTTCGCGGTCGCTCTATTAACAGTCCTTTCCCGCCGCGCTGCGCCACCGAAATGCCGGACGGACCGTGTATTTCTCGTTTGGCGACAATTTTTAGATTCCCCGAAATTGGATTGGCCGAAACTAACGAACGCTCGTCCGCATAATTGATTGGAACATGGGTAGTTGGCAAAACGCGGGGATGGGCGAAACGGGGGATGAGACTGTGCGGTGCTGCATCGGCGAGAGCTTTTGGCGAACGCCGGGGGTGTGCACGCGCGCTCGTCGCTACGCGCTCTCGTTTCGCCACGATAGAGATGAAGAGAGGGGGCAAAAAAAAATGTGAAAAAAAATAGAGTAAAATTTAAAAAAAAATAAAAAAATTTAAAAAAAGCTGCGGGGCGGAAAGAGCGGGACGCGTGCGGGAGTTCGAGCGGGTCGATGAAACCCTCCCAAATGACATTGCCGTGTTATACAAATATACGTGAAAGCAACAAATTCAGGTCAAAGCGAAGTGGGCTCCGCGAAAATGGGAGAACGCTTCGTATGTACGTTTGCAATTATTTCGCGTAGCACAGCGCCGCGCTCTCCTCCACCCTCGCGGCCGCGGCGGAGGGGAGAAAATCGTTCCTCCCGCCCGCCCCAGCCGCGAGGGGTTCAATGAACTTTCTGTTTATTTATATAGCTTCAATAGACCCGGCATAATGGGATTTGTGTGGCGTGCAAACGTTCGAACGGAGAGACAAAAGCCATGCGCCGTTTCGTCGACGACATAATATATCGCACCGGGCTATTTTGCCCACCCGCTGCGCCGTTCCCACCGCTCGCGAGCGAGCGAGCCTTTCCGGTGACGGGGTGAAACAAAAAATCTGTTCCGCAAAAAAAAAAGGGCGAAAAAAGAGTTTACACAAATTTAGTGAAACGAGGGGAGAGAATAATTGCGGAGGCCGGTTTTTTTTTTTTTTTTTTTTTGGAATATCGAGAAATCCGAATGAATCGCGCGTTCCGGTCGACTTTGCGGCAAGCGGTGAAACCGAAAATCTGGTCCACAAAAAGAGAGGAATTTAAAAAAATTAATTCAACTGAAAGAAAAGAAAAATTGCAGAGGCCGCACTTTGGAATATCGAGAAATCTTAACAAATCGGCTGAAACAAAAAATCTGGTAAAAAATCTGTTCCAAAAAAAAATGAATGAAATGACATTAAAAAAATTGCCTAGGCGATACGTCAGAATATCGAGAAGTCTGAATAAATCGGGTATGCCAGTAACGGGTGAACCAAAAAATCTGCGCCACAAAAAAAAAACTACAAAAAAAAAGAAAAAAAAAACTGAAAAAAGAAGAAAATTGCAGAGGCCGGACTTCGGAGTATCGGGAGATCTGAATAAATCGGTTATTCCGGAGCCGTCGGGCTTTATCAGCGGGGGAGCAGGCCAGTTTCCTCCGGGATAAATATTTCTCCCATCGCTTTTTCATCCCTCCCCCAATTTCCCATATTTCTTTCCTCTTCCTTTGTAAATATTATTCCCATAGTCGGACAAGGTAGAATCTCGAAGTAACCGACCCGCCGTCCGCCAGATTTATACGCGGTATCCCTCGTGCGATCCCACCGCGGGATCGCACAAGGGGGGAGGGGGGGGGGGGGGGGGGGGGGTTCGCCGGACGATCCGATGTTCTCCGGTGCTGTCTCCGGTCTTGCGCAAGGAAGGTCCCGAAGGGACGCCCGGATACGTGCACCCTTGGGGGATGCGCGAAAAAAAAAACATGTAATAAACGTGACCGTTCTTGTGGGCGTTTCTGGAAGCGAGAAGACGCGCTGCGCCCTTGCTCGGGGGGGGGGGGGGGGTAATTCGGAGCTCTCCGTGCCTCTGCGTGTCTCTGTTTTTCGAGGGAAGTCGAGTGGAATGTGAGAACCCTTCGATCTCTTATTCCTTCTTTGGTCTGCGAGTTCCGATCTTCCCGGAGCGCCGAATCGAAGATACCAGTTTCTGTCGGGGTGTTGGGGGGCGATTTGGGGGAAGGACTCTGCCGAAGGACCGCCGGCGAGGGAGACGAAGAGGTCCCGGGCTTATATCGATTCCGACACCTTCGCGAGGGCTTTTCCACCCCCGGATCTGCGGGCCAGCGATCCTCTCTGTAACCCCTAGCATCCCCCCCTCTCATCCTCCGCGTCCCGCGGGTAACATTTCTCCTCCAGCCTCGAAGGCGATGGCTCGAGTTTTCCTTTACTGCCGTACCCATAATAATTCGCCTGTGCGTGGGTTTTGATCAGGATCGAGCTGCTGAGAGACCTGCGATAAGCCACTGCCGTCATCCTCGAAATCCTCTCGCCGACAGGGAAGCGTTTATATGTTTAACGTTTCTTTGTCATTTATTTTGTTTGACAGATTTGTACTTTTGGCTGCAGTTTAGCATTAGTCCTGATGGGGAGCTCAGGATAATGCATTTTGTAATAATAACAGTAAATAGTAAATTAAGATGAATAATACATCGAGACTAATACATTTTGTATATTTTGATAGATACATTTAATTGACTTAAGGTGAAGTTAACAAAATCCGCGGATTTTTTTTTATTTTTATTAGAACGATCGAAATGAACGGCTAGGATGGGCAAGCTTTGCGTTGGATCTTAACAATATACGATTTGATCGTTTTCGTCGAGTGACATAAGACTATACTTCGTCGTTACTAACTGTTTCCTACCCTACTCGTATTCAAGCACGAATGTATTTTCCGCCCTTTGGAGACCTCGAAATACCGCGAATTAATTTCCCAGTCTCGTCATTCGCGAGATGTCAAGAATTTCTGGCAATATTTGTGCGCCATTGTTCTTCATGGAATATACCCCAAATAAACATTTATTTGGTTCAAATAGATATTTATTTGATTTAAATAAATATTTATTTGATTTAAGTAAATATTTATTTGATTCAAATAAATATTTATTCGATTTAAATAAATATTTATTCCATTTAAATGAATATTTATTTGGGCGTACCCGTCAAATAAATGATTTTTCTGCGTGTAAGCGCGCCGTCCCTGCCCGAGAATTTCGTTGTGAAATTTTGAAATCGACGCAGCTGAGCAGTTCCGATGACTTCACCATATCGTTCAATATATCAAACAAACGTTCTCGGAGAAAGAAGAAAAAAAAAACCAAATATCTTGCCATCTTGTATTTTCCATCATGCGCGGAAAGCGGCTTGGAGTCTTGGTGTCCGCCATTGGGCGGCCGTCTACGCGCGCAACACCGAGGAGGCTGGAGGGGCATTAGTTGAACAACGAGAGAATAGTCGTTTCGCTGATAACCGCCTCTGGTCTGTCGTGTGCGAATTAACTGCCACAAATCACCGGGCTGTGGCTTCTTCTTGTTCGCCATTAGTCCGTGCCGCTTCCCTCCGAGTCGTCCTCCGTTCCCTCCGAGCCGTCGAGCGCCGCAGCCCCCGTTTCTGCTTCTGTTTCTGAGTGGGCGAGAAAATGTTTCCAGCTCCGTGGGCGATAGAGCTCTGTGCGGAGAGTTCCCTCGTCGCTCCGCGAGACGAACTCTCCACGAGCGGAGAGCAAAAAAAAGGCCGAGAGCGAGCGAGCAAGCGGAGAGCTTCGGGGGATGAAAGAGCGTCTCGTTCGGAGTGAGCAAAACAGGGGACGAAAGGGGGATGGAAAAAGAAGGGGGTTGGTTTTCTGGCCCCGAAGGTCTCGTTTTCTTTCCCTCGTCGTGGTGTGGGAAACGATTTCTCAGTGTCGAAGGAAGAGACTCGAAGGCGGCGTCGGACTCCACCTAATCTTCCCTGCTTCCTCAATTATTCTTTACAACCCCTGCCCGACGTTCATCTTGGCGTGGTGAAACACCAGCCAGACTCCGTCTCGCCGTGTCTCTTCTCCCCCCGGAGTCGCGCTGCGGCGAAAGAAACAAATGACCGCGAGAATAGTTTCTACTTTGGGCGAAAATCGGAAGACGACCGAGCGGGCTGGTAGGGGTCGAAACTACCCTCAGTGTTCCGCCTCCCTCCTCACTGCGAAGGACTCCGATCAGGCGGAGTGATCCGGGATAATCAGATGTGACTAATCGAAGGAAGCTCGTAACGAAGCTCGTTCGCGCTTCCGTTCTCCCCACTCGTACGCCGTTGGCTTATCGCTAATGGGACCATAAAAGCTTATGGTGCGCGATGCCCGCTCGATACGCTGGAAACTGCCATGCGAACGCCTCCGCCCTCGCGCTAGCTCGGCCGCTTCGCCGACTTCGGCTCGGGAATTCATTTTTACCCTGATTGGATGCTTTCTCGGAAAACATTGCACTACCGGGGGGGAAAAAAATACACAATCGCCCCGCGCAATTACAGAAAATAAAGGGAAGTTCGAGGGGTGGCGAGGGCGCGGCTAGTTCTTTCCTTCATGCGAAGAAAAGCTCCTCCCTGTAAACTCCCGCTGGCAATTGCGTCGGGAAACAACCCCTTTGTTGAGGCCCCGGGCACTCGCATAGTTTCGCTCCGGCGCGCACTTGCCGGATCTGTATCGACGTTCATGATAATGCGGCCGGAAGAGCGCCTCTCCGAGCACCGGAGTCCTTATATTGCCGAGGATTCTGGCCGGTGAAATCATCGTGCCTCTCGACGGCAGCGAGCTATGGCGCGCGCCGCAAGCGCCCCTAACGTCGAGTATTCGCGTGATGCGCTTTGGGCCGAGGACCAACCCTCGTTTCGCCCTCTCGTCACAGAATGCAGCTATGTACGGTCGTCCGTGTGCGAGCCAACCCTCTGGTTATAGCAATATCGCGCCGAACGAGCGAGTCTCCCCTTCGGTGGTATCCGCGAAAATCGCCGAAAATGGGGCAATGCGGGTCGGCTAGCGGATAAGTGGGCTGTGTCCGCTTGGAGCAGAAGCAGTCTCTGTGTCTTTCGCCGAGCTGCTGCCAATTTGGCAGAAAAGACTCAGCCGGAGAGGCGCTTGCTATCGTCTACGAATTAGAGAGCATTCACCTCTCACGCTCATCGGCCCAGCAGCTTAGCGAGCTGCTGGGCCTTCCGGAGCGCAGAGCGACTCCCATAACCCGGCGTCCTGACGACTTCTCCGCCGTTATGGTCCGACAGAGACACTCAAAGGGGATGACGCAGTCCTGGCCTCGCAGTATTACATGCTCCGGATTCCTTCGACGTGTGCAACACCGGCTGGAAGCGCTAGGCTAGTCTCGATACCGCCCTAGCGGAGGGGTTGCGAGCAGCTTCGCTATGTCACTTGAAAAAGAAATGTCAATGATTCGAGGAAAATTCGCTTGCGGGCTGCCAAAGAAACGAATTGTTATTTCAATCCAACTTACTTTCAACTGTTACGATTCCATGAAGGATTGAGATGATAAGTTAGAATACTGTCATCTCGACAGTGTTGCTGTCGTTGTTTCGATATAATATGGAATTGTAAGAATTGAAAGAGAATACATTTTTTTTTAATTTCTTTGGCAGCGGGCAAGCGAATTTTTTTTTCCGTGTATGAAACGCGTTGAGTCATAACTGAGAATCGACGGCCACGGATAACTCGGCTATGCCTGGTTGGCGAACAACTTATTGTATCTTTCCCGAACTGCGGCCAATTTGGCAGAAAAGGCTCAGCCGAGGCCACGCTCGCTATCGGCGCCGAAATGGAGAATGAACACCTTCCAAATGCTGACAATTTGGCAGAAAAGGCTCAGCCGAGGCCACGCTCGCTATCAGCGCCGAAATGAAGACCTCTCTCGCTTCTTGGCCGAGCATATCTCCGCGGGTTTCGGGTCTTCCAGAGCGCAAAGCGACTTCCATAACACATCATCCTGCCGTCTTCTGCCACGCTGTCGTCCGACGGAGACCCTCAAAGGGTCTTGCGCACTCCTGGCCTCGCAGTATTACGTGCTCCGGATTCCTTCCACGCGTGCAAC
This sequence comes from Amblyjoppa fuscipennis, assembly GCA_963575735.1. Lineage (NCBI taxonomy): Eukaryota > Metazoa > Arthropoda > Insecta > Hymenoptera > Ichneumonidae > Amblyjoppa > Amblyjoppa fuscipennis. Next base: position 9,105,926 of record OY754489.1, on the reverse strand, counting down.
ACCGCCTAGCACTGCGCCACTATCTCTCGATAGCGCTCCGCCGGAGGGGTTGCTAGTCTCGCTGTACGAACGCCTCGCCTCGTAACTGGGAATCAGCGGCCACGAGCTTGTCCGCCTGCGGTTCCGTACGTGTAAGCTACGGTCCTCGCTCGCTGGCGTGTCTGATATGGGAAGGCTGCACGGGACGGAGGGAATATACGCAGGGAGGAGGTAGAGAGCACACACATAAAGAAGCCCCAGCCGGAGCAAGCGGTAGGAGCGAGACGGAACAAAATGAAACGGGGGGGGGGAATGGCCGCGGAGCACGAAGGAGGATCTCGCAAGGGTTGGTTGCGAGCCCGTAACCTTTATGGCGTCTGGCGTGGACGCGTATCACCATCACCCCGTCCACCCGAGCCAACCTCGTAATAAATAGTCGACGATATAAAACGCAGGGGGGCGTTGGAGGAGGGGGAGGGGGAAGATCGTGCGGAAGCCCGGATCCGCGATAACGCCTGAATCGTGTCTACCGGCCAGAGTCTGACCAGCGACGGGGACATTTTCAACCTTTCGATATAAAGTTCGTAGCTTTTACCTTTTTTTTCTCCTAATTTTATTTCTACCTCTTTGGACCGAGGAATCGAAACGGCAGGACGGAGGAATCGAGATCCCTGGTTCGCAAACGGAGGGGCGGAGAGGGGCGGGGGGGGGGGAGTTAAAAGCCGTGGACGTTATACCAGGGATAATGGGAAAAGCTGACCGGGTATAATATTCGTTTGTTCGAAACCAGCCGGGGGGGAAGCGCGGATACAATTTTCAAGGTATAACGAGAATTCTCGACCGCAACAGCCGCTGCCCGCCCCCCTATCGTGCTGAATGTATTCTGCCATATTGGACAACGGAAATGTCACACAGCAGTCCGCGGGGGGGGGGGTCGAGCGGGAGATAATCGACGGATCGGAGAAACGTTCGCTGTATAGTTTCGCGGTTTTGTCCGAAAACGGGTTTTCAACCGTGTTCGCGAAATTCTCGTATAATAAACCGGGCAAAATAAACAATTAGGTAGACGGTAGAGCCGCGATGGGTGTATGCGAGTCTACCGAGAGTCTAGCTGCGACTCAAATTGCACGCTGATATTTGGAATCTACGTATTAGGTCCGCGATCGTTCTAGCAGACTTTTGGCAGGGTCGCGCGATGGATCTACCGCGTCTACCGTAGATCAGATTTTGGTTTTGCCGAAAAAGGTTGTTCGGCAATTGAACGACAAAGCCTCTAAGCACACGCATTATCCCCAGTTGTCGGTCTACGCATAGCAGTTTGGTCTACTATAGACGGGCGGTTGGAGATCTACGTCTTACGTCCATAATAGTTCCAATATGCAAACTTTTTGTAGAGGCGCACGATGAATCTACCACGTCTATCGTAGATTGAATTTAGTTTTTAACCGAAAAATGAAAGCGTTCGGTGAACGAACGAAAAAAGCCACTGTGCATGTTTATAATCCCCAGTTTTCGGTCTACACACAGCAATTTGATCTACTGTAGACTCGCGGTTATTACGCGCGTCTACGGTCTACTGCAACTCTATTAGAGTATGAAATTTCACGCTAGTTTTTCTCAATCTACATCTTACGTCTACAATCCTCCCAGTAGACTTTTTTACCGTTTATCTTTACCGTAGATCAAACTTCATTTTTACCCGGAAAAGGTTCAATATAGGATTGGCGATGATTATGCGCGTCTACCGAGAGTCTACCTGCGTCCCTAGTCGACCACAAAACTTCACGCTGATTTTGAAATCTACATCTTACACCCACAATCGTAATAAATTACTTCCTCTGCCGCGTCTACGGCAGATAAAATTTCGTTTTTACCCTGAAAAGGTTAAATACAGGATCGAACGAGGGGCGAGAGTGGGTCGGAAAGTACCATCAGCAACATATTGAGCGTTCGGTAAACGAACGAAAAGCCTCTACGCACACTCATAATCGCCCGTTTTCGGTGTACACACAGCGGTTTGTATGCAAATGCGCTAATTAAAAATTGTTGGCGAAACACGGGAAAAAAAATAAAATAAAAAATATCCGAAACCGCGACGATCCAACGATCTCCGTCGACCCGATTCGGAGCCAACAGCCGGTTTCCGCACCCTCCCGAAATTAATCGATCTGTCTCATTGGCCTTTATATGTCCAATATCGCTCCTCCGGGCAAAGGTTCGCGGGCAACCACGCCGACGAAACACGCTGCGTACATATGGGAGAGTAATGCGCTCACTGTTGCGTTAATGCACTCTCATCTCGCGCCCCACACGTAATACCATTACTTCGTGTGATGGCACTTCCACCTCACCCCCCCGCCTCACCCTTTCCCCTCTTTTCATTTAATTGTCACTCGCTCGCGCTGTAATTTGAATCGCGTCGGTACTCGATCGCCTGAATCAAAGCCGAAGCGCCGAGCGAGGCGGAGGGTGGCGGTGAAGGAGAATCCGAGCGATCCGAACAATGATTCACCCTGGCGAGGCTTCGCGAGAGCGCACCACTTTGCACCGTCGGCCGGTGCGGTGGGACGTTAATGCGATTTTAACTGAGTGATTATTTCACGGGGTGTTAAATAAAATAGAAATAAAAAAAGTATACTCCGGAGAGGAGGCAGTTAGAGGGGTCTTCGCGTTTATTCGCTATCTACCGGTGGGCTTATAGCGAAGTTCCAATAAAGATTATAGCACCTTATAGAACGCCGGACGGCGGGAGAAAATCACGGCGCGGGAGGCGCGCTGCGGAGAGGATGAAAAACTAAGGGTTGCTGATAAATAACGACGTCGGTTAAGTATTTCTCGCGTTGATTGGCGAGAAAGGGGTGGATGGGGAAAATAAGAGAACTTCGAGCTTGCGAGCGGACAATCGCTTCAGAATAGCAAATCGGGCTACTTTTCCCGGGAAGACAATTCGATTTTAAATGGCTGATAATTTCTTGAACGCAGGATGGCAAGAAGAGGCTTGGCTGTAAAACTATTAAAAAAAAAGCCAATACGATAAAATAACAAAGATAATAAAATAAAATGATAAAGATAATAAAATAATTCTAATAAAAATTGTAACACCTCACACACTCTCGGTTGTATGTTGAGAAGAAAAAAAAAAAAAAAAGAACGGTAGCTGATAAATAACGCCATCGTCGGTGAAGTATTTTCCACGCTGATAGGCGACAGAAAGCTGTATAGAGAGGTGGATCGAGAAAAAAAAAAGAACTCGGAGCTTGCAAGCGGACAATCGTTTCAGAATAGCAAACCGGGCTACTTTTCCCGGAAAGGTAATTCGATTTTAAACGGGTGATAATTTCTTGAATGCAGGATGGCGGGAAGAGGGGTTTGGCCGTAAAACGATAGAAAAGGTCGTCGAGGCTGGCCGGGGCTGTTGTGCCTGGAAAGAACCTCGGGCGTCTCTCGTTGACTCTCCCCGTTGAGGTGCTGCAACCCGGGGGTAATTACGGGAAAAGCCTTCGCTGGCTTCGCGTCCCGGAGCTTCCCATGATCGCCTTTTTTCACCGCCTCGGATGGGTGGGCGACGGCGGGAGGACCAATGGTGTTTGCGAGAGGGTCGTGGCTAGTGCGAGAAAAAAAAAAAAAGGAAAATGTACGACGGAAAGCCCGAGGGAGGCGAAAAAGCGAGAAGAGCTCCCTGGCGATGTTGCTCGAAGGAGTGCTCGATCCCTCCTCGGGCGAGCCTGGAACGACAAGCCGGTGACAAAAACTATTACGTCTGCGTCAGCCTCGTCGAAGAAGCGCAGCTCCTCTCTTGCCTCTGATGATTGCAATGTACACGCGAGACGCGGGGCGAATATGGACCACTCTCAAACAAAAAAAAAACTTGAATCGTTGATGTAGATAGTAATTTTTTTTTTTTACTTTTTACAATTTATTGTCCACGAACGTCCACAATATTTTATTTGTTAATTTTCCGATCGCACTGTTCGGTTTCCCGTAAAAAAAAAAAAAAAAAAAAAAAAAAAAAAAAAAAAAAAAAAAAAAAAAAAAAAAAAAAAGTACAAACTACAATTTTTAATGCCACGGGAAATAAAACTTAGCAGAAGTGTTTGTTACTTGTTTAACAAAATTATTTTTACCAAAGTTCGTGTTCCGTTTTTACGAAATTGTGTTTTACTGTGTAGGCAGTAAAAAAAAAAAAAATGATTTCGTCAAATCGGAATACGAACCGTGTATGGAACAGAACTGGGCAAAGTACGAGAAAATGCTTCAAGTACAAAGTACAAAGTATCGCAAGTACTTTTTGTACTTGAAGTGTTTTGCAAGTACTTTCCGCAATTAAGTTCTTAGCGTTAAGCGTTGTCTAGGCTATAAAAAAAAGGTGCAACGGCATTTGCACATAGCTTCCTCATAGTCAAAAATCTCTAACTGAATTTTGGGCATTCGTCGTTTTGAGGGAGTATTTTAAATCTATTCTTCCCTCTTTTTCATTAAAAAAATCCATGAGCAGTTTCATAAAGAAATTCATTTAAAAAAAAACAACAAGTGTTTCCTTTTTCTACTCTTTTCTTGTTAATGGAATTTCTTTTACTTAAATTAATAATAAATAAATTCTTGGTAAAATTGTACTCACTGAAAAGTTTGGACATATAATAATATATTAATAAAAACAAGACGTGATGCTACTCATCAATCTGTAATGCGAGTGTTTACTCAAAAACTACTTGTACTTTTCGATTGATGTACTAAAAAGTACTTGTATACTTCGAGCAGTGCCGCAGTTCCGGTATGGTTCATGCTCTCTACTTTTTCCCTAGTTGCATTTTAGGCAAAAATTTATAGCCGTACACTTTATATGGTGATCGAGTTCTGGAAAAATAATAAAATAAAACAAAGCGACAATCAGGGAAAAATTTATCAGGCGATTGTCCGGACGATAAACGTCCCGATCGATCTGCGCGTGTGGCGCTCGCGGGGCGATTGCCAAGAGGTGTTTAACCCCCGGAGGGATGATTGTATTCGTCAAGCGGCTATTTTCATTCTTCCAACCCCCCTCCCGCTAGTTCTTCGCCCGTTTTATTACACGAGGGTGACCGACGAGTTCTTTTTATCCCTGTCCGCTCTTCGTAATGGAAGATTATTCTCCATGACGTGCTTTTCTCATAATTCCGGGACCGTCACGATTATTACACGCGTCCACTTTCACCATATTATATATATATATATATATAGACATATATACATAAAAGCATGTTGATTTATATATAATACCCAGATAGCCCCCGCGTGACTGTCTCGTAGAACATGCGTGATAATACGACGACCCCTCGTGACCCCGCAGTAGTTGCCGCTATTCGTAATCTACGCCTCTCAGAGCGAACCACTGTGGAGTAATATGGTATATATGGTTATATATATATATATATATATATATATATATATATATATATATATATATATGTATATATATATAGATATATGTGTATGTGTATGTGTGAGTGTGAGCATATTTTCCTGGTAACATTTTTCCCCTCACTATTGTGTTCGATCTCTCTGCCTGGTGGCAGTGAGTTCAGCGACGACCGCGAACCCGACGAGTCAACTGCCTGCTGGATTTCCCACGGATGCATCGGAGGCACAAGTGCACTTGTAACGGGCCGAGTAACATAGGTGACAATGGACGTTTCAATTGGCCACATTTTTCCAATCGATGAAGTAGCTCTCTCGTTCTTTCCGTCGTTTCGTGTTGTTTTTTTTTTATTTCTCTCTTTTTTTTTTTTCCTGGACGGAAGAATCGCAATTTGTGTCGCTTCTGCAACGCGCCCGCCTCCCTGTCTCCTTTACCGCGCAATAACGTGGACGAGGGGTAGAGTTAAAATTTTACGGATCTTGTTACACATTATAACGATACACCTGAGATCGGGCGAACAGCCATAATTCTGAGAGATCATAATCATTATCATGTCTTAGAATTCCATACTAGTTGTCTCTTCGCTTAATGTATACACAAGATTGATCGCGAGACAAATTGAAAGTGCTGTTACCATATTATTCGTTTATTCTACTTTAAGTCTCATGTTTTTTTTTTTTTTTTTTGACAATGGTGTTTTCTGATTATTTGATTTGCCTGCAACAATCACATGTCATTATTTTGATCTCTTATTGATTCATAGTTCAACCGGGGCATAATAAAATTACCACTATTGATACCGATACAAATCACACCTCTGGAGGCTAAAAAAAATGCCGCAATTTTCAGTTAAAAATCGTGTTTCCGCGAAAGGCGAAGATTTTACGCAGTTATCATTTTTGCCACTCTTATCGCATGAAATAAAAAAACATCAAATTTTTACCGGCGTAACAATGATTGTTACTATATTAACGGTAATTATTACCGTTTAGTAAGTATTTTTGACCTGCATTCTTATTTAGAATTTTTCGTTTAAAACATCAAAGGATTATCGTAGCGCAGATTCGATAATAATTTTACTTTACCCTTTAATCTTAACCCTTTAAGATTCGATTATAATTCACGAAGTTAAACACGGGCGAGTGAGCGGAATGGATGCTTATGCAGGGCACATTTACATCTCTACAACTCACAGCTCTACCGGAAAACATCTCTATCATATTACAAGTCTTCAACATTAGAACTTTACTAAAATCTCTACCAGAGAGTAAAAAAACTACCAGAATCAAAATAAAACTCTATCAGACTTGAAATAAAACTCTATCGGACTTGAAGTAAAACTCTACCGTGATTGAAATAAAACTCTACCGCAATACAAGGCTGGACTGTAGCCCTGTATTCCGGTAGAGTTTTATTTCAAGTCCGGTAGAGTTTTATTTCAAGTCCGGAAGAGTTTTATTTAAAGTCCGGTAGAGTCTTACTTGAAGCCCGGTAGAGTTTTATCTTGATTCTGGTAGTTTTTTTTTTTTCTCTCTGGTAGAGATTTTGGCAGAGTTTTAATACGGTAGAGTTGTTATGTGGTAAAAGAGGTGCCTTTTTTTTTTGATAGAGTTGTTGTGTGGTAAAACTGTGCGTGGCAGAAATGTAAATGTGCCGTGCGCAGCCCCTTGTGACTATGATAATGATATTTATTATCACAATTATTATTATTACCGGTCACAATTATTATTATTATTACCTCATGAAAACATGTTAACAATTTTGCACAAGGTACAATTTTCACCCCGTCTTATCAATAATTTTCCGTAGAAAACATCAAGGGCTTATCGCAGCGCCGATTCACTCTAAGATTCGATAATCATTAGCGAAGGTAAACATGGCCGAGTGAGCTGGATCGATGGTTATGCGGCCCCTTGTGACTCCGCGCTCTACTAATTGATCGAATCTCCGTTATTCCTCCCGCGCTATTCTCCGCGGGACCGTTTACTCTCTCTCTCTCTCTCTCTCAGGTTCCTTCGTCGGGCTGGCGAGGAAGCGTGCGCGCGGATCTCGCCCATCTATAACCCTCTCCCCGGGGCCTCGCTCACCCGCTCGATGCATTAATGCAATCCCCGGCGAGCATCAGCATCGATGCACTCTCCGCGCGTTCGCCGCGCCGAAACTACGGCCTGCTCCGTCTCCCGCCGTTCCCCCGTTGTATTGTCGAATGATCGATTCGGATTGCTTCCTTCCGCCGCTCGCTTCCGTTCCGCCCATACACATGCCTCGCTTGATTCCGACACCCGCGGATCACGGTCAGTGACGCTGGCCGGCCCGCGATATTCCGCGGTCCTGAGAACGACGCTGGGCGTCGCGTGGCGAAATTTATAATGCCAACCTGCTGCCAGCGTGAGAATAATATACTAGGAGCGGGAGAGCCCGCCGTTCGGGCCAAAACGGACCAGTGCCGAAATTCGGGAGATTATCATTTCGACCGAAATCCCGCAGCCAGCAAAATCATTTATTTGACGACCACCGTTTTTTATTTGGTTTGAGTAAAATATTTATTTGATTTTACGTAACTATTTACTTCATTTAAATAAATATTTATATTAAAATATAATATTAAAATATAATATTTATAATTTATTATTATTATTATAATTTATTATTATTTTATAATTTATTATTTTATTATAGTATTTGTAATAAAATTTTACTTAAGCCAAGTAAACGGTGGTCGTCAAACAAATTATTTTTCTGCGTGCGGAGCGAGTGGGCAAAGTGGACCGCACTCGAGATGAGACATTTTTTATTTTTGGAGAAAAAAAAAATTGATAAAAAAAGAAATGGTCCGTTTTGCCCCGGGCTTTCCTCTCGAGAGAGCTCGCGTCGGACAAGCGTCGAAACGTCGGGGTAAATCATTTTTGCTCAAGGAGCAAAATAGTTAATATAGAGGAGGAAAATATTGCAGGTAAAATGGTAACGAAGTTAAAAGTTTTGTTTGGAAATTAATTAGCGATATTGGAAGCTTGTTTTACATAAATTGTTTCGGAAATTTCAGGCACATGTGTACTATTCCGTGGATGACGACGCTGGGCGTCGGGTTTCGCAATTTATAACGCCAAGCTGCTGCCAGCGTGCGAATAATGTACTGGGAGCGGTTGACCGCAAATCGGGGCAAAATAGACCAGTGTCAAAATCATTGAGATCATAATTTCCAACGAAATCCGGGGCGAGTGAACAAAGTGGACCGTATTCGAGACGGAATCTTTTTTCCGCGAAAGAAAAGTGGGAACAAGAAGATAGTCCGTTTGCCTCCGGCTAAAAAAAAAAAAAAAAAATTTGTTGGAAAATTAATGAACGGCAATTTTACCGTAAAATTTGTATTTTTAATGACATTTTTTTTTTTTTTTTTTTTTTTTTTTTTTTTAAATTTCAGGCGAAAGATTTCAAATTTTAATATCCGACGTTTAAATTTTACGACAAAGTACATTAATGTTCAATCGATGTGAGCAATTGAGTGAATTTCAAGTTCCGATAAATTAAATTACAATTTATTTTTACATTGAACCGCCGCACTATTTTAAACAATTTTCGTCGCGAAGCCCACCTTCGGCTCGTTATAAAAGTTTCAATCCGCGCGTCGGCTAACATTGTACCGGGCACGGGTTGTGTGTATCGGAGTATGAAAACTGGGCGCGTCTCGACGTCGACTTTAAAGTTAAAACCGGAGGAGTGCCGGCGTCGAGGACAGGATTTTCGGCTGAGTACCTACGGCCGTCGACATACCCACATACATATACATAAAAACATATATATATATATATATACGTGCATAAATGCATCCATACATGTTTATGTGCGTCGGTGACATCAGTAACGGTGAACTAGGTACGTACACTGCCGGCAAACTCGGTCTCCGTTTCCCCCCCCCCCCCCCCCCCGCGAGCTTGAGAGGCGAGACTCTGATTTTTATATAACTCCTCGTGTATGGTTGCGTCCCGACTCTGCATCGCTATAGGGCTGTACATAGAAGCCGGATGAATTCGGCGATCGGCCCGAGAGGCAAAGGATTACTTCCGAACTCCCTCGCTCTCTTCCCAGCAGCCGCCCCCGTGTTGCGCTGCATAGACCGAGGGCATATACACTATTTTACGTACACGCGAGGAAATCGTAGTGCCGGGTAGTGGATTCGTTTCCATGTATATGGGCCCGAAAAGGAACCGGCGGAAACGTTCGTAAATTTTTATATCGACTACCCGACCGCACACTATTGCCCCATGCTCGCCACTCCGCGTCTCCGCTTCGATTTATCGTTCGTCGGGTATCGTCTTTTGCCACCGTGCGCGAGAGACTGTGCTACGTTCGACTGCCGTATGGAAATTCCTCCCAGCAACGATTTCGCCCGGTATCGACGATAATATATAATATATAATATATAATATATAATATATAATATATAATATATAATATATAATATATAATATATAATATATAATATATAATATATAATATATAATATATAATATATAATATATAATATATAATATATAATATATAATATATAATATATAATATATAATATATAATATATAATATAAAGATTTCCTGATCATTTGTTGAATATTCATTTTTCTATTTATAACAATTTTTTTAACATTACTATTATAGAAAACGAATGTTTTTAGCATCTTACATGTGATTGATTTTTTTTTTCGATTTTTCCATCTCATTCGAAAGTTCGAAATTCTCACTGAATATCATTTTTGGCCGGGAATGCACATATGTGAGGCACTCTGTAAAAGTATATAGTCGTGTATATACTTCTTCCGGTGCTTGGAAGCAAATTCGATATTACGTTTCTCAAGTTGAGGAGAGCCAGGTTGGTTAAGGTAGTCCTTGCGAATAGTGTTCACTTCGCACAAGTTTCGAAGAAATGAGAGGGAGTTGCAAAACACTTCTCGATGGTATAAAATTCTGAAAAAAATCGAGCAAAGGTGCTGAAAACACTAATTTTACATGATAATAATTCCAAAATGTTATCAACAAATTGATGAAAAATAAAATCTTGTAACAAATTTTCCAGAAAACCAACTTTTTAAATAAAATTGATGCGTTCATTTTTTGTGAATACGGATCAATTTTTTTTCAGATTTTTAAATTCACTTCCAATTTCGTGACTACAAATTTTTGTCACATAGAAAATAAAAATTTCGCCGACGAAATATCGACGACTCGTGCGATTTGCTTCGGAACGCTCTAACGTAGGATAATTCACGCCTATCCATAATTCGAAGCTAAATGAAAGAAACGATAACAAAACACCGCTGCGAGTTCATTGAATTGGGTCCCGAAAAGGAGCCATCGGAAACGCCTCTAAATTTTTTTTAACGCTTTTTTTCGATGTATCGTTCTTCGTCTTTCGCCAGCGCGTTGCGTTCGAGCGCCGTACGGAAATTCCGGCTCGCAGCGATTTCGGCCGCTATCGACTCTCGCGACGTGCGCGAGACCACGCGCGTACCTACTTTCGACTGTTTACTCTCCTCGCACAGAGAAACCCGCTCTCGACGTCCGCGCGTCCGCGTGTGCGTTACCTCGACGTGTGCCCGAGCGCGTGTGTGCGTTTCCTCGCATGCCGAAACACCCGCGACCGTTCCGAGGCAACAAGAAAGCCGTGTAATACGTCGAAAGGGCCGAGCGATGATTCCCCGTTCGCGCGCCGCCCATAAGTCCGTCGCCGAAACAGCGATCCATCGCTGATTTATCGAACGGGCGATAAATTTCACCGTACGTTTTAAATAAAAAGACCAAAAAAAAAAAGACAACAAATTGTACGGAACGAGAGTGGGGAAACGTGACGCGCTGCAATGCGTCACCCCCCCCCCCCCCCCCCCCCCATACGCCGTGCCAATGCCGCTCTTTTCCATTCTGTATCGCGGGCGGGCGAGCGAGAACAGTGGCGCGAGCAGAAGCACACAGTGGTCCGCATTGACGAATAGACCGCGTATACACCAAGTGAACGACGAGCAAACGTACGAATGAACGGCTTGGCCGGAGGGGGAGGCGGGAGGTGGTGGGATGGATGTGTGTACATATGTATGTGCATGCATATCGATTTCCCATACACACAGTCGCGGGGGGAAGGGGGGGGGGGAGGGGGGTTGGTAGCGATAATAACGTATTTCATGGCTCTCCTCTTCGCTCCGCTGTTACTGGCCCGGAGGGAGGACGAAACCTCCATCCCCCCCCCCCCTTTTTCCTCACCCCCCATCGCGTCATACTCCAGCTCTCCGTGCATGATATATCTAGGTTTAATATGGGAACTCTCGTGAACGAGACGGAGTTCCTCTCTCATTCATATCCCTGTGCACATATCTTCGGGCGAGTAGCCACTCTGCAGAAGCGAGATAGCGTTATAATGCATGCTCCGGAGGGTTTCCTCGACGACGGTGGGAGATCGGTTCTGATTATTTTATGACGATAGTGACGGTGGGCTCGATTGGTGATTAGTTTATTGCGGCGGTGTGAGCGAGAGGGAAGTGTGGATGGATCGAAACCCGACGGGGAAACGATGGTGTTGCGAAGGTGTAGTCAATGGCGATGGGAGACTTGCTCGGTCGGTAAGGAAAACTGTAATTCATTTAGCGAGAGGCGCATGAGGTTTTAGGGTAAATGCGAACTTAGCATGAATGCTCTGGCTGTTGGGAGGGTGCGGATTATTTGGGTTTCGAGGGGGAGGTTAAGACTCTCGAGGAAAAAGGATTACAGTTTTTGTTACCGACGTTATTTTGTTTTCATATAGTTTTATTTCGTATGTGAAATTTATCGTTTTATTTCACGTAGGCAATTTATAGTTTTGTCTCTTATATGGGATTTATAGTTTTCTTTCGTGTAGTTTCATGTAGTGCATAATCCTTGGGCACATTTCTTCGGGTGATTAACTACTCTGTAGAAGCGAAACGGCCGTATAATGCATTCCGGATGGTTTCCTCGACGACGACGGGAGGGAGATCGGTTCTTATTATTATGTAGCGATAGTTAAGCTCGCTCTTCTCAATCGGTGATTAGTTTATTGCGCTGGAACGATCAAAACGGAACGAAGATGTTCTAGTCGAAGGCGATGAGAGACTTAGTCGGTCGGTAACGAAAATTGTAATACATTTATCACGAAGCATCAGACATTTTAAGCTGAAGGCAAATTATCGTTATTCTCTCCCGACTGTTGCACTGTTAAACATTTTTGTTCGAAAATTCATAAAATGTATGTAAAGTTTTATGCATATAAAGTACACGAAATTTCATTGACAAGTGTGTAAGAAAATTGCGTTACCGGCACATTAAAAACAATATTATTCGTATAATATTTGTAACAATAGCGTAATTTTCATACACGGAAGTCTTAATTTTGAATGCCATCACCGGTAATTTTAATGTACAGGCATTGCATTTAACATAAAATCGTTAAAATTCAAATGCAATGTATACGAATTATAATTTCATATACCGAGCTTCTATATTTCATATAGCTGCGTATATTAAACGTGTTGTAAATTTTCATAAAATTTTTAACAGTCTGTGAGAGTGCGAACAATTTGGACTCCCAGATGGAGGTTAACACCCTCGAGGAAAAAGGATTACAGTTTTTTCTCACCGACGTTATGTTTCCCCCCCCAGACAAAGTATCAAACAAATCTTTTATATGGCCGGTGCGAGAACTTTTTGTTTTACTCCACGGTGATGGAGGTGATATTCGACCTCCGAGGAGAAAAACTCCCTCGGCCGTCTTTCCTCGATGTCCCTCCACCCCCCTTCATGATTTATGTAGCTCGAACTTCCGCGGGAACGAGGCACCGCAGCGCGACCCGGAAGAATGTCCGTCTGCCTCGAGTTATACGGCCATGTGCCATAGGCCGAGGGAAAACGGCCGCGAAGATCTTCCAACCAAGTGGCTCGACGTTTCCGGCAGCGTAATTACATCATCCTCCTAATGCACCGGATATCGTCTCTCCTCGGATCCGCATACATACGAAGAAGAAAAAGAACAAACAAACAAACAAACAAAAAAACCGAAAAAGAAGAAACTCCGGTTATATTTATCATAAATTTCATAGATTGGTCTGTCAGTCGCGACGACAGAAAGACGTCCGGACGAAGGGTGGTCCAAAGTGAGGAGCGTCGGGAGGGCTCGAATCCGCAACTAAAAGTTGAAGTCGAGGGAAACAGGAGATAAAGAACAGACGACCACAAAACTACCAAGACGGAGGATTCCATCGCTACCGGTTGCGGGGGTGGGGCTGGGGGTGGGGGTTGGTTGCGCAAGAAAACGGGAGCAAGAGAGAACCGTGACGAATCTCTCGCACGAACTTCGATTAATCCAAGTTCACGAGTATTCGAGGGGGATGGTTGGGAAAGCGGTGGCTGTTGAGGAAAGCGAGAGCGGTGAGGAAGGGGTGAGAAGGGGCGGGGTGGGCGGTCTGGGGGTGGTTTTCTTGGAAAGCCCCGGCGAAAATAGATAAGGAAATACCGCTGTGGGCCCCGCCGGGAAACTTTGTTACCCTGGTACGCCGCGCTCCGGTGGGATATATACTTTCCTCATGATTTATGTAGAAAGAGTGAAGGGGCGGCGATGGTGGTGGGGGGGGGAGGGGCGAGGGGGTAGGTTTTGGACGAAGAACCGAGCGAGAGTCGGAAAGACGCGGCGGACGTGGGGGAACAACGAGCGACGAGAGGAGCGAGCTGTGGCCGGCAAGGCAGTGAGGCTTCTCTTATTTTCCTTATACAAAAGAATCTGTGCGAGGCAGGAAAAAGAGAGAAGCTTTTCGCCTCCTCCTTCGCCCCCCCCCCCCCCCCCCCCCCCTCCCGGAGAGCCCGAATCGATCTCGTTGCCGATCAGGACGTCGGACGCGCTCGTGAGAACTTGATTAATCCCCGCAATAGTCCTTGTCCCCTCATTTCATCGACTGACCACCTAGGCAGATGTCGAGGGATGGGAAAGGGAAGGGCGTAAGTCGCGTCGTTTTCGCACGCTCAGTCGCGTCGGATAGGCCCGACTGTTTCGTAGTTGTTGGCATGTGTATTGTAACGAATATGTGGCTGACTATTCGCTAAGACACACGATATCAGTTAGGGTTGACAATTGACGAACGAACGGGCGATCGATGCAAGATCGATCGTCATGTAAAACAGTCCTGATCGGACTTTCAGAGAGTAAAAAGCTTGACAGTTCACACTCGAAATACTTCGTCGTGATTGTACTAATAATATCCACCCCAGAACCTAATACGCGCGTTATTCATTCCCACCGTCGTTACAGTATGTAGAGTAGAAGTCCGATTGATCGGGAGCGGATTGAGCGTGAGTCTTTCGAGGTTTTTTCTCTTCTTTTTTGTTTATGCGCGGAGCGGGGATAGTGAAAGAGGTGACGGACGAAAGTCGAAGGATGTGCAAGAAGCAAACCAAAGAGTAGCTTATGCATTGACTTATGCACATAAGTCAATAACGGCTGATGATAAAACTTTATTTTGACTAGTTACAATGACGTTTGGTACAAATTCCGCTGGATTGCTCAATACCGCGAACTAGAGTGTGAATCTTTGGATATGTTTTTTCATTGATAGTACATAAGCTAGTGTTTTTTTAAGTACTCAGGGTATTCAAGAAGCAAACAAATGTCTCTACTTTGGTTTGCTTCTTGCACTTTCTTCGATTGTCGTCTGTCATCTGTTTCGTTTTTACGCGCTCCTCGCATTAAAAAAAAAAATAAAAAAAAAACCTCGTAAGACGCACGGTTGCTCAGATCGCCGTTAGTCGAGGTTCTACTGTATTTAACAATTAAGCGCAAGTTGTGCCAAATGTCATTGTAACTAGTCAAAATAAAGCTGTATCATTAGCCATTATTGATTTATATACTTTCGCTCTCTAGTTCGGATTCAACGGGATTTCGATTATTCGGCGAGTCTTCGGTCCCGAGCATCCCGGTTAATCGGGGTTCTACTGTATGTACATTCGGTCAATATGAATAAAAAATTGGGAGTGGAATGAGAGATTCTGGGCTTTTATACCGACGAAATTTGGCGGAGGAGGAGGAGGTGGAGAGGAGGAGAGGAGGAAGAGAGGAGAGGAGAGGAGGAGAGGAGGAGGAGGAGAGGAGGAGGAGGAGAGGAGGAGGAGAGGAGGAGGAGAGGAGGAGGAGAGGAGGAGGAGAGGAGGAGGTGAAGGAGAAGAGGAGAGGAGAAGGAGGAGAAGAGGAGGAGGTGGAGGAGAGGAGGAGGAAAGGAGGAGGAGGAGGAGGAGGAGGAGGGGCGAGTTGATCTACAGAGAACTCTGATGAAAGAATTTATTGCGAGAGCGATTCAGCGGAGTTGGGAGGGGAGAGGGCGGTAGGATCGCCCGAGGCGATTCCACCGTCTCCAACGAATATTCCTCCTTTCCGAGTGCTCCCCTCAGTCTCTCTCTTCTCTCCGCGTCTCTCAAAGTTTAATTAGTGCAAGTTGCGTTCTGAAAGGAGCCGAACGACCAGCGGGGAGTAGTCGGGCGACGGGAGGCGCCGGTAGGAGCCCAGAGTTGGAATAGGTCTGTTCGGAAGGGCATTGCTGGGTAGGAAAGCCAACTGCCGGGGAGAGAAACACCGAGAAGTTCCCCATTTCGGGCTGGGACGGCTACGGGGCTTCCAGCCGCGATTTCCCTCGTGGGAGGAACGCAGCGGGAATCGGGCCTGTCACGAGACGTCCCGAAAATTTCGTGCGTGACGGAAACGCGCGCAAACGGCAGGTCGATGCCTCTCCGTACACGCCGGCTCGAAACACAGGGAAATAAAAATTGTATTTACGTGATGATCCGCAAATACATATTTATTTGAATTAATTATAGTTATTTGAATTAAATATATTTATCTGAATTAAATACCTATTTATTTTTATTAAATACATGAAGCTGAAGGGCTTCAGTCAATGGCTTATTGACCCACTCTAAGTTATTATAACGGAAAGAAAGAATACGCATTGTAAGTGAAGCCAAGAAATGTCTTCTACTCCTTTTACAAAACAAGCATTTTAAATAAATAGATTTTTTTAAAAATAAATGCGGCCGAAGTTCTTCGACCAGTGGCTTATTGGCCCACTCTAAGTCATTGTAAAGGGATTTAAAAAATAGAGATCAATAAATGTCTACTACTGTTATTGAATAAAAATTTAATTAAATAAATGTTTATCTTTATTAAAGAGATATTTGCTAATGAGCTTCTGAATTCGAGAATGGAGCTTCCATCACTCTGGAACCGATGTGTACGAATTCCTTTACGAGTTACACGAGTTGCACGAGTTATACGAGATTTTCGCTAGCCTCGGATGTGTCGAAACCGTGAAAATCTCTGGACGGGCTAACGGTGAGAGACTCCTTGTAAGCAATCGAAATAATGGCTCGGCGACATTATCGGGCTGATCCGATCGTAGGAGGCCGGAGGATGGGCGAGAGGGATGGAGTGGCTAAGCCTCTCTTTATCGCCTTATTTTTCGAGGGCTCCGTGAGCCACTTGTATACCTCTCGTCCTCCCTTCGCAGCCTCCCTCGAGTCCACCGGCTGCACCCGATTCTCCAATCGCGAGCTATTACCCGAAGCTTCCCATCCTTTCGCGGCTTTTGTACGGAAAAATCGCGACAATAACGTCTCTCTTCGGGATGGATTTTCTCTTCGAGGTGTAAAAAAGATTTACACGGACAAAAAGAAAAATTGGCAAGCTCGCTTGCAGCCTGCCGGTAATGATATTGTCACTTCGGCTCTGAAACTTTAACAACGGAACGCTCCGAACGACACCTCGTCGCTTCAATACCGCGTGAAGATTTTAACAATTGCAAGTAGATTGAATATGAAATATATTTGTTTTGTTCAATGAATGAAAAATTAATTCGTCGAATGGAAGAGCTGCTTTTCGTAAAAGTAATATCGTTAGATGAATTAGGAAATCCGCTCGCCAGTGCGACAAAAACAGTTTCCTATTATATTTTTAGTAAAATAAAATTTTAGTAAATGGTAGACAAAAAAGTAGCAAATAAAATTGTTCAGTACAATAAAATTGTAATGAATGGCCACAAAATCGTGGAACTTGCAGACAAGTTTTTTTTTTTTTTTTTGAGCATTTAGTAAATGGTAAATCAAAAAGTAGCAAATAAAATTGTTCGTTGCAATAAAGTTTCAGTAAATAGTAAATTTAAAAAAAAAACACTAAATACAATTTTTTAGTAAAACAAAAAAAAAATCGTTTCGGAATCGTTGCGAACGGAAAATCGTTGTGAAACTTGCGTACAAGTTTTTTTTTTGTCCCGCGAGCGAATTGTTATTGAGCAATTGACATATTTTTCTTCGCGGCGAGGCCGCCCGCTAAAAGCTCGAGTCCCTCAGAAATGGAGCTTGGAAGGGCAATTAAAATTCCATTAATCAAAATATGAATTATAATGGCTCGGGCACGATGAAAATCTCCCGGTGTGCACACACCAATCTCTCACAGTGTGTACTCCGTGCACGCGCACCCGCGAAAAGAAAACTCACGGTACTCAGCACGCAAAGAGAGTGTAACGCGATGGTGGTTTTGTGCTCGCCCGAAGGACACGCGATCACACACGGCCAGTGTGTAACAGCACGTCGACCGAGCTTCGTAAATACGTGCACACGCACACACATATGTGCATATGTATAGTACACATAGCGGTAGGTTTGGCTTTCGTGGTCGGGGCAATCGCGATAATGGTGTCGCGACGTTATCGGCCTTATCGGATTGATCGAGGGCCGTGCCCTGACCGGCTGCCCGCGTTATCGCCTTATTTTCCGTTCTCCGTTCGCGATTCTCATTCCCGCGACAGAGAACTCACTGTTCCCTCTCGGTACACGTATCACGCACCCCCCCGCGAAGGGAAAGTCCTCTGCCGTCTCCGGAACGCGAGGGTTTCTCGACTTTGCACGCGAGGCGAAACATCGATTTTCGCGTTTTTTTTTTTTTTTTTTTTTTTCTGTATTTATTTATATTTATTTCATTTCTTATCTATTAATTCTTTTGCAACATTGTTTTGTATGCACTGTGCAAAAAAAAAAAAAGATCGTATTAAATTTAATGTATTGGACATTCTTATGCGTAAAATTGCGCATTAAATTTCGTGGAACAATTTTGATGAAAAAGTCATTTAGATTGTATTAAAAAATTTAGAAACACTTTAGTTTAAATAGTTCAGTTTTATTTTTCTGTCAAAGTTTACTAATTCCAATAATTTTCATTAACTTCACTTCAAAAGTGTATTCGTCTTTCATTGAACATTAATTATACATTAAATTGTAATGTACTAGTTTTTGCATAAAAACCTTCAGTCGGCTACAATATTAGATTTACAATACTATTTAACAATGCAGGAAACCGAAAATACGAGATGTACATAAAATTACACTGAAATATCAATAATTCAATGATATTCAATTGATACATTTAAAGATTCAAAGTTTCACACTGTAAAACAACATTCTAAATCTATTACACTAGACTGTAAGTTTTTATGCAAAAACCGGTCCGTTAAAATTACTTTTTTACAGTCGAGCGATTGAAAGCTTTTCGGTTTCGTTTTTATGACTCTATTATGACAAGTTGAAGTTCCTCCATTCCATTGTCGGATATCGTCGGACATAAATAAAAGGCTTAGCCCGTTTGATGGATACGACTGCAAATGGAATTTGGATTGAGTTGTACGAAGTGCACGGGGTGAAATTCTATCGGGCGGATCTCTCGAAGTCGTCCGATGACTGGGCGATCTTTATTAACGCACCGATTAGCCGAGGTCTGCGCGCGCGAGGCCACGCAGGAAACGCAGCGCTGTGCCCTCGCACGCACACGCTCTCGGTACACGAACCTTTCGGTCTGACGGATCGAGGAGGCGAGACGCGAGCCACCGATTAATCTACACACCTTTCCATTTGGTTTATCGCTCAGGGAGTTTCGGAGCTGCGTGCACGCGCCAGATACACGTCGCTCAATGTAGAGCCAAGCCCCGACGGAGTTTCGCCACTCCGCGGGGATCCATTAGCAAACTGAAACTCACGCACGTGCGTAGAATCACGCAATGGCACCGCGACCGCGCCGTACGAACGTTAATCACCTGTTATGAAAAAAGGACATTTTTTGGCAATAAAAAATACATTTTTGTAACACCTGCACGAAAAGTCCCGCTTTTCGTGCCTGTAAAGTGGGACGAAATTCGGTAAACAATTTCAAAATATCATAAAATCTGAGGGAATGTTTAAATTATTTGCCTAAATTGTAACAAACAGAGGCACCCAACTGCTCTAAACGCCACGCAGAAAAATAATTTATTTGACTGCCATCGTTTATATAGATAAAATAAAATATTTATTTGATTTAAATAAATATTTATTTCATTTATGTAACTATTTACTTTATTCATATAAATATTCATTTAAATCAAATAAATATTTTGTTTAATCTTAATAAACGTTGGCCGTCAAATAAATTGTTTTTCTCGATTTGCGTGCCAAGTTTCAATCCGATTGACAACACCGTTCTTGAGTTACAGACATTTTTTTCTGAACGTGATTTTTCGATCTTTTGGAATATTCTGAACAAGTTTTCATAAAAATCTCAAAAACATTTTTTTTTTTCACTAAAACAAAGCTTCCTCTACGAGAAAGCAAAATTGAAAAAAAAAAAAAAAAAAATGTTTGAGAACAAAAAATAAATGCCCATCCGTCTACAGGTTGGTAGCAGCGAATCGTTTGATTTTTGCAATTCTTTTTTTCGTATAAAATTTGTTCGTCCGGCGGTAAATTGTTTTGATCGCTGTTTCTGACCAAGCCGGCAAATGCCGTAGGGAAGAGCGGGGCAAAACGGAACAGCCAGTCGGGATGCATCGACGGGGCAAAACGGGACAGCCAATCCGAATGTATCGATGGGGCAAAACGGGACTTCCAAAAATTATTGGAAAATCGTGTTTTTATAAAGGCAATTTTCCGATAATTCTAAGATTGTCTGTCCCATTTTGCCCCGCTCCGCCCTACGTCGAGCACTGAAGAGCCGAACGAAGATCTTCCCTACGGTCGTAACTCCCATGAGAAGCAACGAACCGCGTCTCCGACGGAATAAATAAGGCAACCTAAGAATGGAATCAAGCAAAGAAATAAAATAAAAAAATACGCAGATAATAGATACAACAGTGAAGGGCGGAAGTTGTGTCTGTCTAGCCGTGCAGCGAGAGTCTGGCCGTTGGTCCGAGCACTCGAGCGAGTTGTGCCCTGGTAGTCTCTGCCCGGGTTAGCCCATTGCATCCCCCGCTCCGTCTCTTCCTTTCGTCGGCATCATTATCCATTTCGTTGAATGGCCCGGCTCGCCCCTCGAGCCCCTCTTTCGCCGCCTCGTTTTCACCCTTGCTCTCTACTTTTTCTGTCGTTTCCAACCCAAGCCTTCCAGAGACGCTCTACGGAGTACGGAAACCGAGTGCCATGCGCGACCTACGACCGACCAGCCATCGCTATACATACATATATACTCATACAAATATACATACATACATATATATACATATATACACATACGCATACACATACACATACACATACACATACACATACACATACACATACGTGTATGTCTATATTTATGTGTGTATGTGTGCAGGAGGGTTTTGGTGCGCGTTGGCCACAACCATTCCCTCGACTGCTCATAATTTAACTTCAGCATCATTAAAACACATTCGACGGACGCACGCCCAGAAACACCGGCAAAGCTCGCACCCGAGCCGCTGCCACAGGGCACAAGTGCATCGTCCGAATTTCAGTCGGATAATTTCTTTCCGTCGCTTCAATTTTATTTTTTATTTTTCATTCTGTTTTATTTATTTATTTATTTTTTTCATTTTTCTTTTTTTTTTTTTTCGTTTTAATTTATTTCTCTATCTCTGTAGCTTTCTCGGCTCGCTCGTCCGTTGCGGAGCGTCCGTCGGGCTCGAACGGATCGGGAGCCAAGCCCAATGTGATCGGCTAGAATACTTTTTGTCGTTGTTTTTTCTTTTTTTGTTGTTTTTTTTTTTTTTTTTTTACGTTTCTCTCTTCGTCTGCCAGCAGCCGGCGCGTAGCGCGCCGCTCTCGAGCTTTGTTTTACTTTTATCTGTCATTCGTCCGGAATGGAGAAAAATGGAGAAACAAAACGAAAATGGAGAAAACCCGGGGAGAATCGCACGGGGGAGTGACGCAGTCATTGGGACTCGATTCGCCCTATGGCCAAAGCTGCAGACGATGTGTTTCTTTATTTTTGTTTCTCCCTCCTTGCGCGTTCGAAATTCGGACTCTCTTCTAGCTGAAGCTCTAAAGGGAGGAAAAAACGACGAAGCCCGCTTATCAGACTCGAGGTATTTTGATGCTAAACTGAAAATAACTGATCAGAGACACTCACGCATTTATTCGCGATAATCCGAGGAAGCTTGACAGGTAGTTTAAATACTCTGGAAAAAATACATTTTGAATAAAAATGTTTAATAATAAAAAATAAATAAAATTGTACAGCTGGCCTCGAGCGAAGCACTAAACTATACTAAAACTTTTTACAGACGTAAATAGTTTTAGTGATCCATCCAGTTATTGGGACTCGATTCGCCACAGTCGAAGCTGCAGACGAAGTGGTTTTTTTATTTTTGTTTCTCCCTCCTTGCACGTTCGAAATTCGGACTCCCTTCTAGCTGAAGCTCTAAAGGGAGAAAAAACGACGAAGCCCGCTTATCAGACTCGAGGTATTTGAATGCTAAACTGATAATAACTTTATAGGCAATTTAAATGCTCCGAAAAAAAAAATACATATATAATAAAAAATTTTAATCATAAAAATAATATAAAAAATATACAAACCGACAGCGTTGGGTGCGCGGTCGGTGTGTGGCTTCGGCGGTCTCCCGAGTTAAGCACCTTTGCTTGCGTCCAGTAGATGGATGGGTGACCGCTTAGCCGCGCACTGACTAGCGCATCGAACGTTGAGCGGGAGGTCAGTTTTTCTGAGTCCTTGATGTTTGAAAACATCGAAGAATCAGAAAAATAGAGCCATCTGCACCGACACGGGTTTTCCGCAGTTTCCCCGTGTCCTCGGTAAATGCGGTGCAGTGTAGCTAAGACGGCTGCGGACGCAACGGCAGTTAGGTAGCGTAGCGAAGTGCGGGTAGGGAATGATAGGGGGGAACAGGGAAGGGATCCGTAAAAACCCGTCAGGGTATACGGTGGTATGGAACAACAATAAAAATAAAATAATAAAAAATATACAGCCGGGCTCGAGCGAAGCCCTAAAGTGTCCTAAAACCATTGACGTCTATCCATCCAGTCATTGGGACTCGATTCGCCCATGGTCAAAGGGTGCGCTCGATTTGTCACTTTATTTTTATTTCTCCCTCATTCCTCGTTCGAAATTCGTACACCCTCCTGGCTGAAACTCTAAAAGTAAAAAAAAAAAAAAAAACAAAAAATGAATAGAAAAAGGAGAATAATCCGGCTTATCAGGCTCGACTTATTTTAATGCTAAACTGAAAATAACTAATTAGAGACACGTACGGATTTATTCACGAAAATCCGAGGAAGCTTGACAGGCAGTTCAAATGCTCTGAAAAAAAAAATAATAATAAATGAAAAAATAAAAATAAAAATATCCAACCCGGCCCGAGCGAAGCCCTAAAGTATACTAAAACCATTTGCGTCTATCCATCCGACTCGCTCGCTCAACTCGCCCATAAAACTTTTCGTCTCCCTTTGCAGCGAGAGTGCAAGTGCTCTCCTTTTTGTAAATGGAAGAGCTTTTGCGACCTAATAGTCTGCCAGGTATTCATGGCCGAGAGGCGGACGAGAGAGAGAGTGCTCGGCTAGTTTTAAAGGGACGAAATTAATCCCGGTTAAACTTCGGGAGTAACGATGAAACACGAGAGCGTTTCGTTGCTGGAAGGCGTGTATGCGCGGCGGTGCGTTCACGGTCTTCGCGACAGAGAGTGGACACAGCATCCGCCCGACGGGATTGCACACGGATAAATAATGTTATTAAAAAAATTGTTTTAATGAGAGAGCGTCTCACACGATTTCGCGGATAATATTAACACGGACGATATTTAATTTTTGTCGGTTAAAAAAAAAAAAGATCGTGTCAATAATTGACAGTCTTGAATAAAACTAATTGTAGGTGCACTCCATTTTTTTTTTTTTAATATTATATTTATATCTTCAATATTATTTTAATATTTTGTGTAAAAAAAAATAAATAAATAAAAAAGAATTGTAATTCCTAGCATTTTTTATACTCGGGCCTGTGGATTTTTTTCCCACCCTTGCGACCACCCTTACGAACGATCAACTCCATAAAATTTTTGGAACGATTTTTTCTCTACCGTGAAACAAATAAACTATCTTTTATTTTCTCCCCTGAAATCATCGAACCCCTCCTATAAATTCGCAGTTGATACTTCAATATTTCGTAGAGAGCCAATTTTTTCCACCTTCTCTTTCGTTCCGTGCAATCGTCGAAAACCCCTTATAAATCGAAACCTTTGATATTTCAATATTTCGAATAGTCACAATTGTTTATTTTGTATTTTTTCTTAGAGAAATAAAACAATAGAAATAAACAATTGTGAAGCGTTCATCTTTGACAGAAATGTATACGATTCTCACGAACAATCAAATCCATGGGATGATCGAAGCGATTTTTTCTCTATCGTTGAAATGAATGAACCACCCTTCATTTTTTTCCCTCTGAAATCGACTCGCTTGACATTTCAATATTTTTCGCAGAAACACAATTCTTCTTTTTTTTCGTTTTCTATTTCTTTCGATTTTCGAAACAATTTCTTCTCTAAACAAATTGTTTCGATTATTCGAAACAATTTCTTCACTAAACAAATTATTTCGATAATCGAAACAGTTTCTTCTCTAACGCCGACACAAATAAACCGCCTTTCATTCTTAGCCACTCACTCCTTACACGTAAAAAGTGTCTACCGAAATAACTTTTTTTTTTTTTTCAATATCTTGTTTTTCCTGAAATCGACTCACTTGGTATTTAGATATTTCTCAGAGTAATAATTTGTTACGTTCCATCTCTAGTAAACGGATTTATCTTCGACACACATGCACACGATTCTTGCGAGCAATATCAACCTCACATGATCGAAACAATTTCTTCTTCGCCATCGAACCAAATAAACCACCATTAATTTTTCCTCCCGCTCGAAATCACCGAACACTCCCACAAATCCAAACCCTCGACATTTAAATATTTCATAGGAACACAATTTCCAATTTTTCCGTCCGTTCCCTAAAAAACGTGTTTATCTTTGACACACATGTATCCGATTTCTCCATTAGCCCATCGCGCTCGCTCGCGCCCTCTCTGCGGCATTACCGAGCAATCTTGCCTGCGCGAGACAGGCCAAGATACGGTAAAAATTGAGCCCGAGGGGTTGCGCAATGTAGTCACCGGGTAGCATTAGAGCATAGCGGCAACGGGGTTGTTTGCCGGCTGAGGCTGAAAGCTCTGACGCGAGGGCATAAATACAACCCGAGGAAGGAAGAGAGGACACAAACCAGTAAAGCATGGAGAGACGAGAAAACCGCTACGGAAAGGACGGGCGCGCTCCAAGGGGGGAGGGGAAGGGGGGAGGGGGGGGGGGGGGGTGGAGGGGTGAGAATATATGTGGTCGTTATATAGTGGTAGAAAACGCGAGCATGATAAATGCCTGGCTCGCACATCACGTCGGGCGACGCACGTCGCTCAAAAGCGGGAACGCTGGTCTCTCTCTTTCGTCGTTCTACAATGCCCTCCTACAGACAAGTCCGGAGAGAGTGAGAGACACACACATATATATATATATATATATACATATATACAGATAGCGGGAGCCGAGTTCGTGAGAGAGCGCACCGCCTATTATGCTAAAATGCAATCTCCTGATAACCGCGCGAGCCTCGCGAGCTATGGAGTGTACCGCACGTATTCCGCGGTTCCGGACGCCCCGAGCTCCTCTGGAGGGGGGCGGGGGAGCTTAATTTCACCTATCTGTGCCTCACTGTGTACGACGGGGCTCCCGGACGGAAACGAAATTCTCTCGAAACGAGAACTCGTAGATAGACCAAAACCCGCGAAACTGTCCTATAGCGGATTGGAGCGTGGCGAGGGGGGAGGGGGGGGATAACTGGTCCGTTAGAAATATGAGAAATAAATAGGGTGGGAGGGTAGGGATGAAGTACGTAACAAGAGACCCGGAGAAACTGCTCACGCTCGAGTAGACAGTTAAACGAATCGAGAAGTAAAACATCGTATGTGCACACATATATCGACGCGCTATATATATATATATATCTTATATATATAGGGGAGAGCGGGGCAAAAGGGGACAGTGGGCCGAAAGTCAATTTTCCAATAATTTTTGGTTGCCCCACTTTTGTCCGAACGATACATCCGGATGTTCAAGCCCGTCTTGCCCCACTTACAACCACCGCCACACAGCAAAAACGGTTTGGACTTTTTACAACTCATTGTCCACAAACGTCCACAATTTTTTATTTGTTAATTTTCTAGTTTCGGAAACAAAAGTACGGACTAAAATAATCTGTACTTAGACAAAGTCTTGTCAGTTTGTCTGTAAAATAGACAAACGAGTTTGTCACCTATTTGACAAAGTTATTTTCACGAAATTTCACATTCCGATTTTACGAAATTATTTTGTCACTGTGCACCATCCAAAAGTTATTGGGAAATTGCGTTTTGACCGATTAGCGCGTTCTGCACCGCTGTCCCATTTTGCCCCGCTCTCCCCTGTGCATAGCGGACAGCGGGGCAAAATGAGACAATGGGACAAAACGGGACACTGGCGCAAAACGCAATTTCCCAATAACTTTTGGATGCGCCATTTTGTCCCAACGATTCATCCGGATTTTCAAGCCCACGTTTTAGCCCACCGTTTCATTTTGCCCAGCTCCCACCTATACATATATAGATGCATGTATACATGTTTGTACGTAGAGAGACTGAGAACGACTTTGGGAGCGATCGCCCGATGATGCGAAAGCCGGAGAAGAGATAGCCCGAAACGGTATGTACGGTTTGCGGAGTAAAGAGCGAAGAGTGCCAAAGGCGCGGAGTGGGGGAGGGAAGCAGAGGAATCCGGCCGCAGCCGAATAGCGGAGATAGAGGGATTCTGAACGGGGAAAACTAATCTCGTAATCGACAAACGTCCATTCGAGTCTGAAACATCAAAGCGGGGATTCCAGCGTCTCATTCGTATGTACTTGTTAAAGTCTGGTAGGATACGCGCGTGTGCCATATTCCTGTGCGGTGGGAGCGGGAAAGCCGGAGGAGCGATCGGGGAGAGCGAGCGGGAGACACTTCCGATCTTTGACGAGAAAGCAATGAGGGTTGATACGAGGCGCGTGATCGGTTCGCCGTCCCGGAGGAATCGGCTTTACTGCTGCAGAGACGCTTCTAGGCGCGCTCCGGGGATTAGATTGAATTAGGGGTGGAACCGCTGAGAAAGTGGGAACATCGATACAAGAGACAGCGCGTTCGATTTAACGGGAAGCGACGGTGGTGAGAATTACTTCCGGCGAAGTAAACTGGACGAAGACAAGTGCGAAAGTGCGTCTGATCTTTCGGGTTCGACTCGTTCGTGATCTCTGGAAGATCTTGAGCAGGACGATGTGTTTTGACACAGTGCGCTGTTTAGTTGCGATTTCCGTAAAATTGAGCCGTAAGAAAAAAAAAAATCTGGATCCTCAGTTTGGTATCTTGAGAAAGGTTTGTGAGGGTCTTTACAGGAAAACACGGAAATGGTATTTAGGGCAATGAAAAAGAAATTTCGAGAGACGCCATTTTTTCGCTCCTCATTAAGAGCATCGATGCCTCAGTACAGATCTTCTTAATGCTTCGCGCTCTGGGGTTTAGATTGAATTAGGGGTGGAATCTTTGTATCTTACTTTGTATTTGACAAGTACTTCAAGTACGGAAATTACTTTCTACTTAACCTACTTGCGTTACTAAGTCCTTAGTACTTTGAGTACTCTTCGGTACTTTTCCCAGCTTTTAGTAAAATACCAACTTTTGGGTATTTTCCCCAAAAATACTGTTTCAAATTTCTCCGGAAGATTTCAACCATTAGGATAAAAGTAGTGAACACGACCCGTCCGACTTCCATCCACTTACCGTGCAAAAATCGACCCTGCAAATTTTACTCTACATCCACAACTGAAAAAAACCCCCATTCACGAAAAAAAAAACACTGCGCACCGTGCCTCTGCCTTCGCCCCCGCAGTCGGATAATTCCCCGTGAATCGCAGGGAACTAGCGGCGGGAAAGTATTATCACGAGCGGATTATAATGTCGGTGGGAAGCGGCGTATAATTGCGTACAATGTATAAGCGTAGAAACAGAGTTTCCGGGGCGTTGTCGTAAGCGATTCTCGTGAGGCGAACGCTCGTCCGAGCGTGGAATAGGCCGCTTGCGAGAGAGCCGGGAGAGAGCTCGTCGGGCCACTCGCGTAGGGTTGGTTACTACTTCCCTCCTCGGATTAGCCCCGGCCTTTATTACTCCGGTAAATTGGTCGGTGTTACGCAACAACCGCCGGTCCTGACCGTTCCCCGACGGGTATTTCGTCTCTCTGAAACTCCGCGTATATCTCCATACTACTCAGCGCGCCAGTTTCGAGTACGTGATGCCTCTCGAAAATGCGCACGAGCATCCACACACACACACACGCACACAACCCGTTTGATACCGCCTGCGAGTTCTACTTTGGAAAGTGCATCGTTCAGCCGACATGAAACGCGTTACGTCGTAACGCGCTTCGCATCGCTCCGACACACCGAATGCGATTATAAAGACAAAAAATAAATTAAAACAAAAAAAAACATAAAAAAATTCGAGCCATGCTCGTTTCTCCTTTGAGTCCCGCATTATAATTTAATCTCGTTACCTCCGAGCGCGCCTGCGTCTGTCTTGTAAGACATCGAGCAAATTTTAATTAATCGCGCTATCGAAATGAAGCGTCTCGACGCAGAAAATCAAAATTGCCGATTATGCGTGCGCAAGGACGAAAAATGTGAACACCACGCCTCGGGTCATAGGGGAGAGCGGGTCAAAATGGGACGGGGGGGGGGGGGCAAAACTCAGTTTTCCAACAGTTTTTCGATGCCCCATTTTTGTCCCAACGATACATCAGGTTTTTCGGCTGAAAATTGAACTCCAAAAGTTAATTCGATCTCGTCATTACAACTGCGAGCCCCAGAGTCTAAAAGAAAGAGCCACCGAAATAAGATAAGTCCAGAATTTTATGATACTGTACGACATACGCCTGTATTTGTTTTTATATTAAATGATCGAAATTAATATGCGAGGTGTGCGAAGGTAAATTATTATAACTTTATTACGGAATTGTGTGGAATGAGAATGATTGTTGCGAGGAACATTTATTATTATTATTATTTATTTATTTATTTATTTAATCCGAAGCTCTAGGACTAAGTCCCCTGATAGCTGAGCAAAAATACATTATTCAAGAGACAAATACAGAAGAAAAAAAAAAACACGTAAATAGAGACCTAATCGACCAAATTACACTGCCGACGACGTAATACTAACTGATTATAACACTGAATAATACTACTGAGAATTAAAATAGGAATGAGAAAGTAAACGGTAAAAGCTAAAGGCTAAAAGACATTTACTGTCAAAGATTGGTAAATGACGAGGACTCGGGTGTAAATCTGTCGACTGTAACGAAAACATTAATTATTTTATCAAGAAAAAAAAAATGGTATTGCATCGATCGTGATGATTTTTCTTAAATTTGTTCGATTGACATTGCAATCGGGACATTGTCGACAATTTGACCTATTCGTCTTATGTCCTATTTTCCTCAG
Organism: Amblyjoppa fuscipennis; assembly: GCA_963575735.1. Classification (NCBI taxonomy): domain Eukaryota; kingdom Metazoa; phylum Arthropoda; class Insecta; order Hymenoptera; family Ichneumonidae; genus Amblyjoppa; species Amblyjoppa fuscipennis. The sequence continues at coordinate 9,076,648 of OY754489.1, read as the reverse complement.
CCGTTGTCTTCGTCGTCTCCGGAGCGAAACACTTCTTTATGTCCCAAAATCTGCCTTCATTACATGTGTAATTTTAATTGTGACTTAGACAAGTTTCTGCCTTTACAGTGTCTTCGGAATCGAGAACAAGGTCGCGATCCGGTGCTAAATCTCTCCGTCCGTTTCGCTACCCCTTCGGGCTGGCCGAAGGACCTTTTCATCCCGGCCTCCCTCCAGCGCGCCTCTCCCAGGTCCGGGCGCACTCCTCTCTTTTACCTCATCTCGGATAAATCTCATGTGAAATATACCGATCCTTTCGAGTAAGCAGCAGCAGCAGCAGCGGCAGAACTCGCTGCTCGCAATCGTGGCGGCGTTAAGAGCTGCAAGATAGAATAGACGGGGAGCGAGAGAGGACCTCTCGGGTTTTGCCCTCCCCCCGCGCTGCCTGCGCTTTTGCCCTCCCGTGTGAGTTAAGAGCCCAGGCCCGGGCTACGTAATCCGGAAAGCTCATCGTGTAATTTCCCATAAGACTGAGAGAGGAAGGCACGACGGAGCTTTCACAGGCTCGCTTCACCTCGTCAAAACTTTCCGCGAGAGGAGCGAGAGAGGTGAGACCCTATATATATATAGGGTGTGTATATATATATATGTATATGTGCGCATGTATATATAAAACGGGAGCTTTCCCTCCGGCATCCTCGTCCCAGCTCTCGGTCCATAGAACGGTGTCTCGCTGGCGCGTCTATCTCTCCCGAGCTTTTCTCTGCAGTTAGCCCAGGTGCCGCGACACTTTATCACTTCGTCGATCCGCACGGCTCTCGCTTCTCTTCCGGCTAAAGGAGAGCGTAGCAACTTCCATCCAGGCATCCTCGGTGCCACCCCTCTTTTCGTGTATTTATTAACTGTAGGTGCAACGCGTGTCTCGGGTGGAAGAGCTCTTCGAGTGGGAAATCTTGAGCTACGTGGAGCGGGCAAAGTAAAGTCAGGAAAATGATTTTACTATAGAGGAAAATCTGCTCGAGCATCCTCGTCTCAGCTCTCCATCCGTACTCTGATAAAAAATAGGGTTGAAGCAACTAAAGTTGGATCAACTATCGGTTGAATCAATTATCGGTCGGATCAACTATCGGTTGAATCAATTATCGGTCGGATCAACTATCGGTTGAATCAATTATCGGTCGGATCAACTATCGGTCGAATCAGCTATCGGTCGGATCAGCTATCGGTCGGATCAGCTATCGGTCGGATCAACTATCGGTCGGATCAGCTATCGGTCGGATCAGCTATCGGTCGGATCAGCTATCGGTCGGATCAGCTATCGGTCCAATCAACTATCGGTTCAAGCGCTCTTAATATGCTTAATATGCTTTACGAATATCCAAGAGACAAACCTCCAATTCTGAAAAACGATCTTGCCCTCAGATAACCGTAGTCGGAACCTCACACAGTGCCGGTATCGGCGCAGCATCGGCCAGTGCCCGCTCCCTCTCTCACTCCCACAAGTGAAACCAATAAAGAGATCTCTCTGCCCTGACAGCGACAACGAGACTACGGAAACGAGATCAACGGAGAGCCGAGCCTCTCGACCTGAAACTTTCGGTGTCCCCGCAGGTGACGAACCGCGTGCTCGTTCCGCACAATGTGTGGAGATCCACACATGCATCCCGGCTGCGGTGAATCGAGGATCGTCCCGGTGGCGTCCGGCAGTCGGCGACCGGCAACCTGGGCGCGTCCGGCAATCTTGTTTTCTCCTCTCCTCCGCGCGACCCTGCCGACCCCTCTCCCGTGTAAAGGAAAATTAATGGTGGCGTGAATGCTAATTAAATTTTCTACTACAAACCCGGGGTGTGTTATTACGGGATGAGGAGCCGGCGTGGGTGGGGAGGGTGACGTACACGCGATAGTCCCGTTCAACGCTCATACCGGCGCGAAGCCATGCACGTATCTAATGCACATCAGAAACATACACAACACAGTGTAATATTCCCCCGACTATTATATCCGCAAAGTTGTCCTCCTACTCCCCGGCGCCATAACTAACTCTCGGTTGGCGATGCATGCACGGCGAGAGAGGATGCGCAAGCCGCCTCCATCGAGCGGGACAATAATACACGCGGTGCACGCACACTGAGTGCATGTAACTAACTTATCCGGAGCATCGTTCCGAAACGTTTATCGTCCTCCTGCTGGTCCACACCGGTGGCAAGCCTTAAGGTCGTCTGTAACGCAGCCACATATGGCACATGCACATGCACGTGTACGGTAGAACGGGGCAAAACGGGGACGCTGAGCAATGAAACCTGCTACAACGATACCGAAAGCATAGATCTATTGTTTTTCACACTAACATTGTATTGCCACCAGTTTTGAAAGAACATTAAAACAAAAAATCATCCGGGGCGAAACGGACTACCGTTCGATTTGACTTGCAGCAACTTTTGATAGTTTCATGATTACCCTATTTTACCCAGGCTTCCCCTATATGTATATGTACAGTAGAACCTCGATGATCCGAACCGATTGGGCCTGAGACCAGTTCGGATTAACGATTATTCGGATAATCGAGTTGTGAATCAAAAATATTATAATAATAACATACGTAATGAATATGGGTTTTAAAAAAATATAAATTCGCATACAAACATTATACATATACTTTGGAACATGTTGAACGCTTATTTTAAGCATTCTTTTTGATAAAGTCGTCAATTTTTGGTTGTATGAGCGTATGATACAAACTTGCACACGTCTGCAACAAAGTAACGCTCGACGATATGTAACAATGAAATTTTGCGGCACGGTTCGAATAATCGAGGTGCTACTGTATATGCATATGTATATGTATATGTATATGTATATGTATATGTATATGTATATGTATATGTATATGTATATGTATATGTATATGTATATGTATATGTATATGTATATGTATATGTATATGTATATGTATATGTATATGTATATGTATATGTATATGTATATGTATATGTACATGTATATGTATATGTATACATTTTGGGAGAGGAAACGGAATGGGAGCGTTAATGCCGATTTAGTTGAACGTCACGATGCGCGTCGTCAGGCGTATCGGCGGAAGAGCTTCCACCGCGTTGAAACTCCATAATGAGGGGATGCTGCGTTTTCGTCCGGTGTGTTCGGGGAGCGAGCGACGAGGATACAACAACCGCGGGTTCTCGTTGCGAGGTTAGGGGTGGGTGTATGAGAATATGCGCGAGGCGTGCGGAGCCGGCGCGCGTCGCGACGGAGCCGGAGAAAGCGCGGAGAGATGACACCAGAGTGTGCGAGCGGGAAGAGGAAGGATCCTCTGCCGCGAGTGGATTTCCGCATACGCGATCAATTACCCGGAGCGTAATTATCTTGCGCCCGGGCGCCGGGGCCTTTGAAATTTTCATTGTTGCAAGGGTGGTCGTGCGCCGAGCGTTAACGTACACCGGCGTACCGGGGAGATTCCGCCGGTGCGAGGAGGAACGAGGTAGTTGATGCCTGCGATGAGGACGGCGTTGAGCGCTCTTTGCTCATGAGCGTACATCGGCGTTGCCCGCGTGCGCCTCCGCGGCTTCCTCCGCTCGGTGGAGTTCTGATAGAACCCGACAGCACTTCGCCCGGGCTAACGTGCACTCAACTACTTAATAATGCACCATTCAGCCAACCACTATGCACCCATTACGCTCCTGTGAGCGCGGCGCGCGCGAGAAATTCGCGTCGCGCTTCGTCCCCTCGCGGGCGTAATATGCACTCGTGTGATGCCGCTTCTGCTACCGGCGCGCTGTGCCTCGCCGGTGCATCGGCGCGGAGAGTCTCCTCGGTGTCTATGCGCCGTCTACAAAGGTTGGATGCACGCTCGTGATATTAAACGCTAGCGGAGCTTGAGATTTCCCAGATTCAAAGGAACTGGCACGTGAAACTGGATTCCGAGATTATGTTCCGATGGTAGACTCGCGCATAATCGGAGTCTACAGAAAATTCGCCTAACCGAGGATTGCGGACGCACGATGGGGACTTCGAAGATGAAGATCGAGGCTGACACTCGTCTAGTCGAGTGTAAAGTCTACGCAGACTTCCATCTATATATACTCGGGTTTTCAGTTCACGTAGACTTCTGTCTATATAGATCCGAATCTACAGTCCATGTAGACTTTGGTTTATACAGACTCGAGTTTTCAGTCCACGTAGACTTCGGTCTATATAGACTCGAATCGACGGTCTATGCAGACTTTGGTCTCTATAGACTCGGGTTTTCAGTCCACGTAGATCTCTGTCTATATACACTCGCGGTTTCAGTCCACGTAGACTTCGGGCTATATAGATTCGGGTCTACAATCTACCTAGACTCGGGTCTTCGGTTCACAGACTTTGATAGTGAACGCTACCAAGTCTACGGATTCTACGTAGACTTGGTAGCGACTTATGTACCGGAGTCTACGTAGACTTTGGTATATGTAGACCGAAGTCCACAGTCTGATGGACTCTGCGGTGTCTCTCGGTGTTGTAGAGGTCTCTCTACAATAAACCGCACAGTGAAGAATTCAGTCTACACAGACCGAAATCTACGTATAGACGGAAGTCTGCATAGGCAAGTACCGGACATCGCAGTTATTTCCGTGCGTACGCAATCGTCCTAGCCGCCGGACTTTCGTTAGACGCGCATAACATTTTTACGACGGGTGTATCGTAGACCTGATTCCTCTTACGCGGAAACGTTAGTCGGAACCGCGAAATGTGCAGAGCGCTCTTATTTGAAAAAAAAAAAAAAAAAAAAAAAAAACTCCCCTTGAATTGGACTCGCTGAGATACGAGATTAAGAAAAATTTCAAGTAGCTCGTTTCGGGGTTTTTCTTGCAAAGGAGAAAGGATAAAAGAGAATAACCCGAGAGAGAAAAGGGGTTTAAAACCGTACTTCGGGTAGAATCGAGAGAATGCGCGGGGTACTCACGGTGAAATAACCAACGCGCCGCTATGGCCTTCGGGTACGTTATACGCCCGGCTATCTCGACGAGTAATAGAACGAAAATCTGGCTTTATAAAAAGATATAACTATAATAAAAATGTACTTGGCGTGAAATGGGTAATGAAGAGAGCGAAAGAGCGCGGAGAGAGAGCTCCGAGAGTCAGAATGGGGACCCGCGTGTTTCCTGGCGAGGGGACGACGACGGCTGGCCTTCCACGGAGAAAACGAGACGGAGCTTTTCTGCGGTGCCCGCATAAGCCGCGAGGAAAATGAGACCGCGAGAGAGCGAGACGGTGAAATACGTCGTAGACGCTCACCCGCAACCGCAGCGTTCTCTCGCAGGGGCAAGGTAATTTCCTTGTACGATTAGACGCTCGACGGAGGTGGGCGCGGATACGAGCACGTACGACGAGATTGAAGATTAAATTGAGAGCGGTAAATTCAACGAGATTCGCACAAATAAAAAATGATAAGATTAAGAAAAATAAATAAAAACTTCTGACCATAATTGAATCAGTCGAGAACTCGGAGTGTTCTTTTTGCGACGCTGAGCCATTGCGGAGCTCTCCTGGCAGGGGAAAGAGATTAATGATGACGGTCGTGCGATCAACCCATCCGTGTTGAATCGGAGTCTGCATGTTCTCGACTCTTATCCCAGCAAGCGTGATTCGATGCATCAGAGTTTTGTTCAGAAGTGACAATGGAGATAGCGGAAGAGAGCGCGTGAAATCGGTAAAATTCACAGGGGAATCCCCGTTTTGTCTGAGGGCAATTTTGCTCAAGCGACAACCTGACGAGCCGAATTTCTTGATTCCCGACTGGGGTTGACTCGCGCTCTGGGAATCGAGGGTGGAAACACAGACAAGGGTTCATTCAACGAGATCGGCAAACGAAAATGATAAGGCAAAATGGGACAGTGGGCAGAACTCAATTTTGCAATCATTTTTGGATGTCCCGATTTGTCCCACTCGCCACCACCGGAACCGTCCAAATGTTATTGGAAAATTGCGTTTCGCCCGATTATCCAATTTTGCCCCACTGTCCCATTTTGAACCGCTCTTGCCTAGGATGAAGCAAAAGAAAAAAAGAAAACATTTACCCATGAATCAATCGAGCATTCCGAGCGCTCTCCGCTTAGAATAAAACTTATTAACCCTCCATAAGTCCTACTTTTAAGCGCCACCGTAGGAACGCGCCCGTTTCGGTACGATTTCAGGCGGTACGAATTATAGAGAAGGGTTGATAACGACCTTCCTGCATGGCACATCCGTGTTAAATCGGGTCGGCATATTCTCGTCTCTTATACCACCGAGCGCCATTCAACCGATCAAAGTTTCACATCGAAACGCCAATGGAGATAACGCGGAAGCGGTGAAATTTACAGGGGAATCCCCTTTTGTTTTACGGACAATGTTGCTCGAGCGACGACCTAACGAGCCGAATTTCTCGTTTCCCGACTGCGACTCGCGCTCCGGAAATCGAGGGTCGAAGGACAGGGAACTGGAGTCTGAACTGCGTGTATGTGCAGGGTATGCATGAGGTTCGAAGGGAATAGCCGGGAGAGGCGCCGGGTGGCTGCCACAATTTATTCGCCTGTTTGACTTGCCAAGTCGCTGAACGTCGTCGTCGTCGTCGTCGTCGTCGGGGTTTTCCTCCGGCGTACCCCGGAGAAAACCGTCGGGTTTCTTCCGCTTTCTCTCTCAACCACTGTGCTCTCGTTCTCGCGATACACGATAATCCGCAGGGCCTATATTTACCCGTGAGATGCGCCCACGGCGGTTTTCCTCTGTATAAAGAGCAAAGAGAGGCAGAAAGGGACCAAGTCGCGTGTTTCCACATTCATACCGGAAACAGGAAAGACAAAGACGCGCCGCTCCACGCTCAGCGAACAGGCGAACCTGCCGTAGAGACATTTATTCCCGGTACTTCGGAAAATGTTCGCAACTCCACTTTGCGCGTTCAAGTTTCCCTTAATTGGCTGTACGTCGAACTTTTGCCTGTTTATTCCTACCTGAAAGTCTTGAAATAAAAATAAAAAAACGTAATTTAATGGCTCAATAATTAAATCAATATTAGGCTAGCTCAATACGCGCTACGGAAAGTCGTTTCGGAGGTAAAAAAGAATTTGGTCCACTAGCAGTTTAAAGTGAGTTTTGCTTCGAAGCGTCCAACTACGCCTTTTTAGCCGAAACGCTTTGCGCATTTCATTGTGGGATCGCACGAAAAATCTGAGATGGATAGGTTGAAATGAACCTCCATGTTTACTCGAATTTGACAGTTTTTAGTAATTGAAAAAAACAAAAACTCAAAATCCCATAAAATTTAACGGTTTGGATAGATTTCCGCGAATTTTAATATCAAAGGTCTTTAATCATAACATTATATTTGTATGCAGTTTTAGGACAATTGCTCGAAATTTACCCAATATAGCGCACCGACGAGCTTTTTCAAAAATAAAAAAAAAATTGAATAGCTCAATAATTGGTGCAATTTTCATCCACCTTAATATTTGCTTGAGAAACTCGTCGCAGAGCAAAAAATAAAAAATAAAAAAATTTGGTCCATTACGAGGTTAAACTGAGTTTCGTCTTGAAGCATTCAACTGCGCCTTTTTAGCCGAAACGCTTTGCGCGTTTCGTCGGGGGATGACACGAAAAATCTGAGATGGAAAGGTCGAAATAGACCTCCATGTTTACTCAAATTAGACAGTTTTTAGTAATTGAAAAAAAAAAAATCCTATAACGGTTTTGATTGATTTCTGCGAATTTCAATATCAAAGGTCTCTAATCATAGTATTATAGTTGTACCCTGTTTTAGGACAATTGCTCAAAAATTTACCCAAGACAGCGCTCCGACGACCGTTTTTAAGATAAAAAAAAATTGAATAGCTCAATAATTGATACAATCTTAATCCACCTTAATATTTGCTTCGGAAACTCGTCACAGAGTTAAAAAAAAAAAAAAAACATTTGGTCCATTACGAGTTTAAACTGAGTTTCGTCTTGAAGCATCCAACTGCGCCTTTTTAGCCAAAACGCTTTGGGCGTTTCGTCGCGAAGCCCATGTGCTTAATATCGTCGCGGGATCGCACGAAAAATCTGAGATGGTACGGTGTCTCTCGAGGGGTGGTTGCAGGACCGGTGAGCGGCTTGAAAATTTTTCACGATCGTCGGCGAGCTCGGGCCCGACAATAAAGAAGATTGGGATCGATTTAAGATTCCAATTTCCGGGCTCGCTCCGCGCCCGGCACGGGTGCGGGAAACTCTCCCACTGTGTGTCTCCCATCTCTCGAGAAGCGGAGATTTCTTTCCTTCGTCCCGTTCGCTCCTTTTTTTCGTTGCCACGACGCGAAACTGAGGGCGGTACTCGAGCGTCCGAATTGCCGCGGGTCTTTCTCTTCTTCTTCATCCTGCTGCGAGGATTTTTTTCCTCCCTCGCCTAACTCCGCACCCTTTCTTCTTCCCTCCTTTTATACGTCTCCACTCCTTTTTTTTTACCGCCATCTCGTCAGGAGTTTCGTAATTGGCTCTTGGGGCAAGCGATTCCTCTCGTTCTTCCAGTTCTCGGCTTGCACCTTCGACAACGTTCTCTCTGCAACTGCCATGCAAGAAAAAAAAAGAGAAAGAAAGGGAAACAAGATGGAAAAAGGCGTGAAGAGATATCGCAGGGAGAAACACTATTGGAAGATTGTCTCAGATCCCAAACAATCCAACGCTCCGAACAGCACAGCAGCCCGGTACGCTCGATAGAGTGGAGAACGGGCCAAAACGGACAATGTATGCAAATTTTTGTTCACAGAGCCCATTCCGAATGGACGAGACTGGTCCATTTTGCCCTGCACTCCTTCACAGAGAACGCCGGCCGAAGAGCAAGTCGAATCTCCCAAGTTTTCAACAGCTCCAGGTCGACGAGTCTAATAACCATGGCGAACTCGGAGCCAGCGATTTTTCTCGTTCTTCCAGTTCTCCTCTGCTTGTATCTTCGATGGTGTTCTCTCTGCAGCCTGCTCGTTCCTGGTACCCATACAAAAAAAAAAGAAAAAAAAAAAAACCAGCCGGAAAAAACGTGAAAAGCTATCGTAGGAAAAAACAATATTGGAAGATTGTCTCAAAGCTCAATATCACGAAGCAACCCGAAGAACGGTCTAAAATGAAGGATTTATACAAATTTATACAAAAAAATCCCATTCTAAATGGAGGACAAAATGGACCCGCCATTTTGGCCCGCACTCCCTCACTGAGAACGCCGGTCGAAGGGCAAGTGCCATTTCGCAAGTTTCCAACAGCTCCAGGTTCACGGCTCTAATAACCGTGGCAAACAAGCTCAAAATATCTGATAAAGATCGGTACCCCGGCTACTCGTTGCTCCGGCTGACGGCAGGATTGCGCAACGTTGCCAAGAGGGAAACATCGGGATTGCCTCTCCGTATTCTTCCCTATATGCGTTGGGGCCAAGAGCGCAGATCATAAAACAAAAAGTCGCACCCCAAATGGACGAGTCGGATCCATCCTGTCCGGCGCTCCTTCACAGAAAACGCCGCCCTAAGAGCAAATGGCAATTCGCAAGTTTCCAACAGGTCCAGGTTCAAGGCTCCGATAGCGCTTGATCGTTCTCAGCCGTTAAAAATATTTAATACAGATCGGCACTCCGGCTTTTCGTTGCTCCGGTTGACGGCTAAAGGATCGCGCAACTTTGCCAATAGAGAAACCTCGGTTGGCCCTCCGTACATCCCGGCTGTATGCATTGCGGCGAACACCGCAGAGCGGCGTAGCGCGGTTGATGAGAATTTATCGAGCAATTTTCCTCGTCTCAGGCGGGTCGTCGCGCGGCTAAGGGCGAAAAGTTCTTCCGCTGAGGGACCGGGAGATATAGATGAGCGTGCCGAGAGCAAAGAGAATCGTGAAACGTTATGCAAGGTGCGCTGAGAGACACAAAGCGTTTAGTAGTACCTGTTGAAGGGAACTAGGACGAAATAACGCCGGTGTCTTCCGCTCCTCTGACGAGAGAAGGAAGTTTATGTCCCGTAACAAGATCCCTCTACTCCGGAGCAGGGGATGCTGTGTCTTAGCTTCGTTTGTCCCCAAGAACATTCGACCCGAAATTATTTCCAGGGTGATACCCGGAATGTAGTCCGCGGGACTCCCACCCTACCGTGTTGGCATCCGGCCTCAGGAGCCGAAGAGAATAAGGAAACGAAGACGGAGAAGATGATGATAGGTCACAGCCTATACTCTCCCACGATGAGGATTTTTTTCCCCACAGTTCATCTCTCTATAATATAAAAAGACTTCGAATCGGAGGGACGTGAAGTTGGCTAATAATAGGGATCTTGAAGTGGGATAACAATTAGACCATGAATAATAATAATAATAATAAATAGAGCCGCGAATTTGTCCCATGGTGGGGACATGAAGTTGGTAAATAATAAGGATATGAAGTTGGCGAACACTGAGGGCATGAAGTTGGCGAATAATGCGGGGATGAAGTTGGCGAATAATGCGGGTTAAAGTTGGCGAATAATGCGGGCATGAAGTTGGCGAATAATAGGCGCATGCAATTGGCGAATAATACGAATATGAAGTTGGCTAGTAATGGGGACATGACCTCGGCTAGTAATAGGGACATGACCTTGACTAGTAATAGGGACATGACCTTGGCTAGTACTAGGGACATGACCTTCGTTAGTAACAGGAACATGACCTTGGCTAGTAATAGGGACATGACCTTGGCTAGTAATAGGTTCATGACCTTGGCTAGTAACAGGGACATGACCTCGGCTAGTAACAGGAACATGACCTTGCCTAGTAATAGGTTCATGACCTTGGCTAGTAATAGGGACATTACAATCGCCAACAGTAGGGGTGTGAAGTTGGCTAATAGTAGCGACGTGGAGTTGGCTAATAATAGGGACATGAACTTGACTATTAGTAGGCGCGCGAAATTGGCTAATAGTGGAAGCGTGAAGGTGGCTAATAATAGGGGCGTGAAGTTGGTCACCTTCGGTGATCCCTCAGCGTAAAATCTAGGGTCTCTTAGAGGGGAGTTTAAAGTCGTCTACCGAGTCCCCCTTGGATGGTCCTTCAACCTGAAATGTTCTGTCCCTTTATGAGGAGGGGGGAGGCGGATCGAGGATGATACCAGGAATGTGGTCCACAGGACGCCCTCCCCACCCTCTCAGCATTCGGCCTTAGGAGCCGAAGAGAATGCGGAAATGACGACGGAGAAGATGATGAAGAGTCCGCTGATAGGCCACCTCGTGTACTCGCCCACGATGAGTATTTTTTTTCACCCCGCTACATATATATATATATATTTCTTTTTATTCTCCCTTGCTTCGGCGCCCTAACTGGCGCCGGCTCACGAAAGGAAAAGTTACCGGGCTCGCGAATCCCTCACGCGAGAACGAGCTTCCCCGCGCGAGGCAGCGATGAGAGAAAAAGTTGAAATACGAGGGTAAACCATGGTGTGTGCGTGTGGACACCAGCTTCGGCCGGGGGCAAAGGCGGCCCCCGTGAGCCGGCGGTGAGATACGCAATCGATCACGGGCCGCTGAAAAAAGAGGGAGAAGCGGGCGAAGAAAAACACGCGCAGCGGCCGGAACTGCCGGGACGAGTGTCGAGTTTGGCCCGGTGAGGTTTTTCTGCCCGTATATAAGAAATTCTACCGATAAAAAAAAGACACACACACGGAAATATTGACACAAAGCTCCGGAGCTGGAGTGAATATCGCACGTTTTTTTTACTCCCTTTCCAACCCCCGCGCGTATATCTTGGACAGTAGTTTCCAGTTCGCTTCGCTCGTTGCGTGAGTTATCTCGGCGGATTTAATTTTTTCCATCGGTAGTTCGAGGAAATATCTCGAATCGGTGAATTCAGTTCACCTCGACCATTCGCCTTTCTATGTATCGCTATGTATACACATATATGTGCGCGTCTTATATCGGGTTCACGTTCGCGCTTCAAGCCTCTGTAACCGTCCGGAAATTACGTTCTTCCGTTCGGCTTTTCTATAATAACCGGGGGGCGTCCCGAGAACGACCATCACCTGCAACCCCAGAAATATTTCTCTCTTATACCCATCCCCGTCGGGGATTCTTCGAGTTGACCTAATCGAAACAATCTTCCGCGCAATTTCTGCTCCAACTCCTTCGGAAGTTCGTACATGACGCGCGCTCGCGGATAGCAGCCGTGTTATCAGCGATCGTCGCCGACGTGACGAGCTCACTCTCACGCCTTGTGTACCGCGCCCATTGGTACCGGCGACGCGGAGGTGAATGACCCTTTTTCCACCGCGATTGAACTGGTCGAAGACACTTGACCCCAGGTCGTCGCACCTATCTTTCCCTTGGGCCGCACATGCTCGGACGGAGCGCGCTCTGAGTTCCTCGCTAACTCCCGAAGGAATGAATATTTTTAGGTCCAATTGTAGTGAAATCGAAACGCCAGACTCCGACCGACAAGACCGAGCCATTAAAGATCTTTAAAAATCGCCTCTTCAAAAGTTACAGCGTTTATAAGAAAACCCTTAACATAGCGGGAATGGAAAACCTGATGAGTGGCCAGTTTTTTAAGATGAGGTAATCGATCAATCACACTCCTCGGATGAATTCGTCGGTAAGCGCGAGTCGCATTATTACCGAGAGGACCTCTAAATCCTTCGAGTAATTCGCTTTAATTTATGCTCCGAGTGAATATTTTTAGGTTCAATTGTAGTGAAATCGAAACGCCAGACTCCGACCGACAAGACCGAGCCACGGAAGATCGTTAAAAATCGACTGTTCAAAAGTTACAGCGTTTATAAGAAAACCCTTAACATAGCGAGAATGGAAAACCTGATGAGTGGCCTGTTTTTTAAGGTGAGGTAATTGATCAATCACACTCCTCGGATGAATTCTTCGGTAAGCGCGAGTCTTACACGTTAACCGCGTGTGTCGAGCGCGGCGGTGCGCATTATTACCGAGAGGAGCTCGAAATCCTTCGGGTAATTCGCTTTAATTTATGCCCCGAGCGGGATGTTTTATTCACCGGCACGTAACCGGGAGCGCCAAGAGAGCTTCCCCTCACCCTCCGGTAATCGCGGGTCCGGGTTTCGTCGTTTCTGAACTAGACGCGGAAATCTCCGGAGACCGGTCGCGCGAGGTGAGGGAGGAAGAAAGGAGCTTTCGCGGATCTCTTCCACAGGCGCTCGTCGGAGGAAAAAGCGAAGCAGGTTTTTCCGAGCGGCTTCGGCTTCGCCGCCTCTCCGCCACGTCGACGGGGGTTTTCCGACCGTGCCCGTCTCCCGACATCTCGGTTAATTGGGTTTGTTAGAATGTTTTATGCACCGGCACCTGCCAAGACGTGATTCACCCGTCAAAGCAATAGCAACATCGCCGCAACGCCGGGATGCGTTTCGCTTAATTGGATTTACCGGAAACTGCCAACGTGAATTTAACCGACGGCTTTCGTCCGAGCTTTTGGAATTTTCGTCCCGACGACCGAAACCGTCACTGGGTCAGGTCGAGTCGGGGAAAAAATTCGAGAACACATTTTTTTTTTTTTTTTTCAACCGGATGCGTCGATCAAGTAACTTCCAGCGATTGTCCTCGCGGCTTTTAGCGAAGCTGACGATCGAAGATAAATAGCTTCCTTCGGTGTGAGCTTTATTTATTCCTGTGAAGCCAGAAAAGCTGATTGCAATGTGTCTCATCAATCAGGGAAAGCGCAGAGCAATCAAAAAAACAGCAAAAAATTAAAATAGGGTCTCTCGTCCGAGGTTTCGAACTTTCGTCGCGAGGATCAAAACTACACCAAAAAAAAAAAATATATATTTATTTGACGATCGTCTCGCAAACAAATATACATTCAATTTAAATAGATATTTATGTTATTTAATAAATAATTATATATGCGGGTCACCCAACAAATAAATTTTCTGGGTGTATTGTTGGATCAGTTTGTGTCGGGGAAAAAAATCTAATAAGACATTTTCCAACCGGACGTGTCAGTCGAGTAATTTTCCTCTTTATTCTCGCAGTTTTTAACGAACGCAATGATCGAAGATAAATACAGTCCTTCAACGCGAGATTCATTTATTTCTGATAACCCAGAAAAGCTGATTGGAATATCTCAGATCATGAAAAGGCCACGGTTATTAAAAATTACAGCAAAAAATAAAAATAGGATCTTTCGTCCGAGGCTTCGAACTTTCGTCGTGAGGATCAAAACTACACTCAAAAAAAGTATTTATTTAGCGATCGCCTCGCAAACAAATATACATTCAATTAAAATACGTATTGATGTGTATTGAGTAAATATGTATCAGTATTAAATAAATTTGTATTTAAATTAAGCAAGTAATTACATGCGGTTCACCCATCAAATAAATTTTCCGGGCTATGTTATTGGATCACTTTGAGTCGTGGAAAAAAAAAAAAAAATTTAAGAAAACATTTTCCGACCGGACGTGTCGATCGAGTAATTTCCGTCCTTACTCTCGCGGCATTAAACGAAGGTGGCGATCGAAGATAAATACAGTCCTTCATTGGGAGCTTCGCTTATTTCTGATAACCGAGAAATGTTGATTGCAATATCTCAGATCAGGAAAAGGCCACGGTTATTAAAAATTACAGCGAAAAATAAAAATAGGATCTTTCGTCCGAGGTTTAGAACTTTCGTCGTGAGGATCAAAAATGCACCAAAAAAAAATTATCTATTTAACGATCGCCTCGCAAACAATATACATTCAATTTTTTTTTTTTTTTGTTTTGTATTTGTATTTATTTTAATACATTCAATTTAAATGAAAATTTATTTGCATTAAATCAACATTTATTTGGATTAAATAAATATCTATGGCAATTAGACAAATAATTACATGCGGTTCACCCATCAAATAAATTTTCCGGGCTATGTTATTGGATCACTTTGAGTCGTGGAAAAAAAAAAAAAAAAAATTGAAGAAAACATTTTCCGACCGGACGTGTCGATCGAGTAATTTCCGTCCTTACTCTCGCGGCATTAAACGAAGGTGGCGATCGAAGATAAATACAGTCCTTCATTGGGAGCTTCGCTTATTCCTGATAACCGAGAAAAGCTGATTGCAATGTCTCTCATCAGTGGAACCAGCGCTGGAATAAAAAGACGAGCTAAAAAAGAAAAAAAGAAAAAAAAAAACCTTCTCCGAAGCGACGTTACAGGAATTATTCGCCGACTCTTTAGAAATCGTCAACACTTCATCGAATTAAATTCGCGCAAAGCTCCCACCGCTGCTTCGTCGTTTGCCCATAATCCGATAACTAAAAATATCTCATTGCGTCAAGGGGGTCGCTCTCTCGCTCCCGGCAACGAAGTACCGATGCTAATTTGCCCCGACGTCTCTCTCTCTCTCCATGAGCACTGCTTCGGCTCAAAGAAATCAAACCACCGAGCGCGCGACGTCGCTTCGGCAATCGCGGAGCCCAGCGATGATTACTGGAAAATTGCGCGCGATAATTACGAACGATTAAGCCTCCACCCAACCCCGCTCTCCGCGGTAATGACGTCTCTCTCTCTCTCTCTCCATCGCGGTCACTAATTATGAGGGACGTGGCGCGGTCGCGCAAGTGCGGCGCCTCTATCTATAGTTCTCGGCTATCTTTGGTCTTTACTTCATTTTTTTTTCCCCCATTTTTTTTCTTCGGTTTCTTCTTTTTCTTCGTTTTTTTTTCTTTTTTTCTCTTCGCTGTAACAACCCACAGCTGCCTCGTCGATCTATCGAATTTCCGAGCGTTATTACAGAGTCGATTGGAGACTCTTCGAGACGCCGAGTTTTCCGCGATGAGAGAGCTAAAAGAAGAGCAGCAAAAAAAAAGGGGGAAAAATGGATTTAAAAAGAAATTAAAAAAAAATTTAAAAAAAGAGGCGGGAACACAACGCGACGCCGCGATCTCTTCCCCGCTCATCCCGCGATTTATCGAATTTCGTAGCGGCGGCTCTCGAATAACGGGTTTTCATCGACTGCCCATCACCGGGAGTGATGAAGAGGGACAATGGCTTCAATTATCGCGGGCGAACGTTCCGCGAACCGGCAGTCGGAGTCAGGGCCCTCTGCTCTGCCAACCACCCCCAACCCTCCCCCTCCCCCCTTCCTCCCCCCAAGCTCTCCCGATGCCCCCGCGAGAGCAGCATCCCTCCGGAACCTACGGGACCGGTCGATAAATCATTCGATTCCATTAAGACCAAATTTGATCGCGACAGTCCAATCGGGATCGTTCTGTCTGGCGAGCTTCGAATTCCCATTCTCTCGTTTTATTTCGTTTCACTCTTTTTTACTGTTTTTTTTTTTTGGTTTCCGTCTTTTCGTATACCAAAGAGCCATGGAAAATTTTTCCATGAAATAGCAAATGTGGGTTTTTTTGGGGGGTTTTTTTTTATTTTTATTTTTTTTCCGATGCCTTTTAATAACTGCGATGCAGCCAATATGGTTTGCTGATTGCAGGCGCAAGCGCGTGATATCGACGTGCAGGGTGTTAAGACTATGTGGTTTGATCATTAATGAACGGTATCGGAAGGTTTTTTTTTTTTTTTACACGAACTGTTTCTGAAATTTCAAGGACGTGGGCGATTTTTAGAGTCACATCTTTATTTTCGATCAATAGTTTTCTAAGGCGAGAGATTTGTCATTTTTGTATATGGTGTTGTTATTTTACAGAAATGCACGATAATGTTCAATTGGTGCGAGTAATGTATGAAAAAGTTCCGTTCCCGTGCATTAAATTACAAAATTTATTATCTTAGTGTAGAATTTGGTCTGCACTACGATAATACACTTTTTAATTTGATACCGGGAACAGCGAAGGGACGGGAACGTGATTTCTAAATTCGAAGGGGGGATGAATACACGAAAATACTAAATAAATAAATAAATAAATAAATAAATAAATAAATAAATAAATAAATATCTCAGCTCACTTAAAATTTTGTATTTTCAATTCTCCCTTACAACTGCAAGACGTTAGAGTCAGTACGGTTTGCTAATTGCAGGACAAAGCGCGTAATATCGAGGTGTGGACCAAAACCGTGAAAAGCGAAAAGGTCTTCGAATGGACGTGGGGGAAGAAACGGGGGGATGAATAGACGCCCCCTGGAAAATGTTCCAGAAAATACTGTATGTAATAAATAAATAAATATCTCTGCCCGCTTAAGGTTTAAAAAATGTTTAACTTTCAATTCTTGCAACTGTTACACTTTGGAGTCAATACGATTTGCTAATTGCGGGGCAAAGTGCGTAATATCGAGGTGCGGAACGAAACCGGGTACAAAGGGGCTTCTGATGGGCGGGCGGGGGGAGGAACGGGCTTTCTGAATGCGAACGGGGGATGAATACGCGCCCTCTGGAAAATTCTCTATAAAATACTACATGTAATAAATAAATAAATAAATAAATACATAAATAAATAAATGAATACACAAATAAATACATAAATAAATACATAAATATCTCTGCCGCTTAAATTTTTAGTATTCTTTACATACAATCCCTTCTTATACCCGCGACACGTTACAGTCAATACGGTTTGCTAATTGGCGCGCAGAGCGCGTAATATCGAGGTGCGGACCGAAACCGGGAAAAGCGAAGGGGCCTCCGTCGTGCGGGGGGGGGGGAGGAGGAGGTGTGTCGGGGTTGGAAAGGGGTTCATGTTTGCGGTAGAGAATGCGAGCGGGGGATGAATACAAGCGCGCGCGCGCGCGCGTGTGTGCGTATCCGCGCTATCCACAGTGAGATGAGAGGGCGACCGCGCTCGAGGGCTGCTAATGGACGAAAGGGTAATCTGTAATCGCTAATTACAGCGGGTTAAATCTGACGTATCCGCGCGTAGAGACTCGCCGCCACAGGGTGCGGGGTGGCGGCGCGGAGGGGTGGCAAATACTGCACACATCCCTCGGTGCTTGACTGCTGCCGGGGTTGACATTATCCTTACGCTCTCATGATTAGTGCTCCGGCGATAGCGGCGGCGTCTGCGATGATGTATCTGTGTTATCTGCACACACATCGGGGCGTGTACGCGCTTACGCGCGTCGGGAAACACACCGAGGCTCTCTTGCTTCGGCGGCCGTCGCCGCTGCCTCCGCTGTTGGGAGAGGCCGCGGTGGATTCTCGACTGCACTGCGCTAGGGAATCTCGAGACAAAAGGTCTTTGTCAGGGCCACAACGTCTATCCGGCTCCGCGTCTGCTTCGCGGTTAATACGCACGATGCAACTCCCCCTTCCGCCCTTCGCTTCCCATACCGTTCCCGATTCCAAGGATTCCCTCCGGATTCCTCGTCTAATCGCTTCTCGTCCGGAGTGATTAATCAGAGGCTTCGATTTAGCGCGCGTCTGTCGGCGGTGTTTGGCAGGTTTCGGAAACTTAAGGTAAAGAAAGAAGAGGTGGATCTGCGTGTTGAGATTTATGGATGAGTTTGTATTGGCTTGTGGGTTTTTATTGGCGGGGGATTCGGCGGTTTTTTTTTTCGAAAATTACGGGCTCGTGAATTTTGTGACTATCAATACTTGATAGTCACGTAATTGGGTCGCAATTTGATATCAAAATTTGATAGTCACACAATTGAGGTCGCAATTTGATATCAAAATTTGATAGTCACACAATTGAGGTCGCAATTTGATATAAAAATTTGATAGTCACACAATTGAGGTCGCAATTTGATATCAAAATTTGATAGTCACACAATTGAGGTCACATTTTGATATCAAAATTTGATGGTCACATAATTGAGGTCGCAATTTGATATAAAAATTTAATAGTCATACAACTGAGGTCACAATTTGATATCAAAATTTGATAGTCACAAAATTCGATTGAGGATCGAAACTACTTTTTGTTGACGGTGTGGAAGAATACTGTGAGGAGTTGAAAAATAATGTTTTGAATGTTGGAATATAATGTAAGAAAAATGAATTATGGATTAGCGTCAGTGATGGATAAATTGTATTGTCTTATTATTTTTATCGCCAGAAAATTTATCGGTTATCTTAGAGAGTTACCCGCTGGCGAATCCTGTAAACTATAAAAATCGGCAGTTGATCGACGATCGAAGATTAATTTTGATAGGCGGTAAATTCTGCTCGGTTAGCTTGCACTTTGCAAAAATACTATAACGAGTTGAAAAATAATGTTTTGAGTATTGGATATAATGTAAAAAAAAAAAAGGAGTGGAATAGCGTTACTAATTTATCGATCTTATTTCGTGTCGTCTTATTATTTTGATTACCAGAAAATCAATCGATTATTATAGAAAATTACGCGCAGTCAATCCTATGATTATAAAAAACTTGATCAACGATAAATATTAATTTTGATCGCCCGATCCGCGGTCAGCTCACACTTTGCAAAAACACTGTAACAAGTTGAGTAATATTTTTTAATTTCGCTCATCGATAAACATACAACAAACGTAGCAATTATTTTATAATCACAAACATTAATTGCTCATCCCGACCGTCACGTGAAAACTCCGCAATGCGAGAAATTTCGCCAAGTTGGGAAATATTGCTCCGCAAAAGCCCGCGCTCTGCAATTCCCTTTCTCGCTAATTTCGAAACACCGAGCACGCGAATTGCACGTTGCGCGTCCGATATAATCCCAGAACGAAACGTACACGCGCGGGGGTGTCGGAGACAAAAAGATGGAGCGAAACGAGAGAACTCATTAAAAATTGTCGCTGAATCAGTCTTGCATAGTAACTCACGCCGGATAAATCCATAAATACGTGTCGACAACGCTGCGGCTGATGGGACCTTGCGGGTGGTTTAAGGGTTGCTGGGGGGGGGGGGGGGGGGGGTAGGAGCTGTTGCCATATAATGGCGAAAGTAGAGTAACGGGGTCATAATCAGCGGATAGGGCAAAATCTCTCACGGGGAATATACTTTTGCCTTCCCCCAAGGGAGGAAGTTCGGTACTACGATATATCCACAAGGTTCTCTATTTAACCGGCGCGGCTCAATGTAATCCTGCCCTGATGACGTGCCCCTTTTTTTTCGAGCGTAATACCCAGCTGACACGTGATAATGATTTTGCCACAGCCCGAGGCAAGAGCATCGCTCGTATTTTCATATATATATATATATATATATACATGTATACAACACCTTCCGCTCACTCGCCCTGCATGGAACACATGAGTGTAGGATTACTCTTTTCTTTTTTTTTTCCATTTTATTCTCTTTTTTTTACTCTTCCAAATATGCAACTCCAGTTGTGTATGTAGTGGGGCGCGAGAGGAGATGGTTCGGGAATCCGCATACACGGGCTCGTATACACGCGGCCCGCTCATATTTCTCGACGAGTCGCGAATTCTGTGTCACCGGTGTGTCACACGGCGAACCGGAGTCCCGACGCCGAAACGTCGGAACGAACAATTCGCGTCGGTGCGGAATAAAAATGGGAAAAAATCCTTCCTGACCCAGTAAAGCTCTCTATCCGATGCGCGAATGCGATCGATGAGGCGCAGACTCGGAAGCACTCGTCTGACGTTGCGTGGAAATATTCATAACCGGGGTTACTTACCGTCACGTGGGGAATAACCATTATTCAACTCGGCAGGATTTACGGGGTGCGCCATTTTGCCCCGCGTCCTCATTTTTCCTCCTGTGAGTCAATTTTTGCATCGTGTTTGCTCATTTCTCCTCCTGTGTGTCCATTTTACCCCGTGTGCTCATTTTTTCCTACTGTGCGCCCATTTTCCCCTCAGTCCAGCCTTACATTAACGGCGTAAAAATATTATAACCGAGTTTCTTAGCGTCATCGCAAGAATAAACATTTTATGACTCAGTGCGATTTAAGCGGTACTCGATTTTGCCCAGTGTGTCCATTTTGCCCCCCGGTGTACACTTTCATTAACTGCGTAATAAAAGCATAGCCGATTTCCTTAGCGTCATCGCAAGAATAAACATTTTTGAACTCGGTACGATTTAAGAGGTACGCCCAGAAAAATAATTTATTTGATTTAAATAAATATTTAAATTAAGTAAATAGTCACTTAAATGAAATGAATATTTATCTAAATCAAATAAATATTTTACTTTTAATCGAAATAAACGATGCCCGTCAAATAAATTATTTTTCTAGGTGTACTCCATTTTGCCCCGTGTACCCATTTTTCCCCCAGTCTACCCTTACATCGCCTGCGTAAAAAAAATCATATTCAAAAAATCATTCCTTAAATCATTCCTTAAAAATCATTCTTTACCGTCACTACGGGAATAAACATTGTTCAATTCGGCCCGATTTCAAAGATACTCCATTTCACCCCGTCAGCCCATTTTGCCCCATTACCTTGTTAAAAAAAAAAGTATTATTGTATTTTAAATCGTGAAATGTATTCTCTGTTTCAGACGTCACGAGGATCGCCGAGTTTAACCGGTGCTTCGAGATTGATGTTCATCCTCGTAGCGGCCTCGATATTCAACGTCGGAAGAACGGGCTTCTGTCCGACGACATGCACATGCGACGACGAGACGCTCGTCGTAAACTGCTTTCACGGGAATCTGAACGTGATACCGATAGCACTGAATCCCAGCATCCAGCGAATAGTCCTCAAGGAGAATCGAATAAGGGTCGTAGAGGCTGCGGCCTTTCAGTTTTACGGTGATCTGAGGAACGTCGATCTCTCGGACAATCATCTGGTAACGATACCCGACGGTAGTTTCGAGGCCCAGAAGCAACTGGTCGAACTGGACCTGAAGCACAATCAGATATCGAATTTGACGACGCGCACGTTCAACGGTCTCAAGTCGCTGACGATACTGAATCTCCGTGGAAATTATCTCGAGGACCTGAAGAGCGATCTTTTCACATCGTTGACGAAACTTGAGGAGCTCGATCTCGGCAAGAATCGAATATCGAAGGTCGAGCCGGGTGCTTTCCACAAATTGGGCGCCCTGAGGGTCCTCTATCTCGACGATAATCAACTGATGTCGATACCGTCGCCGGCGCTGTCGCCGCTCAACGCCCTCGCCGAGTTGCACGTGAGCTTCAACGTCATCTCATCGCTGCCCGACGAGGCCTTCAACGGCCTCGAGCGTCTCGCCGTCCTCAATCTCATGAGCATATCGCTGGACAACGTAAGCGAGGGAGCCTTTCGCGGTCTGAATTCGCTGAGAACGCTGAATCTCGGTGGCAACAAGCTCCGCGAAGTTCCGACCCGCCAGCTCGCCGTTCTGTCGCGCCTCGAGGAGCTCACACTGGGCGTCAATTCCTTCACGATCCTGCGATCAGGAGCCTTCCAGGGCCTCGCCAACCTCAAGAAGCTCGACGTCTCCGGAGCGAAGCTCCTGACGACAGTCGAGCGCGGCGCCTTCTCCGACAACGGCAACCTCGAAACCCTCGTCCTCAAGAGCAACAAGCGTCTAGGAACGATAGAAGACGGCGCCCTCTCCGGCCTCCCGAACCTCCGCCACCTCGTTCTACCCGACAACGCCTTCACGACCTTCTCCGAGTCACTCGTCCCATGGAGCGATCTGAGGCGCCTCGACCTCAGCAACAACCCCCTAGTCTGCGACTGCACCCTCCTCTGGCTCGCCGAGGTCCTGGTCCCGCGCAACTCCAGCCCGATCTGCGCCGAGCCACCCGAGTCCCGCGGAAAGCCCATCAAGGGAATGACGCCCGACGAGCTCGGCTGCGCCTTCTCCGATCCCAGAAAACAGGCTCTCCTAGCGACTCTCTGCGCCGCCGGCGTCGCCCTCTTCGCCGGTCTCGCCCTCATCCTCTACTACAGATGCCGAAAGCGCGTCAGGGACGCCCTCAAGGACTACAAGTGGAAGAATCGCGCCATATCGAGGAAGGAGCACGAGTACCAGAAGACATTCTCCGATGACGAGTACATCGTACGCGCCGCACACGCTCCCCATCATCATCACCAGCCGCAGCATCATTACCACCACCAGCAGCAGTTACAGCACCACGAGCAGCAGCTGCAGCAGCAGCAGCAGCAGCATCATCAGCAACTCCAGTCCCAGCACGGAGCCCAGGCGGCGACCGGCATAAAGTCGATACCCGTGACGGAACTGTAGCTAGAACTTCGGGCGGCGAGCCCCGGCAACGGCGGTGTATGGTTCCTGCCTCACGGCGGTAGCACACCTGCCGGTGAGGGTTTCACCTACATTGACGGCGAGACCGCCCGTCAGATGCGACGTCCCGGCACGCTGCCCGCCGCCGCCGCCGCCAACAATCATCCCCCTTCGGCCCTCGGCACTCAACAGCGCACCGGACCAACCGGACTGTTCTGCTCAGCTCCGCAGACACCCGGCAACGAACTACCGAGCAACGGCTCCGCGAGCCTCAGGAACAATCATCACTCCAACCACTCGCTGCGGAGGAGCCATCAGAGCCAGTCGCCGGCACCGGCGCTACCGGCACGCGGCGACTCCACCAACGCCGAGCGACACCAGAACAACCCACGATCGCAGAACGGAATGATACCGAGCCATCCGCCACCACCGCCGAGACACTCGCCCCCATGTCCGCAGTCGTCATATCCCACCCTGCCGATCAACGGCCACGCGGTACATCACTATCGCCACTACAGGGGCGAGAGGGAACGCTCGAGGGAACGGAGCTTGTCGCGCGATCGGGAGATCGTCACGGCGAACCATCGGGAGAAACATCGCGGCGACGCGCTCGAACTCGAGGTTCACGATGACGAGTCCAGCGGAATTGGTACTTACAGGGCGTAGAGAGGCTTGGGGTGGTTTCTTTTTTTTTTTTTTTTTGGGGGGGTAATTGAGATTCGGGCGAGTCGAGGAGCGGAGGAATCGGAACTCGGAGGGGAAAGGAAGACTGAGGGGAGAGGAAAATTAGGAATGAGACTCGCTCTCTCGTAGAGTTCGGACTGACGATTCAGTGTTTTTTTTTTTTTTTTCTTTCTATTAGGGTTATTATTGATTATTATTATTATTTTATTGTAAGCGAAACCGGAAGCTGTGTCAAGAGTATTCGAAACGTTAAGTTCGATAGTGGGAGGAGTGATTTAAAAAAAAAAAAAAACGGTCTAAGTCATCTCTGAGGGAGAGATTTGGCGATCGGGAAGCGCTCGATCGGGCGAACGACTCGCTCCGAACGGGGCGAGGAAATGGACGTTTGGGATTTTGTTGGATCGACGCCCGATCGTGTATATCAGTGGGGTGAGGCGATCGAGAATAAGAGGCCGATGAGTGCAGCCATCTTATAAATATTATAAATAATATAAATATAAATATATATATATATATATATATATTCTAAACGTCGAATTATTTTCTAAACGAATAAAAAAAACAAAAAAAATGGCGATGACGAGGAGGAAGAAAAATCAAGAAGTAAATTAAGCGATGACGGCGTGTCTAGCGAGAATCGCTCCGCGACCGCGGCGGCGGTTACTAGTTATTAATCAATTAATATATTATAATCGTCGGGTTATAAATAGGCGGAGAGCCGAGAGATTGTGCGAGGCGAGGATTAAGAGACGCGTCAGGCGCGACCGTAAAACGTGTTCAGCGACACAGTGTTCTAAAAGAAAAAAAAAAAAAAAAAAAAACAGTACACCGACGATGAGTGTACTCCGAGATTCTAACGATTGAATTGAAAAAAAAAAAATCATTCCTGATCCGTGTATAGAAAAAAAAAAAAAAAAAAAAAAAAAAAAAACTGAAAAAAAAATAACAAAAGTAAAAAGAAAATTATTATACGATTACGATTAACCTCGAGTAAGGTTTAATATCTAGTTGATAATCGTTCGTCGAGCGAGCCTCGGAAACCGCGCGGGTTTCCTCCGGAGCTCGTCTGCACGTTTCTTACTTTCATTGCCTTTCGGGAGAAAAGGATTATTGTAATAAAAAATAAAAATAAAATTAAAAAAATGTCCGAGTGTCGCGTCGATGCAAAGCCGAGTTGAAACGGCTCGCCGGAGCTCTCGGCTTCTCGGCCAGAGTGTACACGCTGGAATTCCGTGAGGCCCAAGATGGCTGGTCGAGGTACCGCGCTGCGAGGAGGAGAGAAGGTGATTGCACCTTGAACCAAGAGTTCCTCTCTCCGGCCGGGCTCGGATAGGAGGAGAGCATGCACTGCGCCGTGCAACTCCGATGCATCCGCGTGCAACCACGTACAGTCCAGCCGGAGCGAACCGAGACTCCGATAGCGCGGATATAAAGTTTCCCCGCGACTTCCGATAACAAACCCCAAGTTTGATTTTTTTACCCCCATATGGGCGTATATTTTTGACACGAGAACCGTTCAAAGGCTACGATTTGTATTTATTTGTATTTATTTCGACAACAACAACAAGAATGTTAAAAATTGCGTAATTTAAATTAAGGGCTCTACTTAGTTTTTGCGAAAAACTTGGAAGCCGAAAAACAGCCAGAGAAATAAATTATTTTACGAGCGTCAATAAATAAACATTTATTTGGCGCAAATAAATATTTATTTGCGGGACGCATGTCAAAGAAATTTATTATTCTGGTAGAGAATATTGCATTGTTTGTATTTATTTCAAAAAACACTAAACAAAATGTAAAAATGTCATACTTTATATTAAGCGCTCTCAGTTTTTGTGAAACCGTGAAGAAATGCTGAAGAACATCCGGAAAAATCATTTACTCGACGAACACCCGCGAATAAGTATTTATTTGGCCCAAATAAACATTTATTTTATTTAAAATAAATATTTATTTAAACCGAACAAATATTTAGATGAACAATTGCAGTAAAACCAATCTTTTTTCTGGGTGAAAAAAGGCATTATTAGTATTTACAAACAAACAAAAAATGTTAAAAAAAAAAAAAACCACGATACTTTAAATTAAATTTTCTCCTCAGTTTTCGCGAGGGACGGTGAAGGTTGAAAAAAAAAAAAAAGGTGGCAAATCGTTCGAAATTATTTAACGCCACGTACGGTTCGCGCCGTTGACCCAGTAAATCATTTTCTCCGGCTCGGAGAAGCTCTCGCGAGATAGCGTGGGTTCTCTCTCCGGCAGAGAGCGGCCCGAGCGGGATTAATACTTCGGCATTATCGATAGGCGAGCCCCTCCCTCTCGCATTCCGGATTTCCCAAGAGAGGAACGAGAGAAAAGGAAAACCTCGAGGCCGCGCCCCGCGCGCCCCGGTAAAAAGTCACGTTGAGATCGTATCCTCTCGCGCTCTCGGTACGTGCCAGCAATCCATTTGCCCTCTCGCGAACACCGCGCGAGGCTAAACTCCGAATCCCTTTTTTTCCGAACTTTCTTCTCTTCCGTTCTTCGTTTCATAAAAAAAAAAAAAAAAAAAAAAAAAAAAAATACTTTTTTAACTCTCGACTGTTACATCGCCGGATCGAAGCCCGAGCTTTTACGAGGAAATTCGAATTATCGGGCCGTGCCGGAGGAATTTGTGGGCTGTTTTTCTTTTCTTCCTTACTCGACCATTCCTGGATGGATTTTTTTTTTTTTTTTTTAAGCAACACCGCGAGACTCCCGAGAGGCTTTTCTTTCGCTCGTTCCTCACCGTACGTTCCTCGGTGAATTTAGTTAGCCGCGCGAACCCCGTGCCGGCTCCTCTCGCAAAGCCCCGTCTCGACGGGTACGTATAGGCATATAAATAAACTTAATATGCAGAAACGCGAACGAGAGCGGAGCCGCGAGAGAGCTCCACATTGCTCTCGCAGATGGTTGCGGTTGCAAAGCGCTTCTCCACCGAGAGACAGAGAGAGAGAGAGAGAGAGGAAAATTCGTACAGCGATCACGGAATCCACTTTGTACGAACGTTTACTCGTTTATTATAAACTCCGATGTAATATAAACGTGTGTGAAAAAATGCGAGGACGATTTTGAATAAAGCGATACGAAGAGCGAGAGAGAGAAACAACGGCGAGACGCGCATCTGTGTAACGACTCGATTTGTATCGTATGAGAGATAAAACAAAAAAAAAAAAAAAAAAATAAGGCGAAGCTCCAATTTCTTCTTTTTGGTTTTTCTGAAAAAATATGAGAAAAAAAATGTATATTTTACACGATAACAGGCTCGCTGTAGAGAGCCGAGGACTAAGATAAGCGAGGAAGAAGAAAAAAAACATTAAGGAAAATAAGAAAAACACACTAAAAATAAGGAAAATAAATAAAAAAAATCACGACAAAATATCTTAAAGTAAATGACAAAAAAAAAAAAAAAAACAATACACGTATCGTAATGCTAGTCAAGCGATGAGAGAAAATGAGCGCGCGATCGATGGATCTGGAATATTAAAAGTTTAAATTATTATTGTACAAAATTGAAGATTGATGAGAGATTCTTGAGTGGAAGTTTGGGAGTTTCAGTTGCGCAGGCGTTCGAATAAACGCGTTGAGCTGTGAGCGGTTTTGAACACCTCCGTCGTCTTTTCTATCGGTCCCTTATTTCCCCACTCACACCCCCCCCCCCTTTTCCCCTCCACATTCGTACGACGCGTACGGCGTAATTTATATATATATAGTATGGATTATATATTATATATATATATATAAATATAAATATAAATATAAATATAGGATAAATCGTAATCTTGTATATCTCTATGCACACCGACTAATTGTCCTCCACACACAGACACGTTCCTACCCCGCGCCGCTCCTTAAGGCAGTACTTGCGAATAGCGCTCACCTCACTTAAGTTTCAGAGAAATGAGAGGGAATTGTAGACACTTGTCGATGGTATAAAAATCTGAAAAAAATCAAGTGTACTAAAGATGTCGAAAGGATTAATTTTGCATAATAATAATTCTATTATGTTATTAACAGATTGATGAAAAATAAAATTGTTCAACAAATATCCCGGAAACCTAACTTTTTTTTTAAATGAAAATTGTTCGTTCATATTTCTGAATACGTATGAATTTTTTCAGATTTTTAAATTCACCTTGAATTTTCTGTTATTATACACGTTTTTCCCATCTAAAAAAAAAAATCAAAGTGAATTTAAAAATCTGAAAAAATTCATACATATTCAAAAAAAATGAACAAATAATTTTCATTAAAAAAAAAAAAGTTAGGTTTCCGAGATATTTGGTGAACAATTTTTATTTTTCATCAATTTGTTAATAACATTTTGGAATTATTATTATGCAAAATTAATCTTTTCAGCACCTTTAATATGCTTGATTTTTTTTCAGATTTTTATATCATCCAGAAGTGTTTTTGCAATTTGCTCTCATTTCTCTGAAACTTATGCGAAGTGAACACTATTCGCATAAGTTTCAGAGAAATGAGAGGAAACTGCAAACACTTCTCGACCGGTTTAAACGATTAAAAATGTGACAAAAAATTAGGCATAATTAAAGGGTGCTGAAAAGATTAATTTTGCGTAATAATAATTCGAAAGTTTTATTAACAAAATTATGAAAAATAAAATTCTTCGTCAAATCTCCCGGAAACCTAACTTTTTTTTTTAACCCAAGTGTTTCGTTCGCTTTTCTGAATAGGTATGCATTTTTTCAGATTTTTAAATCCACTTTGAATTTTTGTGTTTTTTTTTTTTATATGGGAAAAATGTGCAGAAAGTGACAAAATTCAAAGTTAATTTAAAAATCTGAAAAAATTCATACGTATTAAAAAAAAAAAAACGAACGAATAATTTTCGTTAAAAAGAAAGTTGTGTTTCCGAGAGATTTGTTGAAGAATTTTATTATTCATCGATTCGTTAATGACATTGTGGAATTATTATTACGCAAAAAATTAATCATTTCACCGTTTTTAATAAGCTTGATTTTTTTTTGTTCAGATTTTCATACCATCGACAAGTGTTTGCAATTTTCCCTCTAATTTCTCTGAGACTCAAGCGAGGCGAACGCCATTCGCAAGGGCCACCTCAAGAACTACGACGACGCCTCGCGAGTCTGGCGAGCTCGAGCTGGACGAATGAGCGAATTAATAGACGAACGAGCGAGCCGTTGCGAAGAGAGATCGACGATAAAAAAAAACAAAAAACAAAAAAAAGACAAAAAAGACAAAACAAAACGGGACATTTGTAAATTCGTGTAAATCATAACCGCGCAGCGAGCCTTATTGAGAAAGCAATACGAAACAAAACTTAAAGGGAACGGAAGAGAAAAAGTAAGGAAATTACTTTCAAACAAAAATAAAATAAAGAAAAATGAAACAAGTCGTCACCGCACACAGAGCAACAAAAATAGATGCGTGTGAAAGCCGCGGATAATTGTAAGACTTGGGTGTGTAGTATTGTATGTGTATGCGTGCGTGTGAACGTGTCAGAGCCGAGAGCGACGGTGCACTGCGAAATATTTTGGGAATGTTAAGAAGAATGGTTATATATATATATATATATATATATATATATATATATATATATATATATATATATATATGAATAAAAAAATAAAAAATAAAGATAAAAAAGACAAGGAAAATAAGGGAGAGAAGCTCGCTCGAGTGCGTTCGTTAAGGCCAGCGATCTTAGACGGGCACTCTCTCGTATTTTTTTTTTTTTTTTTTCTCATGCGAAATTCCTCTTCGCGCGACTCTGCCCACCTTTGAGACAAAAAATAAAAATAAAAAAATAATAAAAAAAATTAAAAAAAAAACGGTACAGAAACTGAACGCACGTGTTTGACACTCCGCGGTTCGGCGCCGCTCTCCGTACCATAGCTGTATTTATGCGTCGAGCCTCGAGGCTCGAGCGGACTCTTCCCTTTTTTTTTTTTTTTTTTTAATCTCCCTCCTTCGGCGATCCTCGCGGCGAAAATTTTGCGCGACTCGCCGTGTGTATTTTTGGATCACACGTTCGCGCCGAAATGGCCGGAACTCTCCCGGGGCAATTAATTACCGCGCGGCCAATGCACCCTCTGACACTCGCTTGTTTTCTCACCGAAAGTGGCGACCCTAAAGTACATCGCTATTTTCGATAAAAAGCTGAGCCCTCCGCGAAGCGCTCGTCCGAATAATTCACTGCCAGGAATTTTGAGATATTGAAAAATTGAAGAATAATGAAAAATTTCGCCCCGCCGCGGAATCTCACGGGGATATTCATTGGGGTGGGCTAATAATAGAGCCGCCGTTTCTCGAGGCCGATGCGCGAATCTCCCGACTGTAAATAGACGATATTTCACCGGTGCGAGATCCGAGGAGAACTAACGAGAGAGAGAGAGGAGAGGAATCGATAAGCGCTAAAGGAAATTAAGAAAAAAAAAAAAAACAAAAAAAAAACAAAAACTCATTCACCGTTTTAACTCAATTAACTCTCCTTCATTAACCTTCGAGCTGTACTGTAAACGACTGAGAGAAGAGAACTGCTGATGTATACCGCGAGCGGGTCCACGCTCGGATGCTGCGGCTTGTAAATAGTAAGAATTGCGGAATAAATTTAAAAAAAAAAAAAAAAAAAAAAAAAAAAAAAAGACAAGAGCGAAGGGAACGAATGAGTCTGCAAGAGCGCACGCCGTTCTCCGTGTACTTCGTGCCGAGATGCGAGTACGTAAAGGCGAATGAAAATATGATCGGAAGAATGCGCAAAGACTGTCTATGCGATGCGAGGCACTCTCGGAACGAACGAATCGCGAAGCTTCGGAAACCTCGCGAGATCCGCTGCGGCAATTCGATTCGTTCGCTTCGCGATAAAGCGATTTTGTTGCCTCTCGGATGGGCGATGAGAGGAAGAAGAAAAAAAAACAACAACAACAACAACAATAGGTTACTGAATATATAATAATGTTATAGGTATATTTCAGCATTATTTTGTACATAAACAACTTTATCAGCGGATATTCAGAAATCATCAATAAAAATCTATATAAAAAGAAAAGTAAAAAAAAAAAAAAAAAAAACCGATCGTTTACTGTGTTATTCCGGTTCCGGATGAAAACTTCCCTGTCCCGATCAAACTTCGAATATTCCTGAGAAATTAATAGACATCATTATGTCTATCAACTAAGAGGACGAAATCATCGGAATTTCCAAACTTTAAGCCGCAAGCGGAAATCGTCAAGTGAATTTGTTTCGGACAGTCTTCTTTACTTTATTAACGTAATTTATCTAAAAAAAAAGCCATCTAATCTGATCGATAGTTCAGTTCATCTAGTTAACTTAATTTGTGTATACAATTTAAAAAAAAAAAGACAACCATCCGAATTTTCAAACTTTAAGCCACAACCGGAAATCATCAAGCGAATACCATAATTTAATTACCATAATTTATTCACAAAATACAACAACAAAAAAAACCTGTTTGTCGACAAGCCAATCGGTTGTAACAGCGAGCGCACATTTGCCGAGTACAGTGAAGCAATATTTACGAGCACATTTCTAAAGTTACCGGTGCTGGCTCTGGAATAAAAATCTATATAAAAACTTCGAATTTCTCTGCAAAAAAAAAAAAAAAAAGACAAAACCATCACAATTTTCGAACTTTAAGCGACAAAAATCGCGTCAAGCGAGTCCAATCGACAGTCCAGTTTCCCTAATTACCATAATTTATTCACAGACCACAAAAAAAACTTGTTTGTCGACAAGCCAATCGGTTGTAACAGCGAGCGCACGTTCGTCGGCTACGGTAAAGCAATATTTACGAGCTCATTCGTGAAGTTATCGGTGCTGGCTCGTCTAGACAACAGACGTTCCGCCCGGCCAGGAGGGGTTTTATTATGGAGCCATAAAAGGACGATGATGTGACGAGAGGGAAGCAGCAGAGAGCCATTATTTCACAAATAGTGGAGGCAATTGTGAACTCTGCAACTGTTATCCTCCCCGTCCTCCGCGAGCGCACAACCACGCAACACACACACACACACACACACACACACCTACACAAGAGAGCTTTACGAGCAAACGATCTCGGAACGAGAGTTCCACCTGCTGGAGCCACGCAGCCACGTTCGTGCCAGGCCGTGCTCGTGACTCTTCCTTGCGGAAGGAGCTCTGGGGAGGGTTTGTTTCAAGCTTCCCTTCGAGTTTTCCCTCCTGAGCTTCCGCTCTTAGGGTTCAATTTTATAACGTTAGTGTGAAGTTCAGGTCGAACTTGAGAGCGGACTTGAGAGCGAACTTGAGACCGAACTTGAGACCGAACTTGAGATCGAACTTGAGACCGAACTTGAGATCGAACTTGAGATCGAACTTGAGACCGAACTTGAGATCGAACTTGCGATCGAACTTGAGACCGAACTTGAGACCGAACTTGAGACCGAACTTGAGATCGAACTTGAGATCGAACTTGAGACCGAACTTGAGACCGAACTTGAGACCGAACTTGAGACCGAACTTGAGATCGAACTTGCGATCGAACTTGAGACCGAACTTGAGATCGAACTTGAAACCGAACTTGGGACCGAACTTGAGACCGAACTTGAGTCCGAACTTGAGATCGAACTTGGGATCGAACTTGAAACCGAACTTGGGACCGAACTTGAGACCGAACTTGAGATCGAACTTGAGACCGAACTTGAGACCGAACTTGAGATCGAACTTGAGACCGAACTAAAGTTCAATCTCAAATTCGATCTTAAGTTTGATCTTAAGTTCACACTAACGTCTTAAAATTCGACACTTAGGCCGGGCTTTGGCCCTCTTTCGCCTCCGTTCTCGCCCCCGCGACACTCTCCCTACCCCGAGTGCACATTTCAATTCGTCACGATTAAGAGGAGGTTTCTGATCTCTCGCTCACGCGCTCCTTTCGCCAGCGCCGCCCGGCTCTGTTGCCGTTCTCGCGACTCGTTGGGCTTAAATTTCAACTTTGTCGCTTTACACCGCCGAAACCGGAAACCATCCGACTCTCTATCTCGCCGCCCGCCAGACATGCTCATCGTTCCCGGTGGCTCTTCCTCATCGTTATGTCACCGGGCTTGTGCGGCGTCGTCCTGCTCGCTGCAACTACTCCGCGTATCACGGCTAAATTTACCTGTCAGCGGAGTTAGCGCGCTCTCCCGCTCGACAGTTACGTTTCGAATGCATTCCCACGGCTGTCCCTTCCGATGCAGCTGTATCGGATAATGCGGCCGCAAGAGCCGTCGGGTCGCTCGAAGAAATACGATCTAGCCGGGACGTGAAGGCGTTTACTCGGTCGCGGAACGTCCGGGCGAGAGAATCCTTCGAGAGGGAGAACCGCCGACAGAAGCTCTCGCTACGGCGTTGTCTCTTTCCTCGGATGTGTCTCACCGGTCTGGGCCGCCTTGACAGAAACAGCCAACTCCTCACGGCTCTCTATAAGTTAGCCCGTTGTGTTACCGCTTCGGCTCCTATCCGCTAATGGAATAACAACTTTTACTTCGCCCGGTTGTTGCCGGGCAGGATCGCGTCTCGGGGCCCACAAGTGCGAGACGGTAACAGCGGGACGATGTCGACGGCGGCCAAACTGCACGGGACGGAAAGCCGGGGCTGCGAGAGAGCCGGCGAACTGGTCGCATTATCGTTCGGTTGGGCATTAAGGGCGGGAAATACCGAAGACTTGGGTATGTGGGATTGGGGCGGTTGGAGCGGTTTTGCACTAGTCAAATGAGTACGACATTTGTAAAGTTGGTTGTACGAACTTTCAGTGGATTGCAGTGGGTGGTTGCTTGTGTTAGAGCGGATGTCCTTAATGTAGAACATTAATTGATATGGATCTGATAAAATATTTGCTGATTTATACGAAGTTTTTTGGAGGTAGATTTTTCGTACCTGTTTGAGAAAGTTGGAGCGCTTTTGCACTAGTCAAATGAGTACGACATTTGTAAAGTTGGTTGTACGAACTTTCAGTGGATTGCAGTGGGTGGTTGCTTGTGTTAGAGCGGATGTCCTTAATGTAGAACATTAATTGATATGGATCTGATAAAATATTTGCTGGTTTGTACGAAGTTTTTTAGAGGTAGATTGTTCGTACCTGTTTGAGGAAGTTGGAGCGCTTTGCACTAGTCAAATGAGTACGACATCTGTAAAGTTGGTTGCAGGAACTTTCATTGGATTACAGTGGGTGGTTGCTTGTGTTAGAGCGGATGTCCTTAATGTAGAACATTAATTGATATGGATCTCATAAAATATTTACTGGTTTGTACGAAGTTTTTTGAAGGTAGATTGTTCGTACCTGTTTGAGGAAGTTGGAGCGCTTTGCACTAGTCAAATGAGTACGACATTTGTAAAGTCGTTTGTTCAATCTTTTAGGCGTCTATTGATTATGGTTAATGGTTGCTTGTATTAGAGCAGATGTCCTTAACATCGAAGAATATTAATTGGTATGAATTTGCTAAAATATTTACTGGTTTGTACGAAGTTTTTTTAAAGGTAGATTATGCGTACCTGTGTGAGGAAATTGGAGCGCTTCGCACTAGGCAAATGAGGGCGACATTTATCGATGTTGATTGTATGAACTTTCAGTGGATTACAGTGGGTCGTTGCTTGTGTTAGAGCGGATGTCCTTAATGTAGAAGAACATTAATTGTTATGGATCTGCTAAAATATTTACTGGTTTGTACTAAATTTTTTAGAGGTAGATTGTTCGTACCTGTTTGAGAAAATTTGAGCGCTCTACACTAGTCACATGAGACATGTTGATATGCGCCGAAAGACGTGAATGTTAAGATTTCAACAATCGCAGAAACCCTTTTGCATACACACTTTCGCTTATATCACTATACGAATATAAGTTTCAAAGGCAATGTACATATGTGATCCTACGAGCCGTTCAATCAAAATTGATAGATAGATAGATTCGTATATTTAGTGTTCTGAGACTTCAGCTCCTAATAACATCGTGCATGCAAGATAGCGCGGAAAGGAATACGAACCAAAGGTAAACAGCAAGTAACAATAAAAATAATATAATAAAATCATGACGTAGCGAATTTGATACAGTGAAGAGGTTTAAGCTCCACTACTATTTTTAAACTTAATAGCCCTATTGTAGTCGAAATAATAATAATTATTGCGCTAAATGTTTCTAATCAGTAGGATAAAGTGGGCCAAAATGGGACGTCCTAAAATAATTAAAAAGTATCGTTCATCAAACGCAATATTCCAATAATTTTCGAAATACTCCGAATAATTTCAGAACTTCCAATTTCGCTCCATCGATGCAATCCGATTTACCGTCTCGTTTTGCCCCACGCTCCCATTTTTTCCTCGCTCTCCCCAATCAAATGATCTGCCTACCGTGAATATCAACAAATTACCACGACAAATTAACATCGCCGTCGTCTCTATTCGCCACCATGAATTCCACCGGCTCTCGCGCGCAAAAACCTCGCTCCCGAACGACAATGCGACTCTGTAAATTGGCTCAATAACGCTTGCCTCGACGAACAGCAAGAGACAACAGAAGAGAAAAGAAAAAAAAAAAAAGAGAGATCTCGCTATGACGGCCGAGAAGGAGAGTAGAAGGGAGTGGCTGTGGGGGAGCCTCGATGGTACAAGAAGAAACTCGCGCCATTAAACCGAGGCCGGTATCAATCGTATAACAATGTGGCGCGGCACTCAGGAACAGCGCGCGGAGTCCTCTCTTCCCGGTCGGCTTTTTAAGCCTTTTAAAACTTGCAAGTTCGCCGAGCGCGCAGTTCTCGGAGCAAACGGCGTCCCCAACCCTCCGCGACGGGTGTTCCATTCTCGGTCGGAAGTCGGGGCGGTGGGCGGGTTGCATTTCGCTCCGACTGCGGCCAGAGATCGACGCGCGGGGGTGGCTCGCACTCTCGATAAAAGAGTGCAGAAGCGGTCGGTGAGAGGAGCGAAGGAGGAGGAGGCTCGAGCCCGCGAGCTGTGTTCTCCGCTGCGCGCCGCTACATCACCGTCGAGGGGGATGGATCGTCGGCATCGGTTTGCTCCACCCCGCACCCCGTCCGATGAAAAACTTTTCCGATGAAAACAATGGCTTATATTCGTTATGAGGAAGAATTTAGCCCGAGAGGCGGAATCCCACGGAGCGAAATGAAACGAAGAAGCCCGAGAAAGTCTCGTGCGCGAACGGGGGTTGAAGAAATGCCCGAAGATAAATCCGCCGAGGGGGTTAATAATGGCTTTTGGGACCGGGACCGAAAGGCAACATTTTTTTTTTTTTTTTAACAGTAAGAAGAGAGTAGAAAAAATTATACAATTCAGAGACAAGGAGCTGTGCGGATCAGCATAGAATATCAGACCGCGAGGAGATCGCCGGGCGGGAAGGCCAGAAGAGAATTATTATCATCCCCCTCCCGACGACCCGCTATTATATATGGCGGAGAGTTTCCCTCGGGGTTTGGCCGGCTTGACCCACTCGCGCGGCGCTACGTGGCCTGGACACGGCAACCGAGATATATACGGGGAACGGACGAGCGCGGAGAATGATTAACATAACAACCAACACGTGGAGCCTCCGCCGGGCCGCTCTCTGTTCAGAGAGCTGGTAGCGCGCCTCGTGATGCTGATGGTGTCGGTCGGGCCGCGCGGTAGAATCGCGGTTACGTCCGCCAGAATAATTAACAGGAAGGCCAGAGTGGAAACGTTAAAGCTGCGACCGTTGAGTAAAGGATTACCGGAAGCCGAGAAGTTACTCCACCCCCGGCGACCCTCCCGCTCGACCCCTCCGCGGCGAAGACTTCTCCGCGCCGCCTCTCGCCCACACCTTCGTCGTTCCGCTCTCGAACCACCCTCCGCCTTCGTCGCCGATCTCCCGTTCTCGATTCCGCCGCATCCAAAGGCAACTTTCAATGTGCTTTGCTCACTCGATGCCGCTGATTCGCGAGCTCTATGCGGATGATACCGAACGCGATTCCACGGATTAAGCCAATGTACGAGACGAACGAGTCGGTAAGTTCCGATAAGACTGATTTCGAGATTCTCGCACTGTGGAGGGTAAATCGCGAGATGTGTTTGGTGAAGTCGTTCTTCCAAAAACCTCGTCCATGGAGATTTTCCATAGAAATTTTTTTGAAATTTCTTTCATTTTATTTTATTTTTTTTGTTTCGGCCAGTCTTTTTTGTTTTGTTTTTTTGTTTGTCAGTCTCATCAGTCTTATCGGGTAGTCCCGATAAGACTGATTTCGAGATTCTCGCACTGCGGAGGGTAAATCGTGAGATGTTTTTGGTGGAGTCGTCCTTCCAAAAACCTCGTCCATGGAGATTTTCCATAGAGATTTTTTTTTAAATTTCTTTCATTTTATTTTTTTTGTTTCGACCAGTCTTTATCAGTCTCATCAGTCTTATCGGGTGGTCCCGATAAGACTGATTTCGAGATTCTCGCACTGTGGAGGGTAAATCGTGAGATGTATTTGGGGTCGTTCTTCCAAAAACCTCGTCCATGGAGATTTTCCATAGAGATTTTTTTTGAAATTTCTTTCATTTTATTTTTTTTTGTTTCGACCAGTCTTTATCAGTCTCATCGGTCTTATCGGGTGGTCCCGATAAGACTGATTTCGAGATTCTCGCACTGTGGAGGGTAAATCGTGAGATGTATTTGGGGTCGTTCTTCCAAAAATCTCGTCCATGGAGATTTTCCATCGAGATGTTTTTTTTTAAATTGCTTTCATTTTATTTTTTTGTTTCGACCAGTCTTTATCAGTCTCATCAGTCTTATCGGGTGGTCCCGATAAGACTGATTTCGAGACTCTCGCACTGTGGAGGGTAAATCGTGAGATGTATTTGGAGTCGTCGTTCATCCAAAGACCTCGTCCATAGAGAAGATTTTTTTGAAACTTCTTGAATTTAATTTTTTGAATTTATTTTTAGGGATCAGTCAGTCCGTGATGAAACGAAAATGACGAGCTGTGCGGAACACTTCACTAGTTATCAATTGTTTACTTACATTCAATGGAAGATTTAGAGATCAACAGATTCCAAGTCGTAAATTGTAAAATTGTAATAAAATCCATTTTTTTGGTTCACCGAAAACATCCAAGCTTTGATACAAATAGATTTGGTCGGTGGACTGGTTCCCCCGCCTACTAAATGACGCACTCGGACGAGTGAGTATTAATTGACTCAGGCAATTAAGTCAAATCGCACTTTCGTTCCATTCAATGTTTGTTTTTATATTGTCCCGTTTCATTTCGAGCTAATCGATATACCAATAATTAAAAGAGAGAAGAAAACCATTCCATTATTCAAGTTACTCCGATCTGCTGAAAGAACCTGCTCCATTCCGTTATGGATATTCGATAGGGGATCTTCCTCGAGCACCGTTTAGGTGAGCCCTCCTCGAGTTCTCCAACTCGCTGACACTCGGCGGATTAGTCACGATCCACCTACTATCGATGTACGACAGCAATGGGGATGAGAAAGATTAAGAGGACATTTGATGTTTAATAGATTTTCAGTCGAAAATTGTAAAAACGTAATTAAAATGCATTGTTTCCCCTGAAATATCCAATCTTTGATACAAATGGATTCAGTCCATATCCTTGTCTCCCCACCTACTAAATAATGTCGCGAGACGAGCGACTATTATTCAATTGAATCGAATTAGTCGAATCAAACGTTTCCTTTCAGTCAATGTTTTTTAATGTTACTTCGATTAATTTCCAGCAAACCGATATATCAATAATTAGAAGAAAGCAAAAAAAAAACCTTTCCATTACGCAAGTTAATCTGCTCCATTTCGTTATAGTTATTCGATCAGAGAGATCTTCCCCGAGTACCGTTGAGGTGAGCCCTTTTCGAGTTTGCTAACTTGCCGACACTCCACGGACGGGTGCGATCCACCAATTATAGATGTACGACAGCGATGGGGATGAAAAAGTTTAAGAGAACACTTAAAAATTAACAGATTCTCAGTCGTAAATTGTGAAATTGTAATTCCAATGCATTTTTTCCCCTAAATTATCCAACCTTTGGTCTATGTCCTTGTTTCTCCACCTCCTAAATGACGCCGTCAGACGAGTGGGTATTATTCCATGCGACCGAATTAAGTGGAATTGAACTTTCGTTCCAGTCAATGTTATTTTTATATTACTCCGTTTCATCTCCAGCTAACCGATATACCAATAATTAGAAGAAAGCAAAAAACCATTCCATTACGCAAGTTAATCTGCTCTACTTCGTTATAGATATTCGATCAGAGAGATCTTCCCCGAGTACCGTTGAGGTGAGCCCTCCTCGAGTTTCCCAACTAGCTGACACTCCACGGACGGATACGATCCACCCCCATTATAGATGTACGACAGCGATGGGGATGAGAAAGATTAAGAGAACACTTAAAACTTAACAGATTTTCAGTTGTACATTGTAAAATTATAATTACAATGTTTTTTTTTTCCTTCTGAAATATCCAACCTTTGATAAAAATAGATTTACTCCATATCTTTGTCTCCCGACCTACTTATTAGATTGAATCGAATTAGTCGAGTCAAACGTTTCCTTTCAGTCAATGTTTTTTAATGTTACTTCGATTAACATCCAGCAAACCGATATACCAATAATTATAAGAAAGCAAAAAAAATCTTTCCATTACGCAAGTTAATCTGCTCCATTTCGTTATAGATATTCGATCAGAGAGATCTTCCCCAAGTACCGTTGAGATGAAGCCTCCTCGAGTTTCCCAACTAGCTGACACTCCACGGACGGGTACGATCCACCCCCATTATAGATGTACGACAGCGATGGGGATGAGAAAGATTAAGAGGACATTTAAAAATTAACAGATTTTTAGTCGTACATTGTAAAATTATGATTAGAGTGTTTTATACCTTCTGATATATCCAACCTTTGATAAAAATAGATTTACTCCATATCTTTGTCTCCCGACCTACTTATTAAATTGAGTCGAATTAGTCGAATCAAACGTTTCCTTCGAGTCGAATCAAACGCTTCAGTCAATGTTTTTTAATGTTACTTCGATTAACTTCCAGCAAACCGATATATCAATAATTAGAAGAAAGCAAAAAAAAAACCTTTCCATTACGCAAGTTAATCTGCTCCATTTCGTTATAGATATTCGATCAGAGAGATCTTCCCCGAGTACCGTTGAGGTGAGCCCTCCTCGAGTTTCCCAACTAGCTGACACTCCACGGACGGGTACGATCCACCCCCATTATAGATGTACGACAGCGATGGGGATGAGAAAGATCTCCTGTCCGCAGAGCCTCGGTGGCTCGTATGTCTGACATCGCACCGTCGCACCACCACCGCACCGCGGTTGTAGTGCAAAGTTTCGTAGTCATGCCGGCGGACAACGTATCATAAATTCATAATGTATTCACGGCATGAACTTAATCTCGATTGTATCGAATTTCGTCGTGCACCGCCAGCGAGCGAGGGTGGAAGTGAAGACGGCAGTGAAGAAGTTGAGGAGAGCCCGGCCTCCTCGAGCTTCCCTATCGTTTATGGTGAATCCAAAGAATGCAAACTGCAAGAATAACACCCTCTTCATCCCCCTTCCGTCATTAACTTCACTAGCAGCGTCACAGTGGCGGTTTAATTAACTTTCGATCGACTTTCGAGCGCTACCGCGAAAGCACCGCGGTCGAGGACGAAGCTGATAAATTGACATCGACCATTACACAAGAGAATAACGTAAAAGGAATAAAAAAAAAAATAAAAAAAATTAAAATGCAACATTTTTTCTAAAAATAAAGGAGCGATGAAAGAAATCGAGGGAGTTTAGCTTTGCGGAGGGAAGATCAGTAGCGATATTCGATATTCCTCGTTCGGCTCTCGTTTCAACCTGCCGATCGGGGAGCTTTTTATCTTTAATAAGTGACGGGGGGGGGGGGGGGGGGGGGTGAAAAGGGGAGAAAATAGTATTATAAAAGAACGAAAAAAAAAGTATAAAAATGAAGCAGGCAGCTCGATCGCTTCCGCGCCGGTGACGTGCCGGGCTAGTCGCCTCGGCGGCGGTGGAGAATATCTGCGACGTCCTGGCGCGACGGCTATTAGCTCCCGAGGCCATCGACAGCCCGGAGAACCAGGGTCGGGATATATATACGGCAGGGAGTTTGGCGTTGTGCCCCCCCCCCCCCCTCTCTCTGCTACTGGGTGGCGGTACGTCGTCGCTTCTCCGATGAAAATCGAGCGGTAATAGAGTGACCGTACTTAATTGGCTATTGGAGGAGAATGGAAGAGAAATTTAACGCGGTTCGATAGCTAATACGATGACGCCGTGGCGACACCGAAAGCTCTCTCTCCGTCGCTCGGGATGTATCCAGTGTCGACGAGTTTGGGCCCCGGAGGGTACCAGCGAGGACCATCGCCCCATTAGGATCAAAGCGAGCCCTCCTTAATTTTCATCGAGTGATCGACCGAGGTGAAAGCTGAGCCGCGAGATACGGTTAAATTTTCGTCGTTCAATTATAAATTACTGGGGAGAGCCAAAAGGGTTTTTCTTTTTTCTTTTTTTTTTTTTTTTTCGATTTAGCAAGTAGCGTTGAGCGATTCCGGAGAAGAGAAGAGTCTTCGATTCGGAATCTTCGATAGGGATGCCGTGGGTCCTAGCTATCTCTTTAGAGTTTAAGGGAGTCGGTAAGAGAGTCGATCTTTCTTTTCGGGTGAACGCTGAGCAGCGCTCTAACGGCGAGAATGG
Source organism: Amblyjoppa fuscipennis (assembly GCA_963575735.1). Lineage (NCBI taxonomy): Eukaryota > Metazoa > Arthropoda > Insecta > Hymenoptera > Ichneumonidae > Amblyjoppa > Amblyjoppa fuscipennis. The sequence goes on along the minus strand of OY754489.1, from coordinate 9,035,294 downwards.
AGTTTCGCCTTTTACACTGATAGCTTTTTGGTTTTAAGATCGATTTTAAGATCCCTCTTCAGATCGAACTTAAGATCGAATCGCAGTTCGAACTTGAATTGCACTCGAATTTTAGTTCATACGTATATATAGTTTGCCTCTTACCCCAGTTTTATACCTAAATGATAATTATCGGAGCTGGGCAGTACTTAAAATACATGAGTACTTATTTGGTAATCAAAGTATCAGAGTACTTTTCGGTACTTTAAGTACTGTTATTGAGCACTAAGACCAAAGTTACTTAGAAAATTTTGGGCATAGCTTCGCTCATAGAAGGAAGCTATGCTCAAAATTGTAATAAATGAGAAAACTATGTGCAAATTACTTTGCACCCTCTTTCGTAACGTCAAAAAATATCTGTCTCACAAAATTATTTTACGCGTAGACCAATATTTTCTATTTAAATCTCAAAAATACGATTTTTTATGCACAAAATCGAGACCTTTCTCACTTTCGGCCACTGTACTAGATCCATAAATCCCAGATTTAGTATAGTTATACATCCAGTCCACCTCCACTCACTACCCCAATGTCCAGTCGTCGTAGTCCGGTCGATTAGTCTGTCAGCAAGTATTGGAAACGAAGAGTTTGGACGTTTTGAAAAAATGTTGGCCCTGAACAGGTCCGTTTGATTTGAAAATTCTTCTCCAATTTTGGTACTCGTGGAACTCCGCCTCTTCCGATTAAGAAGAAAAAGTACTTTGTACTTTGTATTTTATAAAAGTACTTTAAGTACGAAAATTACTTTGTACTTAAAGTACTTGCGATACTTAGTACTCAGTACTTTAAGAACTTTTCGGTACTTTGCCCAGCTCTGATAATTGTACACTTTGGCAAAAAAGACCATCGACCAGAGTCCTTCAGCCCGAGATTTTCTTTGGTATTGGGAAGTTTTTTTTGCCTTTCCTCAAATTACGATTAAAAAGTTTGTAGATTTTATTCCATGATTCTTTCGTTAGTCATATTCAAATATAAACTACCGACTGCAGCCAAAATATATATATAATTTTTTTTTTTTTTTGCCAATCAACAGTAGCGCTTGGTCCTTCCGGAGAAGAGAAGAATCTTCGATTCGGAAGATGGCGAAGAATATTGCGACAGGTAGAATAGGGTCGCAATAAAAATGAAATTGCAGGACTGTAGAGATGGTGGAAGAAAAAAAATTACAACTATAAAAGAGATGTACGGAAATAAAAGTTTATAACGGGAAGAGCGTGAGAGCCGGATCGGTTGAGAGTCCTCATGCGTGTGTGTGTGTGTGAATGCGAAACGAGTGAGGGAAGAATTTAAAATACACGACTAATATGTGGACGAGCGAGGTTTCTATGGCTCTCAGCGCGCGTATACAGTATGTCTGTCCGTGCCTACGCTATTATACGGAAAAGCCTCTCGTAGTCGTTGTTACGAGTGGAGAAAGAGAGGGAAGAGAGAGTGGCCGAGGGGGTGAGTCGAGCAGATATGGGGAAGAGCTCGACGTGGAAACAACACCCCCGGGGGCGCTTCTCCGCCAACAGACTTTGATCGTTATGCGAATTTCGGTGCACCCTCGCTCCCCTATATCCATTCCTCTCCCTTACTCTGTCCGACTCTCTCTCTCGGTTGAATTAGAATTGCAAAATAATTCTTTTATGACGTGAAACCACCCGACGACCCTCTGCCTGACGTTATGATCCCCATTCTATATATACTCCCCGTGCAAACTCACGCATATTATATATACTCCACCAGCCACTTGCTTTCCACGGCCACTCGGCCCGCGGGGTGCTGTAAGTAGTGCAACCCTCGTGATAGTCAGACACCTTCCGTGGCCCTTTAATGCTCGGCACTCGTCCCGCACAAAAAGATCCGGACTCAGGATTGTACTTCTCGATTACTTATCTCCATATTTTAACACTTTCAGCACCCGGAAAAGATTTTTCTCGGAGCGGACATTTTCGTAAAATTTACCGTAAAAACTCGCAAAGAAGTTGAACAAAGATCTCTCGCCACTTCTTACACTACTACTTGATATTTGCATCATGAAAAAATAAATAAAGTTCACTCGAAACTAGTAAAGGTGAGTACAGACACTCATGCATAATATATATACTCCACTAGCCACTTGCTTTCCGCGGGGTGCTGTAAGTAGTGCAACCCTCGTGATAGTCAGACACCTTCCGTGGCCCTTTAATGCTCGGCACTCGTCCCGCACAAAAAGATCCGGACTCAGGATTGTACTTCTCGATTACTTATCTCCATATTTTAACACTTTCAGCACCCGGAAAAGATTTTTCTCGGAGCGGACATTTTCGTAAAATTTACCGTAAAAACTCGCAAAGAAGTTGAACAAAGATCTCTCGCCACTTCTTACACTACTGCTTGATATTTGCATCGTGAAAAAATAAATAAAATTAACTCGAAACTATTAAAGGTGAGTACAGACACTCATGCATAATATATATACTCCACTAGCCACTTGCTTTCCGCCGGGTGCTGTAAGTAGTGCAACCCTCGTGATAGTCAGACACCTTCCGTGGCCCTTTAATGCTCGGCACTCGTCCCGCACAAAAAGATCCGGACTCACGATTATACTTCTCGATTACTTATCTTCATATTTCAGCACATTCAGCACTCGGAAAACATTTTTTCTCGAAGCGGGCATTTCCTCGAATCGCGCGAAAATAGCAAAAAAAAAAAAAGTTCCCTAAGAAGTTGAACAAAGATCTCCATCCACTTGCTACTCTTTGACTCGATATTTGCATCCCGGCAAAGAAAGAGAGTTAACTCGAAACGATTAAAGGTGTATACGCAAACTCATGCACATTATAAATGCTCCACCAACCACTCGCTTTCCACGGGATGCTGTAAGTAGTGCAGCCCTCTGAATGGTCAGACACCTTCCGCGGACCAGGATTGTGCTTCTCGAATATCTGCATTCATAGTTTAAGACTTTTAGCACTCGGAAAAGATTTTTCTCGAAGCGGGCATTTTCGCGAAAATGGCTATAAAAAAAAAGTTCGCTAAGAAGTTGACCAAAGATCTCCATCCACTTGCTACTATTCGACTCGATATTTGCATCCCGAAAAAGAAAGTTAACTCGAAACGATTAAAGGTGTATACCGTCATAATAAGGAGGTATATCCAGAGGCTTTCATGGATCTTGGTGGAGAGACGCTTGACGCCGACGCTTCGTCGTCGAGGGCGATTAAGGATGACGCGATGAGAGATAAGAGGGATCAGCCAAGAGGCAATACAGAACGACGCGCCTCCCGCCTTGGCTGTGGCGCGCCTCTCTCGTCCTCGCCCCCCCCCCCCCCGCCCCTCCGACAGCAGCCCGTCGTCATCACCGTCGTCGTTTCTCCCTCGCGAGCGCTGGATATCGCGGATGCATTTGCGCGCGTAGATAGAGTGGTGCGTCGGAGTAATTAATGGCTGGTCCGCAAAGGCACCAAGCCAAAGCCGGCGTAGTCTCCTCTCGCCCTTAGGCAGCCTCCAGAATTTCACCGTCTCCCTCGCTCTTTGGGCCGGCAGCTTTATACATCTCGCCGCAGCCACCCGCGTACCACCCCTATCTATCCTCGGGGGCTGCTTTGCCTGCCTCTCTGCTTGCACTGGCGCTCGTACCCTCGTAGACGCTGCCGCTTCTGCCTCTGCCACTAGTACAACCGTGCGAAAGCCGACGAGCGTCTGCCCTCCATGCTTTGGTGCTCGCACGTTCTACTAACCTCATCCTTTGCCTTGCATGCGGCGAAAGGGAGAGAGACGAGGGAGCCGGTGCGCGCTCGTTACTACGCGAAATTAATGCCACCGAGGCGCGCGGGGGTTTCGAGAACGAGAGCGACGTCGCGACAATCGCTGATACTGTGTCGACTCCGCTGTGAGTACTTTGACCATTATCACCGTATAAACAATCCGTTTATTCTACAAATCGTTGTATCGGAATCTATATAGAGCGACACCCGTCGGATGTTTTCGTGCCGATAACCCACTTCGCGCCAAACACCTTGAAAACACCTTTCACAGTCTGCCAATTTGTTTCACCTCTTTGGCAGATTTTACTTACGCTCATTTTTTTTTTTTTTTTTACCGGAAGTGACGTCATAGAGAAAAACGTCACTACCGGTTTAAAAAGCTCAATTCAAGACCGGTATCGACGTCATTCGGAAACACATCACTTCCGGTTTAGAAATCTCACTCTTCCACCGGAAGTGACGTCAGTTCCAGTTTCGAAATCTCATTTTTTGACCGAAGTGACGTCAGTTCCAGTTTCAAAATCTCACCTTTCGACCGGAAGTAACGTCATCTAGAGGAAACGTCACTTCCGGTTTGAAATTGTCATTTATCGGCCGAAGGTGACGTCATCTAGGAAACGTCACTTCCGAAATAGGCGAAATGTGAGTTACGTTTTGGGGATTCTGTGTTTCGACTCGAAGTGACGTTTGGCCTAGATTATGTAACTTCCGGATAATGTTACTTCTGGTCGGAAAAATTAATATTTTAAACCCAACATGATGACGTCGCTTCCGGCCGAAAACTTAGATTCTTAAACCGGAAATGACGTTTTCCGCAGATGACTGCGCACGAAAATATGTCTCTGTGCACGACATATTTCTAATTGTACTGTCAACGAGGTCGCCATTTCGGGATACGTGAAAAAAAACCAAAATATTAATACATCGTTCTAATTACACTTAAAGAGGATGTTGAGAAGAAAGCTTTATACAGAGAAACCGCAGCGTATCTATAAACAAGCGTCGCTTAAATAAATATATAAGTACGATCGCATATAAAATGGCATTGATTTCCGGTAAATAATAAATGTGAGTATGTCAAAAGCAGCTGCAAATGAAGGGTGTTTTTTTGCAGTGTAATCCCAACAAAAATCTTATTGGTCGCAATGTTATTGGGAATTGTATTCAACATTTATGCAAGGAGTCTTCAAAGTCTAAAGCGGATTCCTCCTCGACGATGAGCAAAGTGAAGCGCACACGCGGCGAAAACTGGTAGGAATGCGTCCCAAAAATACGCCGATGAAAATGATTGCCGGGTCGCGAAGCATCAACCCATAACGCTGTTTAGCTCATCCACTGCCAAGTCGTATTTCACAATTCCGGAGGGTATGCGGCTCTCTCCTTCACCCGACGGCTCCGACCGGCGAGATTGAATTTTAATTTATATCGAAAAAACCCGACCGATTTGGCAAGCTCGCGAGCTTATACGACGGTAAACGTCCACATTTATTTCTCGTTCGGTCGCTTCTAGCGGGCCGCCGATCTCGGAGGATTCCTCCAAAAGAGAAAGTTTCCTCGAACGGCAAAAGTCCTGCTGGGATTCATCCCGGAGAACCCCCGTCGTTCGATTTCTCCTTCGCCAAATTTGATGTTTGTCAAACGGGAATTGGTGAGCGGGCGGGCACTTCGCCCTTTGGAGGAATCCGTCAGCTCGTGTTTACACGATCAAAGTGACCGGGAGGCACGCCGACCTCGAGATAGATCCTATGAGTCCTCGGCCTCACCCAGACGACAGGACCTTCGACTTATCGATTACGTCACGCGACTTCTCTCTTAGACCGGCCTCGGCGACGCTGACCGTAATCCGTCATCATTCGCGAGGGGGATCTGCTGGCTTTTTCTGCGCGACGCCCATGGGATACATATTTCACAGATATATATATATATATATATATGGGGCTTTCCATATCGAGCCGACAAACGTTAAGGCAACAAACCGTGACCCTCTTGGATCAAACTGAAAGCTCGCGATGTGCTGGTATTGCACGGAGAAAAAAAAAAATTGTTGGGACAACAAGAATTTTGTTACCATAACTGATTTACCCGGTTAACATAGGGACAACAAAATATTTTGCTGTGGCAGCAAACATTTTGCTGTAGCAACCAAATATTTTTGCTGCCATAACAAGAAGTTATTAACGAACTACATTTTGTTAGAGAGCAGAACTATTTTTCTCCGTGTGTGTGTATAATGTGAGAGTATACTGTAAATAAAAATTTGTTTGAAAATTACCGAACAGTATTGGAAGCTTTTTTACATAAACTGCTTCTGAAAATTTAAAATACATATGCGTTGCAATTTTACAGTAAAATTAGTATATTCGATGGAAATTTTTGTAAATTTCAGGCTAAAGATTTGTAATCTTAATATCTCGTATTGTAATTTTATAATAAAAGTACATTAACGTTCAATTAATGTAAATAATGTAAGGAAATTTCAATTTGCCGTAAATTAAATTTACAATTTTTTTTTTTTTTTTTACAGTGTACGTGGCATTTTTTCAGGTTTTTAGCGGCTCTCGTTTTCATACTGGCAGATTGACTTGTCGATATTAATAATTATTATGTCTGAGAAACTTTTGGTCTTACACAAAAAAAAGGTTATCCACGAAGATGATATTTTTGATGAAAAATCTACGCCAATTTTTTTCAAAATTTTCCAACTACGAGAAACTTAAAAAAAAAAAAACAGAAATGTTAATTTTTTGATTCTTCATTTTTCACTAAGTATGATTGTGAATTTTGCTAACAATTTTACAGAATATTCTTCTATTAGTGTATACATTTCAAAAACGATTGGGATTGCATGCAATTTCCATAGACGTCTCACCATTTTTTTTTTTTTTTTTTTGTATATGATATATGTATAAATCCTGAATGAGAGAACATTCATCGAATTATTTTGCAACATTTACAGTCATACTTGACGAAAAATTAATAGAAATATAAACGTTTTCTGTTTTTCTTTAAAGTTTCTCGAATTTGGAAAATTTGAAAAAAAAAAATGTACGAAGATATTTCATCAAAAATACTATATTTTTTGAGTTACCGTTTACTTGTACGATCAAAAGTTTCTGAGATACAATAATTTTTAATAATTAACACCGCCGGCTTGAAAAACCAGAGCCGATAAAAATCTGAAAAAAAAATTCCACTGCACAAAAACAAAAAATCAGACTGCACAAAAACTCAAACCTCCCGAGCTTCCAGCTTGATCCAAGTGGTCCAGAGTTTCGGACCATCCGACTTAACGCCGAATGCTCCATAGACATGAAAACCTATCTACATATCTCCCCTCGCCTCCTCCTCGCGACCTCCGGCATATTTATGTCCCCAAACTTTCGCCCCCTCCCCCCCCCCCCCCTTTTATAGTTCGCCGTCGATCCGTCACTTAAAATTCTTATCGAGCAATCCGACACGTAAAAGGACGCACTCTTGTCTACGCTTCGCCGAAAAGAAAAGGAAAAGACATCGCAGCGGTATGACTCGAAGTCGCTTGACGCGAGATGCTTCGCCGCGTGAAAGGATCGGCGACGTACGAGCAATTGGAAGTCGTCTCGCCGCGATGGCTGCGAATTTCGGAAAAGCTTCACCCGAATAATTCCCCAAAGCCCGGTCTGCGCTCTCGGGAGATTGAAGGCTCCTGCCGAATTCCGTCGAAGTTTGTCAAAGTAAAACAACGATCGGCTTGACGGCGGGGAGGTGCGCGAGGGCCCTCCTGTTTGTCCCGCGGGCGGGGAGGTAGTCGGCTGCCTATTCGGAATTCAGCAATATTCGAAGTGTGACGCGCGACTTGACAGAAGCGCACGACGGAGCCAGAAGAAGGGTCGGGCCCGGGGTTGGATTGGAGCGAAGGCGCGAGCATAATATCGAAACGAAGTTTCCGCGAATTTCCTGGAGTACGAATGGCGACGAGGATGACGAGAAAGCGGGAGGTGATATCCTCGCTAGTCGTTCGTGGCTTCGGAGGTTTCATCCACACGCGCAGAGCAGCCCCGTCGGAGACTGACGGAGAGAGCTTGGCGTACACACCGGAATACGAGTGTAATCAGTATGCCGTCGCAACGCGATGAATATGGATTCTCGTCTGACGGTTTCGCGACTGGCGGGGTGTCGGGCGCGATGCCCCGATGTGCTCGTCAGAGAGATAGCGCAGAGAAAGAGACGGGTTTGGGGAGGTAGCAAAGCCGCGGTGAGTAATTCAGAGGGGGGGGGGGGAGGAGTGGGGGTGGAACGAGTTTTGTAATTAAAAATCCCGCACAGCTGGGTTTTGATACGCGCCCGAGGTATGACGTAGAGATAGCGAATTCCTGGGCGTATATCTCGTTCCGTGAGCGGCTTTACCGAGCGTTATAATCCCGCAATTACATCGATATGCGAAACGCGCCCGACATCATCAACCGGCGTACCCGGAGGATCGGCTCTCCGAGGGCTTTTGGGACGGGCGGTTATCAAACATATTTTTCATTCCGGGAGATCGTTCGTGTTTTTATCACCTCCATCGTCGAATACTTGTTACTTTGACTTCCGGGGGCGGAAGATTAATATGGGGTTGATTCTGTTCGGGGGTTTATTATAACATTCAACGACGCGGATTGCCGACGTTTGCAATGCGACGGTCCAGCATTACGTATGGGGTAGAGCGGGGCGAAATGAGAGAGTGAGCAAAACACAAGTTTCCAATCATTTTTCGATGTCCCATTGATTGCCCTGTTGATAAATCCGGATCGTTTGTCCAGTTTTGTCCACCTTTGTCCCATCCGAAAATGATTGGAATATAGCGTTTTGCCCCACTGCCCCATTTTGCCCCGCTCTTCCCTACGCTGAGAACTCGGATGATGGAATAAATTTAGGTGACTCTGACGCAGTGGTGAGCGCTCTTACTTATTAGTGACCGACTAACCCGCCACCATATTTTTCCATCATTCAAATTTGGACCAGTCACATCAACCGCGACGACCAATCCTCCGAAGGTAAGGTAAGCGACCGAGTTTCCGTCATTATCAGCAATTTACACTAATAATAAATACAGTATACGTTAAATACAAACAAAATTGACGGCATGTTGAAGTGCGGTTTACTCTTGATTAATGCCGCGATACATATGCGTTTGTTAAAATGTTCCCCTTAACAATTGAAGATGTCGGAAACTGGACCGCTTACCTTAATGGAACTGAGGTGACCGTCGGCAAACTGCAAATAGACCAATGCACTGTTAAATTTGGTCTCCGTCGCGGTCGCCCTACATCCGGAATTACAAGAGTTCCGCTAGGGAATGTAATTACGGTCACTGTTATCGACGATGAAGGACCGTAATATGAGCTTCAATTTTTGTTTAAAAATATCACAGGAGATTTGGAAATCGGTAAGTGGTAACCGCCAGTCTCGATAACTGTGAATCCGACGCTTTCCGGTCGCAGTCACGAACAGACCTCCGGACAGCTGGCACGAGTTTACGAGATGTGCGAAATGACGGGGAAGTCGCGGACGAGGCCGGTGAACCGGCCCAGAGCCCTCGCCTGACCGACCCTACCTAAAAGGCGTATATATTTTCTGGCACAGCACACCCTGCAGAACACTACACAACGTAGAACCGACGTATGGATGTAGAAGCTGGGGAACAACCTACATTCCACAGTGCGCTATATATGGGGCATTCCATACCATTTCGACCTGGGTCTGACCCTTCACGTCTTCGATTGGGTCAACGATTTTTTAATATCACTGAACTAACTCCCAAAAGCACTCAGATTTTTTCCAATTGTGCACAATTATTTACGACTATAGAATGTACTTATTGATCACGACAAATTAAAAATCTGAACCTATTCTGATGAATCTTGTGTTATATCTTTAAAAAATTTATATTCGTGCCTCAGTGGGTCGGCGTCATCTTCTATTTTTTTTTTTTTTTTTTTTTTTTTTTTGAAAAACACTGTATAAAAAATAAAATAAAAATGCAGTCGATTTGCTTAGTCGATACTGCATTTTTGTGAATTTCTTCGGATTTTTCAAAAATTAAGAAAAACGGTCTTCGGAAAAATCTCTAAATATTCCTAAAAATGCAGTGTCCCATACAAAAATGGTCAAGCCATAATCGACTGATTTTTTTTCCTTTCATTTTTTTTTCACTGTTCATTTTTTGAATTAGAAAGTGATCCTGACCCAAGCACGGCTCAAATCTTAAAATGTATTGTAGATTAAAAGTGGTGAATATGGACCACCCCGATTAACACGTAAATCAATGAAATATGGACCTGTCCATATTCCCCACTTTTACCCCACATGAACCAAGATTTTTCAACATTATTTCAGATTTTTTAATTATATCGATCAATGAGTTAATTTTTTTTACTCATAAATAATGACGAACAATTTGCTAACATCTGAGTGCTTTTGAGGGTTGGTCAAGTTAAAAAAATCGCGGGCCGAATGCGAGAGGCGAAAGGTCAGTTCCAGGCCGAAATGGTAGGGAATGTCCCGTGCATAACCGGCAAGTCCCGAGAATACCGAGTATTCGAGTGAACGCCCACGAGTGCGGGTAATCGCGAGGCTCTCTGCCGTCCAGCGAGTGAACACCTCACGCAGTTACTCGGATACTAAAATTTATTCTTCGCCCTCCATCCTGTCTTTCTCTCCGTGTGTCACGCGGGCGTCGTCCGGCTGCGTGTGTTTGAGAGGATTTGTATGTAGCTGATGGTTAATGTTTGGGGCGCACGGTCGACGCTCCATACGGCGAACGGTGTGCCCTGTCGTTGCGCTGCGGATGAGATCGCGAGAGATATACGATCGTGGCGAACGTACATATCGCGTGTATGTCCCGCTCCCGGAGCCGGAGTGCCGGAGCTTCTGTTCGCTGTGTTCCCTCGGTCGAGCGGCCATCCCTCCGGTGCTCTGATACGATGCGCTATTCGGCTGTCTCTCTCTCTGGGCCAGGTGGTCATAGTAAAGCGCGACGAAAAATTAATTGCTCGGCTACCACGGAGGACCGTAGAGAGCATCCCGGGAAATAGAAGTACACACGGTATCCGTACAGACGGGGTGCATCGCGGCTCCTGGCGTGGAATAGACGGGGCTTAAATTCATACGACCTGGATGTGTACTACAACCCCAACAGCCGACCGGTGCTTTCATGCTTGATCCACTCATCTTCTTTTTTTTTATATTTATTTTTTATGTGTATGTGCACTGAGTGAAGGATCTAGTAAATATGACTATATGGCGTGGGAGATATTGTCGTAGCACATAGTAGTAGGGAACTAGGACGTCAGCCACGAGAGAAAGTACCGAATTTATAATAATTTTTTGTAGATAAGGTGAACGGCTCAATTATTGACCACCTAAGCTCCGGATGGCTTTGAAAATTAAAGAGGATTGTTAAAAAGAGCGAAGGTATTGAGGTAACTGGTATTGCAGAAACTTTTGGAGTCTTGATTAACTAAAACAAGTATTAGCTTATTATTTATGACCATTTTTTTAATTATGATTAATTACGATTAATTATGATTAAATTATGAAAATGCCCTGAGCGAGCTTGTTTCTGGCGGGTTCGGAAAACTCTGATAGTCGACGATTTTATAAGAGTTCGTCCCGATGCTTTGTTCAATCACATGATGCACAATATAAACGATGTACAAAAAAATGTAAGTATGCCGGACATAAATAAAATTTCTTATCGTAGATAATTTGACTAACAAACAGCAATTGGGCCACGGTCAATAATCCGGCCGTTCGCCTTATTATGGTAAAAATTCTTGGAAAATCTGGGACTTTCTGCCATAGCTGGCGCTCCAGTTGCGTACTACCATGAACTATGGTTACTTTTCTTAGATGGCCGGTACTTTTTATTATATCCTCCTTTCAGTATATATATGTATATATATTTTAATAGAGGGAAGATGGAATGAAACGACGGAGGGCGAAAAGCCGAGTCGAAAATTCGGCGCCGAGCCAGAGGTGAGGATAGTTCACCGAAAGTTCGCGTTACAATTTCACCCGGGGGAGAGTCTCTCGTCGAAAGGGTAAGCTGCAAGGGTGCGGCGGCTTTAAGAGGGCTTTGGCCCGATCGCTCGATGTTCTCGGGCGGTGCGGAAAGTAGCTATCGAGCTATCTCTCGTCTCCCAGGTTCCTTAAGGGGGATGCGTAAGCTTGGCGCCCAAAAGAAAGAGGTCGATTTTCAATTTTTTTTTTTTTTTTCGACGCGATTATTGGATCGGAAAAAGTCGAAATTTTAGACACGTTTTACACGGGCTCCTCGCAAGTTTCAGTTTTTTTTTCGTATGAAAAATATTCATACATAACGGAGTAATCGTTAATCGAAATTCCGATCCGACGCTTCGTTCTCAAGTATCAACGATCGAAGGATTTCATTTCCGGCATATTGGATTACAAGTAAACGGTAACGTTTCGCTTTGAAAAAAAAAAAATCGTTTTTTTAAGCACTTGGCGTCGAGACGCTACGGTGTCTCTTGATTGAGTAAAGCGCTGCATTTTCATTCGGTGTGCATGGCGACTGTCGTGATCTGAAATAAAAGAAAATAAGAAAATTAATCTATTGGTATTGTTAATTTTACAATTGGCTAGTTGAACTACGGGTCAATAAGAGTAAATACAATGAGATGTGGTTGTTGTAGGTAACTCAATTAATCAGATAACACCATTGTTGGAAAATATGAGTATAAAACTAGAGTAAACTGAATATTAACGGTAACACTTTGAATTTATCTTACGATTAATCTAATAACGTTATGACACGCGAATAATGGCTCTAAGAAGTATAAACGAAGCAGCGAGAGAACTGGCAGTTTGATATCATTACGATCTCTTGGCATTGCGGCCGCTCTCTCGATCTCAGGCGTATCTTTCATATTAAATGAAAATAGGAGAAAAAAGTACTTCAGGACAACAACAGAGCTATCGAATGACCGGCCACTTACTTCAAATTCCTAATTTCTCTCGCCCATCCACGCAACAGAACGACAACCTTTGGCTTAAATCCCGATCGTTTTGCCGTACAAACATGCTCATAGGTGTATCGTCGTGACTTTGCTTTTCCGAGGTAGTTACACGTCGCATACCGGCGCGTCGCTCGCGGTATAGAATTTCGATCGCGAAAGCGATGCGAAGTTCCTTAGCCGAGCCAACTTATATCTTAACTAACTCCGAGATCTGCGATTTTCTCTTGGCATTGCATTCGCCTCGAGTGCACTAAATCATCCGTCATCCGCCGTGTGGTTTCATCTTTCTCCTTGTCTCCTCGGCACGCGCTCTCTCTCTCTCTCTCTCTCTCTCTCTCTCTAACAGTCGCTCCGACTTCCGCTTGCGGGCGGGGAAAATTAATGAATACGAGAATGAAATATCACTCGGTTATCCGAAACAATTATGTACGGTGGTTTTCTTTGTGCCCGGGACATTTTATGTGCGGGGTAGTGGATGGATCCGTACTTTACGAGGATGCTCGCGAGGCACGACGAGTGTAAGTACGGCGGTGCATTAAAGAGACATTAAAGGAAGGCGAGACTCCGGAGGAGAGAGCCAGAAACTCCGCTCGCCACAAAACAGATAACGCTGAAACGATGGCAACGAGGGCAGGCCGCGCCTCGGCTCTTCGCGGGTTATTAAACTCGCATCTACACCGCGAACTCGAACTCTCCGCGGTATTTTTACTTTTTCTCACTTTTCTTCGTGTTCATTTTTTTTTTTTTTTTTTTTTTTTTTTTGCATCACTGTCTACACACGGAATATACTTAATAATTTAATTCAGTGGATCGTCGGGAAAGGGCAGGTGCCGTTCCGGCCTCTCCCCCGCACGTTGCGGTTGAGAATTAAACAGCGTTGGAACGATTCCCGTTTCGATAATTCCGTCGTCAGGAGAAAATACCGCATAATTCAAACGTCGACTCTACCGTGAGCTGATCTGAATTATTTTTTTCTTTTTTTAATAAAAAATAATAGTAGTCGATATTACTCGGGGGAGGGGGCGAAGTTAATAAAAATCAATCGCTCGCTCATAGTCGAGGAATCTGCATCTGGCAAAGTGTTCGCCGTCTTTTCTTTTTTATCATTTTTTTTTTTTTTTTCATTATCCGATTCTCCTTTTTTTGCTACTCATTCCGGGCGAATGAGTGAGGGAGTCTTCATCGACGTAAGACGTTGCCAGGACATTTTAGCGAGCAATGTAAGCGCTCGAGGTAAGTCTCACAAAGGTCGTTCAGACGTACAAGAAAAATAATAGAAGCTTGCTGCGAGAGAATAGAGTTGCGTGTGTGTGTGTGTGTGCGCGCGCGCGTGTGTGTGTAAGTGTGTGCATGTGTGTGACGGGGAGTTCAGACGGCTTCGGGGGCATAGAGGATTTTTTTTGGCAAGCCGGCGCTCTGCACCATTGCGATGCAAAAAAAGTTCTCACGTAATAACGTACACTTCAATAACGGCTCGTAGTTCTTGGAAAAACCGTCGCTCCGGCAATCTCGCAGTGCGTTCTCCGACTCTGAAACAAGAGGGAACGAAATGTTATGCGAAAAATAATGAAAACAAAAGGAAATGCAGGAAAAAAAAAAGATACTTCGTCTTAACTATCGCATCCAAGATTATATATTCGCAAATGATTATAGGGGAGAGCGGGGCAAAATGGGAAAGTGGGGCACAATTGGACAGCGGCGGTGAAACTCAATTTTCCAATAATTTTTTGATGCCCCATTTTGTCCCAACGATGCATCGGGATTTTCAACGCCGTTTTGCCACACTTACCATCATCGCCAGATCCATCCAAAAGTTATGCGCCAAGCCATCCAAAAGTTATTGGAAAATTGCGTTTTGTCCCACTGTTCCGTTTTGCCCCGCTCTCCCCAATGTTCGGCGCATGAATTCACGGCATGAAAACTGTGTTCGCGATTCGTGGCCATTTGATGCGGGGAACGATGCGAGGTAACGGTGCGAATGTTCGAACCGTTCGAGTCGTCGGACACTCTTATGCAGAATTAATTTATTCCGAATTTAAGTATTGGGAATCCAATTTGACACTGGTAATCGTTTCTACAGACATCATTTTTTTTTCTTTGATTCAATTAATAAATGGCAAGAAAATTCTCTTGGTTCAAAGTTCGTACATCAAAAATAGCGAAATCTATGATCGTTCGAAACATTGGGACATACAGTGCACAGTAAAAAAGATTTGGACATTTAACAAACTTGTTTTGTCGACAAACGTTCACAATTATTTTGTTGGTAATTTTAGAAAAGATATTCGTACCATTGACAAAGATTTTTGTAAAGGGGACAACATTTTTTTTTTTTTTTTTGTAAAATTAACAAGAAAATAATTGTGGACTTTTGTGGACAAGACACGTTCGTCCTATTGTTAGTCCTATTTTACTATGGTCCTATTTTACTGTGTGTCCTAATAAAGGGACGTGCCGAAAAACCGCAACCATAGAACATAATTAAAGAGTTCCATAATTTTCAAAATATTTATCTTTTTGTAACTGTTCTAAGTGTTTTGGAAATCAGAAACTATCAGCTTGACATTGCTTTCAGTGGTTTTCACAAAAAGTCTGTTCTTGACCAGTTAAAAACTGCTAGTATCTGAGGATGCTTTCAACCACCCAAGCATTAGAACCTTCACCTTAACCCTTCACGTACCGGATCCTTGTTTAACGAAGCCCTGAAATTTGCCAACACTCAAGCTTCGAACGATTCGAATAACAAGTCGATGTGCTCCAAAAAAAAAAAAAAAAAATCTCTAAAAATTCACAAGCGTACCTTGAAGTCTTGTTTTTTTTTTGGTAACGCAGAAGAAAATTCATGACGAACATCCGTATCGTTTTTGTGCTCAAAAGAAGGCATGGTCGCTCTCGGCAAAAAGTTCCCGGTACTTGAAGGGTTAATGAGCTCGCGGCTTCGTTTATAGCCCTTGTCACACATTATTCGACAGAGCAAAGTAGCCTTTCAGGTGTAACTCTCGATGAGGGTGCACGAATGCCGTAAACGCTCGACGCAAGGTAGATCCAAGACAGCACGGCTCTGTCGTATCTTCGAGGGCGGCTCTATACCATACCGGTGTATACCTAAGACGCTGGAACGAGCTTGTAGCCTGGTAGCTACGGTGTGGAGTGGAGCATATTGCTGCTCACTGTACTGTGCAACGGGCGAGGGGTGGGCTGTAGAGGTAATAGGGAGAACTTGGTCTCGGAGCAGCTGCATCGAATTTCGAAGCTCCCACTCGCTGCTCACTCTCTCCCGTTCTGTGTGTCATGACGGCAGGTATATTCGTTCGGGCTAATTGACCTCCTTAACGTCGTACACGTCGATTCGTTTCACGGTAAAGAGAACCCGGTCGAACACCGTTCACGTAAGAACCAACTCCGAGGAAACGAGTGGAAATACATAGAGTACACAGGGTAAAAGTGGCGAATGCAGGCCGATGAGGTAAGACGGACCAGTCGGTGTTGACACAAATGTCGATTTAAAAAAGATCTGAAACTTCGGTCGATTGCGGTTGTTTCGATACCAGTGAGGTATAGTTTGAGTGTTGAATCTTGCTCCCGATGAGATTTGAAAATAAGATACCAGTTTCCTTGATTTTCATTGACCGGAAGTTGTGAGGCAGTATGGACCACCCTTTTGTCTCCAATGAAACTAGTGAAAATACATCGGTGAGTTACATACGGTACACGCGGGAAAAGTGGCAAACACTGACCGATGAGGTAAGATGAACCTTGATTTTCATATACCAGACGCAGGGAGGTAATATGGATCACCCTTATGTCTCGTTAGAATAGTTAAATTTACTTCGGTTTCATAGAAACTTCGAGTTCTGAGGAGACTTTAATTCAATTCTCGATGTCCGCAGCCTTAACGAGACATTCGTAGGTAAGGTCGATTATTACCAGACTCCTATGATTCGTCTTACCAAGCATGCACCGAAATCAAGTAAGATGGATTATCGCGTGACGTATCTGAAAAAAAAAAAAAAAATCCAAAAACTATCATTAACAATATTAATTAATGATACACCAATTATTAATATTAATTGCCATGTCTTTATAAAGTTTTTAGTGGGCCATATTCACCACCTTCACCCTATGCAACATGTATCTTCTGCGCAATTTATTTCTATACATTCGATGAATGTATCATTGTCGTCGAGCGTTTAGTCTAAAGTGTGATTCGAGTCGACGAACTCTCGGAAATTCCTCTCTCACCTTCGCGGCGAGAGAGGACGGAAAGAAAAAAAAAAAAAAAAAGAATCGACGAATATTAAAAGCCCCCTATCGAGTGATAATGGAATGAGGGAAGGGCGTGAAAAGGGGGTTGGTTGTACGAGACGTGTTTGCCGGCTGTTGAGGGAATTGAAGGAGGGAAGGACCGCGAGATTGCAGGATTGCAAGAGCACTGGTTTAGCTAGGTGCATATCCAACGTGCCTTCGACCCCGCTGGTACACACTGCCGGTGGTTCACCACTACCGTCGCGGTACCAAGGGTTGCCGCGCCCCCGTCGGCCGCCCAGAGACTCGCTAATATATATGCAAATGAAGTATTTGATAAATAATTCAGTTTTCAGTTGAGCGTCGGGGGTTACGAGACGGGGTTAGGATCTGCAGCTCTAATTTACCCGAATTAACTTCGCCTCGTTCTTCGTACCTCTCTGTCCTCCACGAGACCCCGGTTTCCTCCCTTCCTCCCGCGCACTCTTACTCGTTGTCCTCGATTCATTCCTCATCTCTCCCTCTTATTCCGTCTTCTCCTCGCTTCTCTCACTCCAACGGTTCAACTGCTTCGCTGTTTTTATCCTCATTTCACTGCAAGATACTCGATTATCCTACTTTCGTCATCGTTCGTCCGTTGTACAGAGTCGCTCAGAAAAAATTTTTCTACCGAATCTGATCTTGGATGCGATGAACGAATAAACGTCGATGACCCTACGGTATTTTTTTTTTTTTTTTTTAACCACAAATGTGTGTTGGTCGTTCAACTTTTCTTTTGATTTTCACAATTCCATGCGAGAGAGAAACATACTAATGACACACACCGTACAGGAAAGGTCAGTCGGGCTATGTCTCAAGGGAGTCTCAAAGAGGGCCAAGATAACGTCATAAACGGGACTGAGGAATTCTTGAAGACTTCGTCAGGATAACTGAGAAGTTTAGTGCTTGTGTGGGTATCATATTGAAAGTTTCTTTCTGTTATTTCGAAAGACTGAAAGACCGAAAGACCGAAAGACCGAGAGACCGATAGACCGA
Source organism: Amblyjoppa fuscipennis (assembly GCA_963575735.1). Classification (NCBI taxonomy): domain Eukaryota; kingdom Metazoa; phylum Arthropoda; class Insecta; order Hymenoptera; family Ichneumonidae; genus Amblyjoppa; species Amblyjoppa fuscipennis. The sequence goes on along the minus strand of OY754489.1, from coordinate 9,017,248 downwards.
TAAACCGAAAGACCGAAAGACCGAAAGACCGAGAGACCGATAGACCGAAAGACCGAAAACCCAAAAGACCGAAAGACCGATAGACCGATAGACCGAAAGACCGAAAGACCGAAAGACCGAAAGACCGAAAGACCGAAAGACCGAAAGACCGAAAGACCGAAAGACCGAAAGACCGAAAGACCGAAAGACCGAAAGACCGAAAGACCGAAAGACCGAAAGACCGAAAGACCGAAAGACCGAAAGACCGAAAGACCGAAAGACCGAAAGACCGAAAACCCAAAAGACCGAAAGACCGAAAGACCGAAAGGCCGATAGACCGAAAGGCCGATAGACCGAAAGACCGAAAGACCGAAAACCCAAAAGACCGAAAGACCGAAAGACCGAAAGACCGAAAGACCGAAAGACCGAAAGACCGAAAGACCGAAAGACCGAAAGACCGAAAGACCGAAAGACCGAAAGACCGAAAGACCGAAAGACCGAAAGACCGAAAGACCGAAAGACCGAAAGACCGAAAGACCGAAAGACCGAAAACCCAAAAGACCGAAAGACCGAAAGACCGAAAGGCCGATAGACCGAAAGGCCGATAGACCGAAAGACCGAAAGACCGAAAACCCAAAAGACCGAAAGACCGAAAGACCGAAAGACCGAAAGACCGAAAGACCGAAAGACCGAAAGACCGAAAGACCGAAAGACCGAAAGACCGAAAGACCGAAAGACCGAAAGACCGAAAGACCGAAAGACCGAAAGACCGAAAGACCGAAAGACCGAAAGACCGAAAGACCGAAAGACCGAAAGACCGAAAGACCGAAAACCCAAAAGACCGAAAGACCGAAAGGCCGATAGACCGAAAGACCGAAAGACCGAAAACCCAAAAGACCGAAAGACCGAAAGACCGATAGACCGATAGACCGATAGACCGATAGACCGATAGACCGATAGACCGATAGACCGATAGACCGATAGACCGATAGACCGATAGACCGATAGACCGATAGACCGATAGACCGATAGACCGATAGACCGATAGACCGATAGACCGATAGACCGATAGACCGATAGATTTTCAGTCATTCAGCAACTTTGGTTACTTCTCATGAATAAATTGACGCCAATTTATTCATGAGAAACAAGAAAAGTTCTCGGAAGTGTCAATTTAAGGCCGGCTCACCGTCACAGAACGCATAGTGTCCGAAAAGCCCAAAAGGACGTGCGACATTTAATTCTGCATCAGCCTGTAGAGACCTCCGTGTATATCTTTCACGGTGGTTCCATCCCTAAGCGCGTATCGTCGCGCTACAGAGGTAAGTAGACTAGAATGTGCCAAAGCAGCGGGAACTAGAACGTCGAGGGCATAGTTCGGCTCGAACCGGCAATTGTGTGACGAGATAACAGTTACTCTGTTGCCGCGAGTGGTATGAGTAAGTTGGGGTTGGAAACAAGATGGGAATCGCGGATGGAGAAAGGTCGTCGTGCTACCGCGCTGGCTGCTCGTCGGGCTGTAACACTCGCCTATTATACACGCGGAATGCGGTGGCTCCGCAGTGCATTGGACGTACAATAATGGCAAGGTATTCTCAAAGATTGGACCCCGGCAATCGGATATCGAGAGACGAGTCACCGCCCGAGTCTCCGATGCCAACGAATGATCGATACTCTGGGCTCTCTGTCGGCTCGGCGAAACGTGAATCCAATAGACGCCTCCAACCACGATATTCAAATATATCGCCATTCGATATTCGAGCAAATTCATTCGAATCAGATAAATAATTTACATTCACGAGGGAGAATAACAAAGATCAAGCCCCACAGTGTGCACACCTCCGTAACGAATCATTGAGTGCAGACCAGGCCAATTCGACCCCCGCTTCGAATATCTCGGTAACTGTGCAGTGTCCGAACCTTCTTTTCGATAAATGTATCGAAAAGAGGGATCAGACACTTTTTTCAGTGAATTTATTTACTTATTTACTTATTGTAATATACACGGCTCAAGACCTTTTTACATCAAACATGCATGTGTAAATAGTGGTACAGAGTGCAGTATGCTCTATAACATTAATTTAAGTATGTTAAACTGGTATACAAGTCTAGAATCTCATGTTATTTTGTACAGAGTGAAGAGCACTGAATACAATATTATAATATATAATATTGTGTTCAGAGCTCTGTACTGGATTAAATGTAAATCGGTAAAATACGGAGAATACCGTCAAGTTAAATTAAATTAAAAACTGAAAAAAGTTAATTTAACTTTGGCGCTAATAGCAACTAAAGCAGCGGTCGGAAAATGTGAGAGGTCGTGAAAGTGTGACGAGTTACACCGAACAACTGCGCTATGCCGGTAAATCCCATTACCCAAGCGTAATAGACGCGGAACCATGCTATTATGTTCATAATTGGTGGAATAGGTTGATCAAAGGAATTTATCAAAATGTGAGCTCGCCTAGTCAGATTAAAAAAAAAAAATGTTTTTTACCCGTCCCAAAAAAGTGCTTTAAGCGCATTCAGCAAAAAAAAACACAGGATAACCTTGGGCTCAAGATGACCCCTAATGCACGCTAAAGCTAGGGGAAAAAAAAAATGGTCCTAAAAAAACAATTTTTCATAATGAATTACGTTGGTTTCCACGGACATTTGTTTATTATATGAGTATACGGGAAAAAGCCCTTTTTACATAATAATATGCACAACGAGAGTTATACAGGATTTGCCTCTGCTAACGGGAACAAAGTGCGACGTTTATAGTCGCCGACGCAATAATGGAGCCGACCTAAACGCGTCACTGGTAAAAAAAAAAAAAAAAAAAAAAAAATAGAAATTTAATGTATCGAACTGAAAGTTATTATGCAAAAACATTTATACGCTTAATTAAATTGTGCAATTGTAATGAAAAGTTAACACGCTTTTACAGTGACATTAAAGTGAATGATTGTAATTAAAGTAATTCTATAGTAAAATTCAGATAAACTAATGAAAACAAAGTGTTTCTAAATTTTTAAATATACTGTACACTCATTTTTTTTTTTTTTTTTTTTTTCATCGCAACGTTACATGGAAATTTAACGTACCAGTTTGTGCATGAAAACTTGCAGTATCGATACATTAATACGCAATTGCTTTGGTGAACGAAATATGCCAAATACCCGGTGAATACACGCGAGCTTTTCCAATCGTTGTATGAATATCCATTCCGAATACGAAGAATTTGGACGGGACAATATCAAAGTCGATTCGACAGAGGGCCAAAGCCCGCGGTGAGAATTTTCGTTGTCCAAAAGCGTCGTCCGATGCGAGCTAAACTTTTCGGACATCGCGGGGGTTATTGCGAGTGTATACGAAAATGCAACGTCATGCCCGTGAGAAAGCACAGCCGAACGGGCTGACTCGGTGGAGAACATTGCACCGTGACCGAGCCGGAAAGCGTCCTTGCGGGGTTAACTTTATTCAACGTCTCGTCGAAGGGACGCAATTTGCATCACTGTGGTTTCAGCATTGTCGGAATATCTTGTTTGAGATGACGAGAGTTAGAGGCAGCGGAGACCGACGGGGTGCAGGAAGCGGGGGGGGGGGGGGAAGGATGAAATGCTAGTTGAAACGTCGGACAAGTTTTGTCCCGCGAGCTTTGAGAGTGAAGCAGTAGGCGCCTAACGGAAAAGCCTTCGCCGTCTCGCTCCTTCCCTACCGCCGTTTCACTCCGGCCCTCTTTGCTGGCTTACGCGAGCGTCTACTCCCGACGTGCTTTTTCTGCTCGTACTCTTCTTATTTCGCTGCCTCGCCTCGCGCCACTCGGTCTTTCTCTATAGTAATATATTTCGCTTCGCCTATTTCACTCTGCAGGACGCACGGCCTGGGTTTGCTATTTGCTTCCTCGCCTTGCGCTCTCGTCGGCATCGTATTTTTTTTTTTTTTTTCCACCTCGTGCAATACCGGCCCGCAGGAGAAGCAGCACCAGCGAGCGGAGAAAGCACGCCAGCCCGCAACAGTATAATGCCTTGCGCGGCTTTGCCTCGCTGGCCATGTCTACCGCTGTTGGATTAAATTCCGACAGCTTTACGCAAGCTTCCCTCGAGCCAACCTTTTTATCCTAATAGTCACGCCTGTTTCCATATCATCTTCCGTTCTCCTCCTCGTCGTCTTTTATTTTTTCCTTCGTCTCAACTCACCCCGCACCGGCGTCAATTTCGTCGTTTGCAGATTGACGGATTCCGTTTTCGCGATGAGCCACCTCGCGACGACTGCACTGTGACTTAGCACGCGAATTCCTTCTGCTTTCTCGTAGCAAAAGTGCTGCCCCTCCGCGGCGAACGGTGGGACTCTCCACCGACGAGCAGTCTACCCGAACTAGCGAGAGAGACAACTTGTTTCGAGAGTTTTCTCCCGTAGCAAGTTTCGGACAGAGGGCTTAACGCCCGAGGTCCGTACGCGCCGTGGGACAGTAGCGAGTTTACTGCACCACGTTCACTCTATACGTGTGTATAGACTCTAATATGCCTATATCTATATACACACGGGTAGGACTACGCTCTCGATGCCACGGTTGCGGCTATCAAACTTGTCCCTGGCAGCCCGAAGCCTCGAACAGCCCCTCCTCCAAATCCGTACACGTTGACGCCTTCGACGTGCCTAAATGACAGACTCTGATTACGCGGGACTAACGTGACTGCCGCTATGCGTTTCCCCTATGGAACGGGAGGTGCTGCTGCTGCTGCTGCTGTTGCTGCTTCTGCTTCTCCTCACCTCCCTATTACCGCAACCCTCCAAACGGCTTTCCATCCCGGAAACCTAATCAATTTCATAAGTCGTTGCGACAGTATACTAGCTCAGGGATAATAGGAGTTTAGAGCCGGCGGACAGGGCGGAATAGCGCATACGCCGATCTGTACGCTGAGTTGATATAATGCAGAGGGCCACGGGCACGATATTCCCGCATTCTCTGCGCAACCATCCTGTTGAGAATCACGTAAATCCGGCCAGCTGCACTCCTACCGATACCGTCACACGGCAAGCACGTTTCATCACTATCATAAACCCACCTCTCTGTATATTGCAGTGCCGAAGACACGATCCCCGCTAAATCTAGTGAATAATCGTTATTTAAATACGCTAGAGCGAGGATTTACAATGTAAATTGTACGGGGATGTTAAATCCGGATGGAAAATTTTCGCGGGACTTTATATGGGAAGATACTGCTTTGAGGAAAGTAGAACGACTTTTGGGGTATTTATAGCGAAGAAAAATTGCCGGTGGTTGTTAGACGAGAGAAGAACAATATTGATTCCTCATTGGGCAGACACGAGCCAGGTCGCGTCATCTACTCCGAGAGAGGACGATCGCGCACTTCGACTACAGTGTCCTACGCGGGTACGGGAGGTGAAAATCGATCTCTCCCAGACCCGTTCGCCAAGAGTGCAACGGTAGGTAAGCCGATTCAAGGTAACAGACCACCGATTCAAAGCCCAATATAATTTATTTCGTTACCGTTGCTCGTTCGACGGTATGTATATTATTATTATAAAAACGAAACGTGTCATACGAGAGCAAAATTCGCAACGTTTATATACAAAAAAAAACTAGGCTAAACAGAGTTTTTACACACTGCGCTTGAACTACAGAAAATGAAGACAAACCGCGTTCACCTTAGACAATTAAATAAATAACTTAGAAAATTCTTCAAACAATTCGTAGAAACATCAAATTGGCAGGCGACTCTCTCTCTCTCTCTTATTACGATCGTTTAAACTACATATTTTGGAATGTTTCCAAAATGTAAATACCTTATAAATTATTTGGTTTGCTATGTCGCCCTTGGAAGGGAAGGACAGTTTTTTTTATTTCTTTCTAACGTTTTCGTTTGTAGTGGCATTTTCTTTTTTTTTTTTTTTCAAATCGATATTGAAAAAGAACGAAACAAACCTAAGATTACAAATCAATATTAAGAGGTGATTTTTGCCTGATATGCGGCTGGTACTGTCTCGATTCTAAAAGGCGACGCATCGACGTGCAGCGACGATATTTGGTACAGGTACAGGCATATTTTTTTCTTCGTATTTTTGGTTTTTTCTTAGTTTTTTTTTTTTTTTTTTTTTAACAGAGAGTCACATTAGTTAAGTTCGTCGATAGGCTAAGATTTTTTACTAGCCATCGCTATGCCCAGTCCTAGAATACCAGCTAGTCCTACTATCACGCCACCTGCAACCGCGATGCCCACGAGACCCTCTGAAACGATAATAAATAGCGATTGTAATTTTTATGCGATCAGAATAGTATGGTGTTATCATTACACACCTTTTTCCATTTTCTTTTTTATCAGTGTCTCGAGATGCTGAACTTGCTGATTTCCAGGCTCAACCTGGAGAAAAGCTCTCACATAGTGAAGACCCTTGGTGTACTCCTGTGCATTGAATGGTCAATTACGTTATTCTCATAGTTCAGAAGGTGCATAATAGTATTTTTAAATACTGGTGTGATGAAACTTATTCCGACAAGTTATAAAAAAAAAGATAATACAACAAAAAATTATAAGAATTTACAGGTATTTGAAAGATTTATAAGAAAAAAGAAAATTGTAATTCAGTTATCAATTACAATTAATTATAAAGTATAACAATTATAAAAATAAAATCTGCATGTTGATGCAGATTTCATAAGTGTTGTACTTCCTTTCTGTAAAGTTTAATAATAATAATAAGTGCAAGTTTGCAACATCGACCGAAGGTGAGTGTTGCAATCACACAAGTTAAGAAAAAGTTTTCCGCACAAGTTTCAAATTTTACTTCACAATGTGTGAAAATGGAGTTTTTTCACATCCAAAGTCGGCCATTTTCGCACTGTGTGAAGTAAACATTTTTGCAGACTTTCGCGTGAAACGCTGCGCACTAACTTTTATCCTAGCATTTCCGATGGCTAAGTAATAGAGGCAGTCCCGCTTCTCGCTGTCGCCGTGATTGTTGAAAAGATCCTCCAGTAGGATTATTCCCTTTTGTATGTCCGCAGTGTATTTACTTCTCACCAGACACCAGGCGTATTCGAACTGCACTTTTTGTGATACGTGCTGGGTCGTTCGCAGTTCCTCATTGTAGGCACATTCGAATTTCTGCAACGAGAGAACAGCGAATATTACTAACAAGAAAGTTTTACTCTTCCGTGTTTCACGCAACTGCTCTGTGCGATTGACGGAAACGAGAGCTATCGACTGATTAAACGTTTTTACTGCAACTTTAGTAGACATTGCAGCAATAAACTGTGAGTCATTCGTACGGGAAAGATTAACCTGTAGCGAATATATCCGTCAGTCATCGCACGCGCACCATTTGTCAAAGACGTGAGAAATCAAATAGTGCGCAATTTAACGAGAAAAATAATTAAAAAAAAAACATTGAAAAAAATTAGACTTTACCTTTAAATCTTCCGAAGATACGATTTCGTCCAAAACGTCTTCCATGCTTGAGAGAGAGGCCGTCTCTTATCGATCAGCCGAATTACAATTTATCGAACGCGGCGCAGTTTCTTCCTCTCACCGAGCGGATAACGCTAAACTAACTTTAGGACTGACAGACCTCCCCGCGACTCACTGCGATAGCGTGACATAAGCCGCAGAAGCAAAAAGTGGCGAAGAAATCGGGACACGCAAGAGTCTTGCACGGGGAAACAGCGATAATTTCAACTCGGTTTCCCTGCCTTAGCAATCGAGATGACACCGTCGTTAATTTTTTTTTTTTTTTGCGCGCGTGGCGACTTTCGCCCGACAACGAACTACGCGGCCGTGGTGATTTTGCAAAGCACATCGGTAATCCGCGATTGCCGCGCGCGCGTTGCATCGACACGTGTGAATTTTTTTTATTACGCAAACACTGCAAGGCGCGGCGATAGTTGTCAATTTTATTAAAAACAGTTACGGTAATATTTATCCTAACAAAAAAAAAACATGTTGGAGCCAACTTCTCAGGCTCTTCTGAAAGGTCGTGTTATACTGGCCAGCGGATCGCCGAGGCGTCACGAGATTATTAAAAACTTGGTAAGCGAACACACGGTTACAACAATCAATTGGATAATCGAGCTAACAATTTTGTTTCTTTCGATGTCAAGGGTATCAATGCCGAGTGCGTACCGTCAACGTACGACGAAAATCTCGATAGAGCGAAATACAACAGTCACGGAGAGTACGTGCAAGATCTGGCGTACTACAAGGTTCGGGAAGTCTATGAACGTTTGAAGAACGATGAAAAACCTCCGACGCTGATAATAGGAGCGGACACATTGGTGACGATGGGTGACAAAATATATGGGAAGCCTACGGACGAGGCGGATGCTTGTAGCATGCTCACTCGGTAAATAAAAATTGTCGTTCGATATGTTTTGTTCATATTGGCAAAAAGCCCATAAATTAAATGAGTTTGTTTTCAGTCTAGCCAACAAGAGTCATGTAGTGTACACCGGAGTGTGCCTCAAGACTCCAAAGGTGGAGATCAAGTTCTACGAGAGCACGAACGTCAAGTTCGGCGACATATCGAAGGAGCAAATAGAGGCCTACGTCCGCACCAGAGAACCTCTGTTAGTTTCGAATATCGAACCGAATCATTGGCTGTGTCTCTAAGTCGAAATTATATTTTTTGTTCTGTTTTTCATTCAAGCGACAAAGCTGGAGGGTACGGCATTCAAGGATTCGGAGGGTGCCTGATAGAGAGAATAGAAGGCGATCATTACACGGTGATGGGAATGCCGCTGTATCCGCTGGTTACCCATCTGAACAAGCTCTTCGCCAGTCGATTAACGTAATCGACTGATACGATACTGCAATTAAGAAAAAGGAGATTCATATAGATATAATGTATGATATATAGTGAATACCACGTCATTTCGGATATTTCTGCAGACGAATTCCAGAGCACCTTCGTCGCCGAACAAATCATACCAAACAAAAACATACTCGACTATCGTATGTTTATCTCATATCAGAGATGTCATTTTTTTTGAGCAGATTATATAAGTTCATACTTCCTTTCTGTAAATATTGATAATGATAATAATAATATATTGAAAACCACTTGTTGACAATACTCGACGGGTAAAACTTGCACGTGCCAGTTATTAATTTTCCCCGTAGATAGCGCTGATCTTGTTTTGTCATTCCCGTGTATCGTTACTGCTACGAATCGAGAGGTTAAATTCACTCGCTGTTATCGTTTAATCGTGATAATTGGTAATTGCAAAATACAGCGTATCTGTGAAGCATTACATTTTTTTTTTTGCAAGTATTAATTTGTGTGTTTTTTTAAGTTAACGTTTTTAGACTTTTCGTCTATCGTCGAGCTCTTGAAGATGGCTTTTATTTATGTTTACTAATATTCGTTTGTACACAATATATACGTTAATTTTGTTTTGTAATTACATCTGCCATTAAAAAATGCACGACACTGTTTTGCAGTACTAACTCTTGCGCTTTGATCATATTTCTTTTATCCTCAGCGCCACAACCAATGCTTCGCACTTCGGTGTATATTTTTACACTCTTCCTGTTATAAAATTTTTCACATATTGTCTGAATTTTGCACATACAAACACAAATCTGGCCATTCCACTGTTAAGTTATCTTACATTACAAGTAATATACTCAAATGTTATCGACTGCTATTGTACAAATTGTTATTCTTTGAGATCTATATTATATTCGAAAATATGTACAAATCTATGTAAAAGTGATTGGACCCTGTAGACCTAAAAATAAATAAAATAAATAAATAAATAATTATTTGCAGATTCCTGAATGCCCGTAAGCGGATGACTATGGCAAGCGAACGCCTACCCGACAAGATATACGATCGATGTGCCTATCTGAATTGCTACAACGGCAAAAATTCTACGGGTCACAAGCTGTTCAGATTTCCTGCGTACAATGACTCTCGGCACAATCTCTGGATAAGATACGCTGGTTTGTACTCCAATATTCTATCGCCAAATCATTGCAGTCAGACACGTTCAAACTTACATTAAAAATGTAACGCAGGAAACATTCGTCTACGAACCTGGTCCAGCGCGACGGTAAGAAGAGCGGGTATCTGTGCGGATCACTTCGGCAGAGAATCGTTCACTGACGAGTCTCGTCGGAGTTTGAGACGTCACGCTGTGCCAAAGCCTTACAGCGCTACGGAAGTGCAAACGAAGGCGAGTCCGACTCTGTTGGATCATATAAAATCTTTGCCCCGCAAACGTACTCAAAGTCGAAGGCTGGTTGAGGCGGAGGAATTGCAGAGGGACTTCACAGTCTTGCAGGAGAACTCGGATCCGGACGATACATCTTCCGCTCCTGAAAAGCCGATGCCGGTGCAGGCTCACATAACAGAAGCAGTGAAAACGCTTCGGAAAGTCAAGATGATTAAGATCGAAGAGCAAATTTGCGATTCCAACAGAACTGTGATACTCGAAAGATGCAAGAATCCCGAGACCTGTCCGGCGAATCGTCAGTCGACGTCGGGCGGGGAGAAGCCTCGTCCGCATTTTCACAAAGTTTACGTTAATAATTCCGAAGCGGCGAGACTCGAGGCAGCACCGTCGACCTCGACGAGCCCGGCAAATCCTGGAGAAGCCCAGACATCCGAGAAAGCTATCTCGGAAATGCAGGTGATCGACGAGGGCTCGGAGGAACCTTGCCAGGACGAGAAATCCGGCGAAAATATGCCTTTCCGATTGGAGAGGTATCTCATCAATGTGACGAGAAATGTACAGAAAAAAGAACTAACAACTACGTCGAGATACAGTCACGACGTTGAAGCGCAACGCAGGTACGTTTTACTCATTTTTTTTTCACCTATCTGTTACATCGAGTTAAGAAATATTTGATTTACCGCAGAGTCGAGATAACGAAATCGATCGCCAGAGGCAAAAACATTCACACCGAGAAGGGTGAGCCAGCGATGATTACGATTCCAGATTATATCAGCAAAAAGTAAGTATCGCTGTGTAACTATCAGGCATGCAGCTTTGCTGTTTTTTCTACATTGGAACATAAAGATAATAAAGCAATTAACTTTTGCAGACATCCTTCGACGACGGAGCTCGTGAAAGAGTATTATAGAACGAAGGACGAGAGGGTTTTCGATCGTTGCGCTTATCTGAACTGTAAAAACGGCAGATACACGACGGGTGCGCGTCTCTTCAGATTTCCCCAGTTCACCGATCCACGATTAAACACGTGGATCAAGAACGCCGGTGGGTCTCGGCTACTCGAAGCCCTTTTCGCATTTAGATCGCCTTTGATTTTTGTTAAATTTCTGTGTTCTATCGTCCAGGTAATCCGAGGATGCTCTATTGGTCTGCGGCAACGATAAGACGAGCGGGGCTGTGCGGCGAGCACTTCACCGATGAGAGTTTCTTCAACTCAACCCGTCAGCGTCTTCTCCGAAGCGCCTTACCCAAGCCTTTCTATCTCGACAATAAAAATATAACGGGAACGGAGCTGCAGGACAAGAATCTGACGCGCGATGATTTGATAAGAATTTTCGAGGGTCTCGACGAGGACGTTCCCGACGAGGCGGCCTCCGTTCTCATCGATCTACCGGACGAGAAATCAGATCGTCGGGAAGATCTTAAGATCAAGTATCCCTTCGAAGATGTCTTTGCACCGGATCCGGCCGAGGAAGATCTGGAGGCCCCGAACTTGGCGAGTGTTACGGTAAAAAACGAGCCACCCGATGAGACCGATCGGATGTCCAACTCTTCGATAGACACGGACCTAAAATGCGAGTTGGCTGAGGAAGATCCGCTCTTGGACGATCACACTCTAGCGAACGACGATCTCGACTCTGATCAGGCCGACGACATCAGAGGGATCCTCAAATTGGAGCGGGAAAAAATTGAACTTTGCAAAACGATAAAGCAATTCTCGACGATGCTGAAGAACGCGAGGCTTCAGAAGGAGAAGCTGCGCTCGCAGCTGCTCGCTTACAGAGAATTGAAGATTCATTGAGTGGGTGAAATTTGCTTTCTTACCTGGAAGTATCCCTCAAATTGGCGCGGGAAAAGGTTGAACTTTGCAAAATTATAAAAAGCAATTCTCGAAGATGCTGAAGAACGCGAAGCTTCAGAAGGAGAAGCTGCGCTCGCAGCTGCTCGCTTACAGAGAGTTGAAGATTCATTCAGTGGGTGAAGTATTTTTTTTTATCTGGAGCTATTCCTCAAATTGGAGCGGAAAAAAGTTGATCTTTGCAAAACGATAAAGCTCGATGATGCTGAAGAGCGCGAAGCATCAGAAGGAGAAGCTGCGCTAGCAGCTTCGCGCTTATAGAAAGTTGAAGATTCATTGAGTGGATAAAAAAAAATCTCTGGAAGTATTATTAGATTATCACAGCAGAAATATATAAATCAATGTTTTTTGATAAAGATCGATCTATCGTTTGGTTATTGCTCGAGTGTCTCGGCGTTGAAGCTTGGAAAAAAAAATGGTCTCGGAGTCGAGCCGAGCGGGCTAGAAGCAAAATTCTTACGACTTTTCGAGTCGACGGTAACACCCACGCTAATGGGCGAGTGGTTTAACCGTTCTTGGAAATATCACGAAATAGGTAGACAATTGGTTCGGTCCTCTTTGGCACGGATGTACTTTGATCTTCACGCTACGGTCTAATACAACGATAGAGGCGAAGGATCATCTTCGAACAGAACAGGACTGATACATCGTAATCGGCCGGGGGTATATACGTAAATGCCGCATGCCGTGAACGAACTAAAGGTCACTCAGCCCGAGGCCTTACATAACTACAAGGCGAAAGGTTGCCCCATCTTTACACCATCGCTTTTCACCTCAAACGGCGGTTTAACGTTATTTTTTTTTCTCCACTACATTTAAACACATTTTTTTTCTTCTCGGTTTCGTTAATGCCATTTATCTCGCTCTCGACTCGTCCTCGGTAAAATTCCAAGCTGTCCCGACGACGAAGATCAATGTCTGTTCGTCGTCGCGGATTTTCACGCAAATGCGACATTTTCGTGAAGTGAATGTTGTAAAAAAAAAAAAAAAAAAAAAAAAAATTATAAGCAAGATAATAAGAGATCCCATCGCAACGTCGTATGGCGTGACCGATGAAGCGATTCATAACGTAGTAACCTCGCTGGCAGGAGAATGAGTAACGAGTTAGATAAGACCGTCGCCTATTAATTTGCAAATTGTGCCTCGGGGCTTCTCGTATGAATTTTTTAATTAAAAAAAAAAGGAAGATAGAAGGAAGAATAAAAAATAGTCGACGTACCCGTCGATCGCGTGGCTGGTTTGATTCCGCGAGGACAAAAATTCATTAGACACAAACTCGTCGGGCAAAAGGTCCGTGGGTAGCCTTCTAATCGGAAAGTGGGTAGCGAACGTCGTCGCAATAAATAAAAAGAATTCGACGATTATTAAAGATCCTCGAATAATATAATTCAAATATTAAAATTAATGCTAATGAATGTATATCTATAAATATCCCACTTCATACCGGGAGGGTATTCATTTTTTTTTTTTGGTGCTAGATCTCAAAAGTTTATGGTACGTGACAAATCCGTGAAGTGCTTGTGAAATCCGCACTGCACCCACGCCTCGACGATTGTCGAGATTTCGCAATCCGACCTTGATGATCGTTTGATGTTTGCAGATAAAAAATAATAATAAGAAAAAAGAAAAAAATTCTCGGGACAATCAGATCCGAATGCACGATGCACGGAACGAAGATGGACCACGGTTTAAGTCCTCGATTCGGTATAACGACTGGAGCGATGAAACGAACGACTATAAAGTGAAGCCAATCGATCACGACTAGCGTCTAATGAAAATTCCATCGTTACACCGCAGTAGTAGTATTACGGTATGCTCAATGAGTTTTGCACAGCGACACGACCTTTCATAGCGGCATGACGAGGCACAGGGAGATTGTGCAGCCGTGGTCTTTAACGATAGAATCAATGCGGATGATCTACCAGCGGTATATGCGAGCGAGTCACTCGACGATCTTGTCGATTCGGGCTCTCGCTTCCCTTCCATCACGCCAGTTATGTCCCTCGACAGATAATGTTGATTCTTCACAGTTTATCCGGCGCAAGACGGCGCAGCGATTTTTAAATTTGTCGAATTTTATCCTGCGTCGAAACGGCGCACGCTGCACCGAAGAAATAATATCAGGGCTTTTTTATTTTTGGAGAAAATAAAAATTTTCGCGAAATTGAGATACTCCGCTGTCTTCAGTCTGACAAGAGCCGAAGGGTTGACGGAGAATCTGATAATGTCTGAAAGAACGAAAATTCAGAATTTTTCAAAACAAAATTCAGGAATATGATATCTTAAGATCTCTGAAAATTTCCGAAAATGTAATTTTTCAGACATACTGTCAGATAAATAATTTCATCGGTGACGACGATTTAAACAATCTGCACCTGACAACAACTGAATCTGGTAGTGTCTGATTAACGAAAATTCGGAATAATATCAGAGTTTTTTTATTTGTGGAGAAAATCAAGATTTTCTCGAAATTGAGATACTCCGCTGTCTTCAGTCTGACAAGAGCCGAAGGGTTGACGGAGAATCTGATAATGTCTGAAAGAACGAAAATTCAGAATTTTTCAAAACAAAATTCAGGAAAATCATATCTTAAGATCTCTGAAAATTTCTGAAAATGTAACTTTTCAGACATACTGTCAGATAAATCATTTCATCGGTGACAACGATTCAAACAGTCTGCAGCTGACAACGACTGAATCTGCTAATGTCCGATGAACGAAAATTCAGAATTTTTCTGAGAATGAAATTTTCCAGACAAATTCCCAGCTAATTGCAGATAAACGATGACACTGAAGACGATGACGCAATCATGCTGCAGCTGACAACAGCTGAACCTTGATGAAGAATCAGAATTTTTCAGAAACAAATTCAGGAACGACCCCAGAGAAAAATGACGTAACGTTCTTCAATCCGGGAGATATCTGAAGAACTCTGAAAATTTAAGAAAACAAAAATTTTCAGACAAATTGTCACAAAAATAATTCCACCGAGGACGACGTTGCGAACAGTCAGCAGTCTGACAAGAGCCGAACATTGATAGTGAACGCTATAATGTCTGAAGACCGAGTATTCAGAATTTTCAAGACTCGAATTCAGAAAAAAAAATATTTTAACATTTTTCAACATTTCTGAGAATGAAAATTTTCAGACAACTTCACAGATGAATAATTTTACCCTAGTTGACGATGAAGACAAATCTCCTGAGACAGCGTTGGACATGGAAGAGGCGCCAGGCTCATCCACGCCAGCTCGTTCTCCTTTCAGACCTTGGTCGACAATATTTTCGTCGCCTCTTCGTCCCGGCTGCAATCGCCCGTTTGTTCTTCGCTACCCGAAGCGCGGCTCCCGTCCCAGCGAGCCCGCGTTCTCAGAACACGGATTCTCGTTTCACAGTACCGATTGAATCTCGCTGGCTTTGCCGATAGAGGTGCAGCAGAGCCAGCATCTCCGCAGTCATCGCACCGCGACTATAGGTCAAAGGAGCGAGGAGTTTTATTTTTACGATATTAACGACGCTATGTGTTTGCCTAGGGACAAAGGGATTTTTCAACGACTCCTCGCTGCCTTCGTCGCCGTTCGTTGCGGTAGACAAATAACGCATGACGATATTATAATGAACGTGGAATATAATTATTATTGGGTACAATAAGATATTGTCAACCGGACGCGTCCGCTTCGACCGATTCGACAAGTGGGGAGTTCGTATATATCTCTCGACATCCTAACACAAATTCTTACGCCTTCTGCAAGCACGCCATTATCTCTGTTATTTACGCCCATTTTGCGCAATCGAATTTCTCCTCGGACGGAAAATCTTTATGAATCACTGCGGAAATTCTGTAATTCAGCACGCACATTCTGCGTCGATCGGATCATCGGTTGCGGAAAATTCTTTTTGTCATAATTATCCGTCGCGCTAATCGATTGCGCGATCGGAAAAGAAACGGCGATCCAATCGGTCGTCCGGAGACGATGAAATTATCGAGCGAGCGTCGATTATTTATATCTAGGGCAAGTTCGAGGATGAAAGATCGATCGTATACGTCCGAGCGGACGGAACGATTAAAACTCGTGCGATTGTAGCCGAGCATGAAGGCTAAGTGTCTCAAGGTCAGGGCTAGGCACACTTCCAGACGAGTCGTAGAACGTCCTTTGCCTGCTGGAGGATAGTTTAGTAACACTGCAGGCGAGAGTGGACTACCGGTGGAATGGCCTCATATATAACGGCTCTCGGCCTCTTTATATCGGGTGAATGTACTCCAGTTACGCAAGGAAACACGATCGTGTTTACTATACGTATATACAACGACGGAAATTATTAGCTTCAAAAAAAGATTTTTTTTTTTTAAAGTTCTTGGCCTCGAGATGCTATCGCGTCGCTTGACTTTGCTCGAGGAACGATTAGTGTTACATGTTATTCATCTTAGTAGTGTTACATGTCATTGGCACTCTTAAAGGGGCTCACATGAATTCCATAGATGATCCATAGTGCTGGAGACAGTAGATATGTTTAAGATAATGAACAACATCTACAGCACTAAAATATCGATAATTTCTTGAATATTTCAGAAAGATATCTAATAAATATTTTACCAACAATTTAAAGTATTTGTAAAATGCTTCAGAAACATTTTTGCGAAATATTTGTGAAACATTTCAATGTAAGATTTATGAGCGGACAAAAAAATATTTTCGAAACATTTCAGAAATATTTCCGTTCTATGTGGGAAATGTATAAATGTATCTCATAACTGACGTATATTTACATTTAAATTGAATAGAAAGGATTAAAAAATTAATAGCTAATGACTAAAAGATTTCCCTTGTATTACAATCGCCTTTTAACTTAGACTAGATATTCTTTAATTTGTGCTTACTGCTCATACTTTAATATCATATCTCGTGCTCGATTCTGGAAGACGCCAAGGGTTTGTCCAGTGAACAATAGTTCCGAGTAAATTTTACCCAGGACTGGGCGTGCAATCGGTGTGTCCAACGCGTTATTCGAAGCGTCCGAAATAATGATTATTTCGGACAGGAAAAATGATTATGTCAGCCAAGAAAAAAACGCGATTTACGTATTTCTATCCGTCCGAGTGTAAAAAATGGAGTTTCATTTTAGAAAAAATTCCAAAATATCGAAGTAAAAATGCAACTCTGAAGTTCGTTACCTGAAAAGAGGCCATCTTCTTTAGTCGATTTCTTTTTACCGATAAAAATAAATAAAACTCTTTTTTTTCGGTCCGATATAGTTGTCCCCCGACAAATATTTCCCACAGAGTATAAGGGAAATCCCACTCCCTCCATCTATTCATAAACTTGTCACTTCGATGAAAAAAGCTCCCTTTTCAAAGTCCATTCCCAGTCAGATTGGTTAATCGATCGCCCAGCAGGTGGCTCTGGCTCTGCCACCGGTCTTGTTCCTAGATCGTCGCAGGAATCAATGGAGCACCCACATTAAAAAGCCCAGTGGAGACAATGGGCCACCTCCTATATGGGAGGACAGTGACATTTGTTGAATGTTGTCCCCTCTGTGTGGATTCCGCCGGTGCATCCAGAAGACTCCGACGACGCTTCACCTTTCACCGCCCTCCTCAGTGCCAATCTAATGTGTGTCTTTTCTTGGCTCAGGGGGCGCGGGCAGAATTCTCCCATGAAGAGCGCCGAAGATAATACGACAACGGGGCTGGGGATTCTCTGCTCGATGAACCCGTTGGCCTCTATTTACGGGCGCACCGACGAAATCCTCGCTTTTTTTTCGCCGCATCGTCACTATTTTCCTTTCCTGCGCTCCCTCGCCGTTTCTTTTTTTTTTTTTTCGCCAACAATAGCGCATCGTGCGCCGATCTTCGAAGAAAGACCCTGCAATGACGAAACAACGTTACGATCAGTGCCCGTGAGAAAACTCCGTGCGATAGGAACGACGAAACTGCGCATGCGCGCCGCCATGCTGATTAAGGCCCTTCTTACAGTGAACTCCGTGGGAGGTTGAGGTTAGGTTTCGCCCAGTTAACTTTGCGCGAGATCACCTGACGATTATCGCTCGTTCGGATTTGGCGATAAGCTCAACGGGGATGAAGATTCATTGCGAGTCGGCGCATCCGTTGCAGGTTTAGCGATTCGCATCTCGATAGACTGTTACGCAGGCCACTGTGCACACTCGGCCGTCCGTGAGCGCAGGTGGATATCTGCACCGGCGCCGGGGCGCGAAGAAGGAAAGTGCTGCTTCCTCGGGGGAACGAAGCGCGTGCCGGGAACGGCTTAGCCTCGCGCCTTACGGCCAAACCCGTCTTTCGTCTCGAGTCACGCCGGTTTGACGGCGTTATCTAATTGCGAGTGCACACCGGCTGCGCGTTAAACGCACCAGTTGGGATTGAGTGGTCTCGATGGGGGAAATGACTAATGGGACTGTCTGTCAAGAGTTTAAGTGACTCGTAAAGCGAATTCTTTATAACTGCCGGACGGATAATTGAAGAAGCAATCGACATTAGTGTAATGCAATTATGAACTTTTCTTAAAGATAACTTTTTCTCTAGCACGATCCCGATGGAAATCACTTGTGTGGGGTTAGAATTGCGAATATGGACAACCTGGATCGGCACATGAATCAATTGTGTACCTTACCGGACCGCATTCATCATTTTTACCCTATGCAAAAAGTATCTTCGTGACTGTCTGTCAAGAGTTTAAGTGAATCGTAAAGCGAATTCTTTATAACTGCCGGACGGATAATTGAAGAAGCAATCGACATTAGTGTAATGCAAATATGAAAATTTCTTAAAGATTATTTTTTCTCTAGCACGATCCCGATGGAGATCACTTGTGTAGGATTGGAATTGCGAATATGGACAACCTGGATTGGCACATGAATCAATTGTGTACCTACCGGACCACATTCATCACTTTTACCCTATACAAAAAGTATCTTCGTGACTGTCTGTCAAGAGTTTAAGTGACTCGTAAAGCGAATTCTTTATAACTGCCGGGTGAATAATTGAAGAAGCAATCAACATTGGTGCAATGCAATTATGAAATTTTCTTAAAGATAATTTTTTCTCTAGCACGATCCCGATGGAAATCACTGGTGTGGGGTTGAAATTGCGATTGTGGACAATCTGGATCGGCACATGGATCAATTGTGTACCTACCGGACCGCATTCATCACTACCCTACCCTATGCAAAAAGTATCTTCGTTAAAATAGTAGTTGTAGATGTAAAAGGAATTTCTTACACTCGGTGCGGAAATGACAGTTTTACAAACGCGAAACGTGCACAAAACTCATTTTCACACCTTGTGGAGTAAAACTTGGTACGATACTCGTGTGAAAAACTTTTTCTTAACTCGTGCGATTGCGAAACTCACACGCTTCGGATAATGTTTAATCGCACTAGTTTAGTTAATTACCATCATTGACCTTCCTTACAATGCGAGTTATATTTTTTTTCTTTTTTTTTTTGTATACATTACAATGCCTTAAGGTGAACGAATAGGCCATTGACCAAAGTCCTTCAGCCTGGTTATTTCCGATGCATTGCAATGCTTTACAATTTGATTAACGTTTACAATTTTCTTATTGTTAGTTGAAAATAAATAGATAAATAAAGAATATGACATGTGTATGCATACTCCTAAATATGTAAGTAGTATTGCCAAGCTAATTCATTAATACATTAATTCATTAAAATTGGCTAAATCTTTTAAAAAAACTTATTTCCGGCGCGATTGAAAAAATTTTGGGATTTGCCTTAAGATCAATTTTTATTTTGTACAGGGTATACGACATGTAATAGATTAAGTGTTATTTATGTAATGTCTTTACTTCCACTAAATACACAACATAAAAACAAATCTTTAGAACATCAAAAATCAGTTTTGGTCTCAGAGAGATCGGCCCGTTACAGATTTACTGCTCTCGCAAACTGGGTCAATCTGTTTCACTAGTTTGGTGGATCAATTTCGACGTATACAAGTTCACTATCTATGCTGCTCCTACTCTACGGATAACTATTAAATCACCTCCTAAGTTTCTTTTCCATCAACATTTTGATCTGTTGCGATCTTCTATTTCCCGTTATCTGAAAAATTAAATCATACACCGAGCCTAAACTCGCTGAGGACATTCAACGATCAACGGACACTTTTCAAGATCATGTCGGGTTTAATGGACCGTCCCACCCTACTGGCCAAACTCCAGGAGGTTGTTCCAGATCGCCAAAGGAGAGCCCAAATCTTCTTTAGAACCCCGAAAATCGCATCTTCTGTAACGGGCCGATCTCTCTGAGACCAAAACTGATTTTTGATGTTCTAAAGATTTGTTTTTATGTTGTGTATTTAGTGGAAGTAAAGACATTACATAAATAACACTTAATCTATTACATGTCGTATACGGAGAGATCAGCTCACTACCGATTAACGAGCGTGGCAAATAGGGCCAACCTGTCCCATCTTTTCGGCAGACCAATCTCAACATTCAAAAGGGCGCTATCGGCACGTGTCCTACTCTACGAATAATCTGCACTTCTCTGAAACTTTAATGCTCAATCGCGACCTGATCTCACCCTACTGTGATATATCAATTTTGCTAATATGTTACACTTCATGAAAGAAGACAACAATTGTTAAAAATTACTTTTTTCCTCCTATCTGTATTATACTCATTGTAAAAGGGCTTCTCCCGTAAATAAATAAATATGTTCTTTGCAAATTTTCCAGTAAACTAATAAATTAATAATAAAAATAAAAATTAATAATAATAATAATAATAATAATAATAATAATAATAATAATAATAATAATAATAATAATAATAATAATAATAATAATGATAATAGGCATGAAATCCCACGCGTTTTTCCGAATCTGTCGTTCAGACTCGAACGCCCCACATCGACGTTAATTTGACCCGCAGGCCAAACGGATCGTCTCCGTGTTCGCACTTACGTAATTACTTTCTTATCTAAAAGTGGCATAACTGGATATATCAAGCGCGATGCAATCGGCCAGCTGCGACCCGATGTCTGCCTATGTAATGCACCAAACATAAATTCTAGGTATATCTGCCTGTCGCGCTCGTGTTGTACGAGCCTTCTGCTGCCTCCTCGGAGATCCCTCGCTCATCTGTAATTACTCGATAACTACTCGTGGCATTACATTTTTATTTTTTTTTTTCATTTTTTTTTTTCCCCCATCCTCGCCCGTACCTTCTCGCGTATGCACCGCGATAAAATCATGCCCGATTGACCGCCTCGATGTTGCCGGCCGCTGCTCATATTGCACAGCAGGCAAATCGCCGTGGAGAAAAAAAAAAGAAAAAAAAAACATGAAAATGAAAAATAAATATCGTTGCGCTGCCCCGCCGCACGTGTATTATCAAAGAGATCTAGTGACTATCGATCCGATGATTTACGAAGGCTCCGAACGAGCACAAATACGCTCGGCCACGATGACTCGGTCATGCGCGATCTAAACACCGCGGAATTAATAAGAAAAAAAACACACACATCCCGTGCGTTTCTTCCGGGTTTTTCATGGTCGCATACTTTACATCTGCCGACCCGCGCAGCCTTCTCATACCGTTTAATGTGTTTTTTTAAAAATCATTTCCCCCCCTCATCATCTTCCTCATATCGCTAAAGACCCTCGCGTGCGTGCCGGATCTTTCGAAAGCCTCTCGCACGCCGTGATCCGGTGAAATGCGACACGCCGCAAGGCCGAGAGCCTCGGATCGTGGAAGAATTTATCGGAGGAGCGCTGAGGCTGTCGATATGTTGCACCGCATGCAAAGTCGCGGACAATCGTTGATCGGACGTCTCGTCGTTCGCGATCGCCCGTCGGACTCGTCTCGTAGGCTCCGACGTCGCCGCCTCATAAGAGCGCGCTTAACTCCTCGTGCAGTTATTAAATGTGATTATGCAACGGCGAAAAGGCGAGCTCCAAAGGACGCACATTATGACACGACAGCCGCCGAGAGGATGCACTCGCGCGCTCGAAACCGAGCGATGAAACATCGTTGGGTTCGTGAGACGAGTTCTTCGCGAATCTCGTGCTCTCTCTTTCCCTGGACGCGGGCTGCATCGGGCAAATGCACCGCCGCTGCACACCGGAGAGCCACTTTTTACGTCTCTCTCTCTCTCTCTCTCTCTCTCTCTCTCTCTCTCTCTCTCTCTCTCTCTCAAAGTTTCAGGCTACGGTGCATGTGCTCATCTGCCCGTCGTCGCACCGAGACTTCTCTCGTGCATCTCGGTGCCGATTCGACTCGTCAGGGATCTTTCTATGTTCTTCTCTGAGCTCACCCAACCACCCGCGGTGTCCTCATGCGGAGCCGAGCGGGAGAACGAGCGAGCAGCCTTCTCCGTCTCGACGATACTCGCTCTTCGTCAAACCGAACCAGCTCGAAAGTTTCCAATGCACAGACATTGGAATGCAAATTAGATATAATATTATTAAACGAAGTCGAACGTAGACAAGGATTCATCACGGGAGGGAGGGGGGGGGGGGGGTTTCTAACGGTAATAATGCATTATTTCGCAAGATCTTTGGAGCGCATTGGATGAATGGAGAATTGAGCGCGGGACAATAAAAGAGACCACGGAATTGTGGCGCACTTGATTTTTCTGAGATTTGTTCTTGATTATGGTAATCGATATTTTTGGATAGGGGAAAAACGTTTTAGTGAGGTTTGGTAATGGAAAGTAAATGATCGTTTGGTGAAAGAAAAGTTGAAGATTTTTCATCGTGGGAGAAATGATTGAGGAGAGTTAATATAATTTTGATTCAACAAATATTGCTTTGCTATTGGAATGCAAATTGGATATAATTTTTTTTTTTTACCGCTATTAATGCATTATTGCTAATTACGCATTATTTGGGAAGGTCTTTGGAGCGCATTGGATGAATGGAGAACAGAGCGCAGGACAATAAAAGAGACGACGGAATTGTGGCGCACTTGATTTTTCTGAGATTTGTTCTTGATTATGGTAATCGATATTTTTAGATAGGGGAAAAACGTTTTAGTGAGGTTTGGTAATGGAAAGTAAATGATCGTTTGGTGAAAAAAAAGTTGAAGATTTTTCATCGTGGGAAAAATGATTGAAGAGAGTTAATGTAATTTTGATTCAACAAATATTGCATTGCTATTGGAATGCAAATTGGATATAATTTTTTTTTTTTTTTACCGCTATTAATGCATTATTGCTAATTACGCATTATTTGGGAAGGTCTTTGGTGCCCATTGGATAAATGGAGAACAGAGCGCAGGACAATAAAAGAGACCACGAAATTGTGGCGCACTTGATTTTTCTGAGATTTGTTCTTGATTATGGTAATCGATATTTTTAGATAGGGGAAAAACGTTTTAGTGAGGTTTGGTAATGGAAAGTAAATGATCGTTTGGTGAAAGAAAAGTTGAAGATTTTTCATCGTGGGAGAAATGATTGAAGAGAGTTAATGTAATTTTGATTCAACAAATATTGCGTTGCTATTGGAATGCAAATTGGATATAATTTTTTTTTTTTTACCGCTATTAATGCATTATTGCTAATTACGCATTATTTGGGAATGTCTTTGGAGCGCATTGGATGAATAGAGAACAGAGCGCAGGACAATAAAAGAGACCACGGAATTGTAGCGCACTTGATTTTTCTGAGATTTGTTCTTGATTATGGTAATCGATATTTTTGGATAGGGGAAAAACGTTTTAGTGAGGTTTGGTAATGGAAAGTAAATTATCGTTTGGTGAAAGAAAAGTTGAAGATTTTTCATCGTGGGAAAAATGATTGAGGAGAGTTAATATAATTTTGATTCAACAAATATTGCGTTGCTATTGGAATGCAAATTGGATATAATTTTTTTTTTTTTACCGCTATTAATGCATTATTGCTAATTACGCATTATTTGGGAAGGTCTTTGGTGCGCATTGGATAAATGGAGAATTCAGCGCAGGACAAGAAAAGAGACCACGGAATTGTGGCGCACTTGATTTTTCTGAGATTTGTTCTTGATTATGGAAATCGATATTTTTAGATAGGGGAAAAAAATTCACTGAGGTTTGGTAATGTAAAAAAAAATGATCATTTGGTGAAAGAAAAGTTGAAGATTTTTAATCATGGGAAAAATGATTGAGTCACAATTAATATATTTTTGTTTCAACAAATTTTGCATTACCATTGAAATGCAAATTAGATGTAGCTAATAATCGGTTGATGATATTGTAATATTATTAATTGAACACAAATATTACCGAAGACAAGGAATGTTTATGAAAAATAATAATTGGTTGAAAGAAAATTTGAAAATCTTGAATCAATGGAAATACGCTTAAATCGGTTAATACAATTTTGTTTCAACAAATATTGCATTGCAATAGGAATGCAAATTATAATATAATATTATTAGCCGAAGTCGAACTTATCTCGGATGGCTTCATCACGGTCTTTCCCCGCTAATAATGCATATAATTTCACAACGAACGTCTTTAGTATGCATTGGACGAATGGAGAACGGAGCGCCGACGGGGTAATAAAAGAAACCACGAAATTGAGGCGCACCCGGACTGTCCGAGATTTATTTGCGATGCTGGAATTTTTATCCTGTTTCTTTTTTTGAGGATATTTTTAGCCTGTCAATGTTTTTTTTTTTTTTTTTTTTTTTTTTACTCAAGTTGAGCGATGTTCAAAAAACAATAATTTGGCGAAACTACACAGTAAAAAATAATTTCGTAAAATCGGAATGAGAAATTTCGTAAAAATTATTTTGTTAAATAAGCGACAAACTTGTTTGTCGCTTATGTGAATATACGAAGTCTGTCCTATTATTTCCTGTATTATTGACAATTTTAGTTTGTACTTTTATTTGTAAAACTAGAAAATTAACAAATAAATCATTGTGGACGTTTGTTGACAATAATTTGTTGTAAAAAGTACAAAATTTTTTTTTTTTTTTTACTGTGCAAATTTGAAAATTTTCAATCAAGAGGAATCGTCAATGAATTTTTTGCTTGAGTAAATTAATACAATTTTTTTTTCGACAAATATTGCAGCCGGTACGAAAAGAGCCCGCTTCGTTAGGTTCCGGTTTTTGAGAGATTGGATTTCTGTTTTCTTTTTTTTTTTTTTTTTTTTTTTTTTACACCGTCAAAAGAAATACTTTTACTCTGCATTTGTGTCGAATTATCCTACGACACTGTAGTTTTGTGAGAATTTTTTGTTACTTTACGATTAAAGAATCACAGTAGCAACGAAATATGAGATTATGAATGAGTACGACCGCTCGAAAAAAAAAGAAGCTTTTCATTGATTTCAGCAACTTGTTTTTCTCATTTCCAACGGCGACACTATCTTACGTTAAAGCTGACAGATGCCATTATAAATCATAATTACAACGTGCGAGAATCGCCGTTACTATAATTATCGCGACTTACGCAATAAACCCGAGAGTGCACAGTACCAGAGTCGACCTAGACATTGCAGTCGCCCTTACCGATGAAACTTGCCTCGGTCTCCGGTACATAATTTTTTTTTTTTTTTTATCTCTCCACAACCATAATCGAAACATCAAGTATGATATTGACAAGTTGTATTTCCGGTTGAGTCAGCACCGTGGACTTGAGATATTTTTTTTAGCTATATGCACCTTCGGCGTATCGAACAATGGTGGAGTCATGCGGAGGAATGACGTCGTCCTCCAGTGGATGCGGGAATCGGCGGTGGGGATGAACGTGCGGGAGAGGGGGAACGAAGATGCACTTCCGGTTGCGCGGCAGAGACGAAAAACTTGACGGTCGGAGGGTCGATTTTGGGGTACCTCGAATTATTTTAATTTGTTAGCCAGATACGGAAAGCTCAATAAGGGCCCCGCCGATTCATCCGCCGACGAGAGGATGACGGTTACGACGGATTTTTCCGAAGATGCACTGGTCAGATGAAGTGCATTGTGAGGAGGGCAGGGATGACCCCTTTCACTGCACCACGTTCCTACGGCCGGTGTATATAAAGAGCCTCGCCTCTGAAGAAGAGGCACAAGTACCAACCCATCTGCATCTCAAGTTCTCCTCCTGGGTGTCACGTGTGAGATTATGTATACTTTTAAGGTAAGCTCTTGCGTTTGGAGGGTGGGGGGTGGGGGAGGGGGGGACTGCGAGTGAACGCGATTACGATTATCGATACCATCAATTAGTCGCGCTTATTTATTTTTATATTTTGTCATTTTTTTGTTTTGTTTTTTTGTTTTTTTTTTTCACTATCAATTTTCCTTTAAATTGATCGTTATGTATGCGGTGAATAAGATTGACTCAGAAGTGAAGCTTTTCGCAGATTGGAGCGATGAATACTTGGCAGTCTTTTTTTTTTTTGTTGCAATTTTTTTTCGTTGAGTTCTCAAAATTCGACCTTATTGATTTTAATTTTTTGTCACTTTTTTACATTATCAATTTTGCGCACCGGAGATCGTTGTGTCGCGAAGAATATTTTCACAGAAGTGAAGATTTTACCGATCGGAGCGACGAATCCTGACAGTTTTTTTTTTTTTTTTTTCCTTTGATACCCTCAAAATTCACCACTGCGATTGGGATTCTCGAAATTTTTTTTAGGTGAAACGGAAGCTTCGAGAAGCCGAAATTTTCGAATGATTTTGTGTCATCCGTGTCAAATTTTATCGGCAAAACTTAGGGTGATGGCTCGAAATTTTTTTTTTTTTTTTTTTTTTTGAAATCTTAAGAGGAGACTCAGCGGGTCGACGTTTCCGAGGACATTACGCTATAGTTTCAAACTGTGACCTTATCCATAAGCGAATACACGACACTCTGGCTCCTCTATCGTTCCATATTTCATAACCGAGGAGTCCCTCATTACCCAGATCCGCCGTGCAACAACGCAGAGTGGCATAATTACGTTTCGCTCGCCGAGAGCAGACGGGGAGGGTCACAATACGTAATTACTCGACTTGCAACGTTTATAAATAATTTTATTTATTTTTTTTCACGTACTTTGTAATCTTCCGTAAACGTTGTTCTCTGTATATATTTTTTTTTAATCGCGAGGGAGGCGATGACGGTGTAAGAGACAGCGAACAATCAATAAATCATCCGTAAGTCATATTTATCCGCGAAGGATGCCGCGTTGAAAGACGACTAACTGCCGAGGTATTTTTCGCGCTGTTATTGATAGCGCTCGGTCTCGTAATCGCTATGCAAACGTGCGAATTCACTTATCGAACGCGAAACACTCCGATCTCAACGACGATACGACGCAATGATTGAAATTTTCTGCCGATTAAGATTTAAAAAAAAAAGAAAAAAAAAAAAGAGGAAAACATAGAAACACACACTCGGCTACCTCGCAATTGACGCTTGTTTTACAGTCATTACTTCAACGAATTTCATAACGTCATTTTCAACTGACGTAATAACGTTCGCTGGCAAATCGCGCATCGCCTAGAAGCCAGGAGCATTATCATCTTATTCGAGTGCCCTTTTGTATCGGGCATGCACACTCCGCATAGTCAGCGAGACGCCTTCGGGCAAACGACGACGACGACGACGACGACGACTTTCACGACTCTTCCAAATAGCATCTCTACGTCGTGCGACGAAGATTCGCGGATTATTCGCTCATCGATCGTAGACGGGAGATTCGCCGCGAGATCCTCAAGCGAGGCGTCGGTACATTTGTAATACGGCGTTGTAAGATCCATGTATGTTCGTTGCGCGACTCTCATTTAGACCCCTCGAAAGTGTCGGCGGACCACACAGCGAGCTGATACATTAAAGAAGCGACGCGTTTACATATGAGAGACAGTGTTAGCCCGGGGAGATTTATTGTTCATCGTCGGAGCCTTTCGGGAGGAGAGCGATATTTTTTTTTAGCTAAAAATATCGGAGGTTTCTTTTTTTTTTCGTATCCTCGATTTCATCGCGGCATTGCTCGGCTCGGCATGAATATTTTTGGGCTTGTTCGTAGTGAAATCGACACGCCGGAATGTCAGTGACACGACTGGCGAGGTGGCGTGTCGATGTGGAGCGTTGCCCGAGAGCTACGAGCGCTGAAAGCCAAATAGTCAGAGTTCATTTTACAGCCCTGCCAATTTACAGCCAAATAACAAAAAAAAAATTGTTCATCGGGCATCGAAGCGCTAATTCGACTGTGAGAATGAAGAGGTCGAAGATAACTTAACGTGGTTTACTTTCGCAGGTGTTAGTGGCGGTCGCACTCTGTGCGACTGGATCCCTTGCAGCGCCTCAGCGAGGTGGCGGTGGTTCTGAAAAGGACGCTGTCATTACGTCCCAACAGCTCGAAGTTAATTTCGACGGCAATTACGTAAACAAGTGAGTGTTGATACGTTATAATTGTCCGAGAGTTCCGCTCGCGGGCCTCTCGGGCACCGAGCGACGCTAGCGCCGCTGTTGGCAAACAGCGATTGTTTCGTTGTTTGTTTTACTGACGCTTTACGATTGTTTGCGCAGTTTCGAGACGAGCAATGGAATCAGTCACCAGGAGTCGGGACAGCCCAAGCCAGTGGACGGCGAGCCGGTCGTGGTCTCACAGGGCCAGAGTTCTCACACGGCGCCAGACGGTACTAACATTCAGCTAACGTGGACCGCCGACGAGAACGGTTTCCAAGCTCAGGGCGCTCACATTCCGACCGCCCCGCCAATACCTCCAGAAATCCAAAGGGCGCTCGAATGGAACGCGGCTCACCCCGAGGAAGACGACGGTGGCCAGGGAGGTCAACGACCCCCGCCCAGAGGTTAAAATAATCTAAAATTCGACAAACCGATTTCTAAAAAGAAAAAAAAAAAACGCAAAAATATGGTACACTCTACAATTTCTTTCGAAACAATCGCAGGTTGATCGATGCAGATTGAATGAAAAAAAAAAAAAAAACATGAAAGAAAACAATTCGAATCGTGAAATGACCTAAAGAAGCCGGCCTGCTATGGACAAAACCGACCCGAGATGATCCCCAATCGGATCTCTCGCATCTTCTCAATAAAGCTAAAAATACGAATAGTATGTGGTATATTAATATAGAGAATACACGTTTACGAATTACGAAACAAAACGAAAAAAAAAAACAAAAAAAAAACAAAAATCCCTACCGGCATACAAAAACTATGCATTATTAATATAATATAAGTATTGTGAGCAATCTTTATATTCTTGTTATAAAATGAAAGCAAAAACGTAAAAAAAAAAAAAAAAAAAAAAATAGTGAGATGCAGAAGAAAAAAGAAAAAAAACAAAAAAGAACGATACCGAGAGAACAGTTTTTGGCTGCAAAGATCGGGAAATTCAACACGGTCGTACCTAACAGTGCGAGCTATATAGTATACATGACGGTAGTACATGCACTCGAAATATACATTTTTTATATAAAACGTTCGTTTGTGTCTGTACAGCTGTATCACTCGCCTTGTGATTTTTGTATGTAAATAAAGAATTACGCCGAAAGCACTGTCGTTGATATTACTTTTGATATACTTGAAATTTGAAATTCCGCCGTAACCCAACGTTTGTCTTTACATTGGCACATTTGGAATTTAGAATTACGACGAAATCCCACTTTTGACTTTACTTTTGCCGTATCTGGCATTTGGAATTACACCGGAATCCCACTTTTGACTTTACTTTTGCCGTATTCGACATTTGGAATTACACCGTAATTCTGCCGTCGGTTTTACACTTTGGTCGTATATAGATGTATATAGATGTATTTAGATGTATTTAGATGTACTTAGATGTATTTATGTGTATTTATATGTGTTCGGTTGCGTTAGTTAATAATTGCAAAATGTCGAATCGAGGCATCATCACCGGGAGTTGAAGCGTTTATCTCGCATGCGCGCTTATATGCACGGTGTATCCGAGCTGCCGTGCGATGTGAAGTAATGCATCACAACTGTGCGGCGGAGATTAGTATATGCGATGGCGCAATCGCTGGATTCGTAAGTGCGGCGACATTTACGAGTAGGCACGTTTGTAGAGCTCCCGGTATTTCGTCCTGAAAAGCGCACGCCGTTTATACGAGAGAGAAAGTATCGATGCCCCGCGATGCCAGTGGAGCAGAGGTGCAGCGCCGAAGATAGGACATCGGGTCGATGGAGCAGGGATCAGGTCGGGTCATGGTGCTCCCAATCAGAGCGTAATGCGAGACTCCAACCTATCGGAACTTACGATATTCCGTGTACTCAACCCTCAGAGTGCCGGGCCATTTTCGGCTTCGGTTTTCGAACACCCATACAGAGCATTTCCACACGTGATAGCGGCAAAATTGCGGCATGTGCGTCCGCATTTGCCTATGTTTTCGCCAGCATTCAATGCCGATTCTTAGGAGCACATTGTGAGCAAGTTGTCAGCAAGGCTTGCTGGTACTTTGCGACTCGCTACGAAGATTAAATTCGCTTGAGTCACGATAATTTTGCGTGGACTCTTAGAAACTCTTAGGCAAACAAACTCTCAAATAACTCATTATCATGTAACGTAATTCGTTATCAACCCATTATCGAGCTCATTCATCACATGGAGAAATAAGCTTTCATTATCTTTAGCAATAACACGGATTGAGGAAATGTGTAATCAGAAGTTGGCGATGAGGAGGGATTTCGAACTCTTTCACGGTTGCTAAAAATCACTAATGAGCTTATATATGAGCTTATATATGAGCTTATATATTTGTATCTTGTGGATGAGTTTTCCTCTCGCCTTGTAATTGGACCTAATCCGTTTCTATATAAATAAATAAATAAATTGTTCGTCAACTAAAACTGTTTTTTTTTTTTAATTCGACAAAAAGTCTATGGATCATAGCTTGCAACGTGCACGTTAACGCGCTTGCAATCTTCACTTTCTCATTTTGTTAATCTTTTTCATTTTGCTAAACATCTTAGAATCCGAAAAAAACGTGTCGAAGCACCTGTGCCAATAAATTTGTTCGCTCCGGCCACGAATCCAACGATACTTTCGCCCAAAGCTAAGTGGCCTCGCGCGTCCGTCGTTTGCCGTTTCGGGTGTATCGATAGCCGAGACCCTTCGACGTTTCGTGATCTTTCTTAGATTTCGGCCCGTCTAAAATTTCTACTCGGAGCCTCTTCATCGGATTACCGGTTTGTGAGAGCCGTGAGGACCTCCGCCACTCCCCTCCGCCTAATCTCCATTTGCTTGAGAAAGTCGAATCTCCCGTATCCGTGTATTCCGGCTTACATGTACAAAAAAAAAAACAAAAAAAAACACATTTTTGGGCACTTCGCCAGGTATAAAAAGGCCGGTTCGCACGGTAAGTATTATCAGTAGTCAATCGTTCGATCTACAGAAACCATTTCAACATGAGCAAACTCGCAGTAGTCCTCTTCGCCCTCGTGGCTCTCGCCGCAGCCGGCCCGGTACAGGAGGAGCCGGTCCCGATCCTCAGCCAGGAGCAGGACATCAGCCCGGACGGCAGCTTCCACACCAAGTTCGAGACCGGTAACGGCATCGCCTACCAGGAGCAGGGATCCCTCAAGCAGGTCGGTGACCAGGTTGGCTCCGTCAGCCAAGGATCCGTCACTTACACCTCTCCGGACGGAACTCCCATCCAGCTGACGTGGACCGCCGACGAGAACGGCTTCCAGCCCCAGGGCGCTCATCTTCCGGTCGCACCGGAAATCCCAGAGGCCATCCAGAAGGCTCTGGCCTACATCGCCGCTCACCCCTACGTCGAACCCAAGAACTAAGTCGTGTCCGAGGCCGCAGCGACATTCGAACCTCGATGACGACCACTGGCAACGAATCACGAACGACTCTTTATACCAAAGTCATTCAATGGACATCAGCAATTTTGCCCATCCACATTATCGTCGATTTTATTGTCGAACCGTCTATATCCGAATAAATATACTCAATACACCGTACATAATGTGACATTTTTATCTTACCATCCGAATCGATCCCTTTCCGGTACTTCGACCTTTAGATTTGTCGATACACCAAGCTGAAGACTTTTCTTTTTTTTTTTTTTTTTTTTTTTTTTTCTTTGGGACGTCGATGAAACGTGGATATTTACCGATCACCTTAGGCAAAAATCCGATAACTCAATTGTTAAGTGGACATTTTTATATTTATAAAGATAAACATTTCTCTATATCGCCTTTCATATAAGTCACGTTTTGCGCTGTAAAATTGTCGAAAGGTGATTTTTTTAGTAGTAAGAGGAAATGTTCTGAACTGTCTGTTATTAGACAGGTAGCGTGAAAAGAGCGATAAAACTACACGTAACGCGTTGATTTATAATGCGGGAAATTTTCATTATCAAATAATTCGTCTCGCGAATTTTTTTGCAGTTAATGGCAAAATACGGCGAATAAAACAAATTTTATGAATCGCTCGAAAAACTTTTCTGTAACAGCTGAGGTAATGAAATTGGACACGATAGTTTCATTGTTGAAGGTAAATCAAAGTTCTTTTTAATGTTACCGCGCGATTCTTTAAAAAGCAGATAGGTCGGTATCGCCGAAATCTGTAAATGCAGTGAAACTGTCGGCCGAATTTCAACCGGTTATTATAGTAGACATATAAAATAAATGAGCCTCGGTTTAATGAATTTTTAATACCGACGCACATGTGTCCTTGAGCGAATCTAAACGCAAGACGATCACGCGATGCTTCGAAACTCGAAGGCACCTTGTTCGGCGTGCCCGGAGGCGAGAATATTTGACGGTGCTCCCGTGGCGTTTGCGCAACGATCTCAGGGTTAGAAAGATCGTACGTTTGTCAACTGCTCATCCGACGTTGATACTATGAACGTCCCGATGATACATAACATGTCGAGCCCGTGGCCATGGGATTTAAGATTCAGCGTCCGGCAACACGCCACCTACACGTGTAGCTAATTACCTGACCCCATGTCGATCGGTAGGGAAAAACCGATTGGATCTTTGCATAGAATGTTTACATGGAAAAGCAATTCAATAAATGATTAATTGTTCAATCAACGAAACAATTAATGAAACGATTAATGAAACGATTAATGAAACGATCAATGAAACGATCGATGAAACGATCGATGAAACGATCGATGAAACGATCGATGAAACGATCGATGAAACGATCGATGAAACGATCGATGAAACGATCGATGAAACGATCGATGAAACGATCGATGAAACGATCGATGAAACGATCGATGAAACGATCGATGAAACGATCGATGAAACGATCGATGAAACGATCGATGAAACGATCGATGAAACGATCGATGAAACGATCGATGAAACGATCGATGAAACGATCGATGAAACGATCGATGAAACGATCGATGAAACGATCGATGAAACGATCGATGAAACGATCGATGAAACGATCGATGAAACGATCGATGAAACGATCGATGAAACGATCGATGAAACGATCGATGAAACGATCGATGAAACGATCGATGAAACGATCGATGAAACGATCGATGAAACGATCGATGAAACGATCGATGAAACGATCGATGAAACGATCGATGAAACGATCGATGAAACGATCGATGAAACGATCGATGAAACGATCGATGAAACGATCGATGAAACGATCGATGAAACGATCGATGAAACGATCGATGAAACGATCGATGAAACGATCGATGAAACGATCGATGAAACGATCGATGAAACGATTAATGAAACGATTAATAAATCGATTAATGAACCGATTCATGAACCGATTAATAAACCGATTAATGAACCGATTGATGAAACGGTTAATGAACCGATTAATAAATCGATTAATGAACCGATTCATGAACCGATTAATAAACCGATTAATGAACCGATTGATGAAACGATTAAATAAACGAATAATTAAACGATTAATAAAAACAACACATGCACGAAAAACGCCGCCAAAGCAAAAATGCAGATTGTGCTGTAACCGTAAAAAATGATGAATTAAGATAAAATCGATGGTGCTATGTAGATACAAATTCGTTCGTTCATTGAGAAACGATCCATCGATACGTCATTCGTACATGAATGAACAAAAACGCTCTTGACCATTTGGACCAACGTACATGAAAGCTGCATCGATCAAAAATCGATCGGACGAAGAGAGATCGATAGTTGCATGTCCCAAGATCATCGCAATGGTACAATTACGCTTTAATCTTATCCGCTAACCGATTGATCCCTGTGGCGAGCCGGCGAACCGGTCAGCCCGGCCCGTGTGAAAAACCGAAGGTAAAAAAAAATGACCTTTACACAATCGCCGAAAGGGGTCAAGTCAACTTTTGAAACGCCCAAGCGGCAGCCGCGAGCGTGATACCAGCTAAATCGGTAAAACCATCCGGAAAGTGGGGAGAGCCATCGTAGGTATCGTCGCTGGGGATCCGCTGACATTTAGCCGAAAAAATTTCGTTATGCCGAATTTCGCCGTGGGGTGACGAACCCGCGCTCGGGTATAAAACTAACGATCGGCACGGAGCTCATCATCAGTAGCCACTCGTTTCTTCCTCAGAAACATTCTCGACCCAACATGAGCAAAATCGCTATCGTACTCCTCGCCCTCGTGGCCGTGGCGGCTGCTGGACTTCTGCCGAACGAGCCCGTGCCGATCGTCAGCCAGGAGCAGGACATCAGCCCGGACGGCAGTTACCACACCAAGTACGAGACCGGAAACGGAATCGCCTTCGAGGAGCACGGCCAGGGCGCGGTCAGCTCCCAGGGATCCGTCAGCTACCCGTCCGCCGACGGCGCACCGATTCAGCTCAGTTGGGTCGCCGACGCTAACGGTTACCGTCCAGAGGGTGCCCATCTTCCGGTCGCACCGGCAGTCCCACCAGCGATCGTAAGGGCGCTCGAATTCATCGCTGCTCATCCCTACGTCGAGCCCAAGGAACACTAAGATGAACCCCGCTGCTCATGCCTGACCAAGCAACGATACCGATCAACGACAAATAACCGTACAAACCAAAGTGCTCGTCACAAAAGAATGGCCCCGCTTCAGTCATGGAACGAGGACCAAGCATTGTTAGTTTGAAATAGACATTTTTTATAGACAACTGATACAAGACTTCTTTTGTTCTGACCTTCTTATCCAACCCGTTAGATTTTCTAAGATCTTTTCCTAACGCATGCAGAGGAGAGCGCAGAAAGAGCCACTTTCTCGCATCGCGTGCGAGAAGAATACTGCGCGTGCGTATAAAAGCAATATGGTGTTTTTTCTCGCACTAATGCGAGAAAGTGGCTTTCTGCGCACACTTCCCAAAAACGAGTGCGTTACTTTCGTGAATTTATTAGAAAAAATTATCTGAATTGCATGGGCGTAGGAACGGAAGTCCTGACTCGTGTGAACACCGCATTCGCCTCTGGATCGTGCGGCATTTTCACACATTTTCACACTCTAGATTGTACGGCATTTTCACAACTCCATTTCCGGGTCCTTACCATACAAATAACTATTTCGCCATGCGAATGATACTTGTACAAGAACGTACCGTCCCGAGGGTGCCGAACTTCCGGTTGCACCGAAATCTGACAGGCGATCGCTAGAGCGCTCGAATTCGTCGTAGCTCTCATCCCTACGTCGAGCCCAAGAAACACTAAGAACAACCTCGCTCATGTCCGATCAACGATACCGATCAAAGGCGAAAAACACTTTGCATTTATGGAGCGAGGACCAAAAGTTGTTCTTTTTTAAATGGAACATTTTCATAAATACTGATCCATGATTTTTCTTTTTTTCGAACCTTCTTTACTAACCGGTTAGACTTTGTCAGATCTTTTCGCGAGACGAATGGCGCTCGTCGCCGATAGCGACTCACAGACATTATCGAGTCCATCGACCATTCACATTTCACTTTTCACCAGTTTAATTTTTCTAACACGAAAAGGCGTGGCCATCACGGCCGAGATGGTGAACGTCACGTCTCCGCGATTGTGTAACTCTTAATGACGACGGGACAAGTTTCACTAATGTCAAGTGATGATAAATGTTGAGACGTTTGGAATTCTGGTTATTGCGGAATAACATCACACTATAAACTCGTCTTCGGGTTTATCTTAGTGTCGCAAAAAAATGTATTTGTGGATAGAAAAATCTATTGGTAATTTTGCGACAATTTTGAGAGAAAATCGGTCATTTTGGAATCGGTGACCTCAATTACAAACGACCATAATAATTTCTACGACCTATGATCGCTTGTGGGTTTGATTCTTTTTGGCAAAAAATTGCCACCCGATATCCTAGCGAGACAAGAGATATCGAAGGCGGTGAGAGGTTGCCGGAATACATTAAAATGTCACTCGTCTTTAGATTTATAGTGTCGCAAAAAAAATTATTTGCGGGTAATAAAATCTATTGGGAATTTTGTGCAAATTTTATGAGGAAGTGGGTCATTTTTTTAAATTTATCATCGCGGTTGCAAACGACCGTAAATGATTTCTACATATTATGCTCATTCGTGGATTTCTTCCTCGATTCGTAATCCGTACGAGCGAGATGATTTCACGAAGTCGAATTTTTGGCAAAAAATGGCCACTACAGTATCCTAGCGGGACAAGAGATATCGAAGGCGGCGAGAGGTTGCCAGAATACATTAAAAAGTCACTCGTTTTCAGATTTATAGTGTCGCAAAAAAAAAAAAAAATTACTTGCGGATAAAAACATCTACAGGGAGCTTTGTGCCAATTTTACGGGGAAGTGGGTCATTTTTGGGTCAATGACCTCAATTGTAAACGACCTCAATAATTCCTATGAATTATGACCACTCGTGTGTTCGCCCCTGAATTCGTAATCCGTATCAGTCGTATCATTTCACGAAGAGTAGAATTTTTGGCAAAAAATTGCCACCGAATGTCCGAAAGGGTAAAAAGATATCGAAAGAGGTGAGAGGTTGCGAGAACACATCAAACTGAATACATTGATATATCACTCGTAAAATTATTTGCGAATGAAAAAATCTATTGGGAATTTTGTGCCAATTACGTGGAAGCGGATCATTTTTTTGTGGTCGATGACCTCAATTGTGAACGACTACAATAATTTCTACGAATTATGCTCACTCGTTGGTTTGATCATCGACTCGTAATTCGGATGAGCCAGATAAATTGACGAATAAAATGTTTGCCAAAAAATTATCACCGAATGTCCGAAAGGGTCAAAAGATATCGAAAGCTGTGAGACGTTGCCCTTGTTGGATATCATATCTCCGTGTCGTGATACGATCCTCCTTGAATGTATAATATACACCTCCATACATAAATTAAATATCATGATGGTGAGAGTTGCAGGTAACGGTATGCGGAGGGAGTTGCTCGTTCACCGGCGTTTTAACCCGATGGTCAAACGTATTAGTACCATGAACCAGTATCGAGAGTTCCCATGCATTCGATGACATTTGAAATGCAACGTCTACGTGTTTACACGGCCAGTTTTGCCGTGTATATAAGCCCGTTGCATCTCACTTGGGATCATCAGTCGGCCGTAGAGTATAGAAATCAGCCGAGCCTCGAAGGTAGGAACAGTATCGAATAATTCGGAAATAAACGCAGATAAAAAAATAAACAAACAAAAAACCGTTCGCGATAGACGATAGCGTCATTGGTGTAAAATTGAAGAAAAACAAAAAAAAATAGTGTCGATGCAAAGCATTGCATCTCGTGACGGATAACTGTAAATCTGTACGTGAATTGTTGGTTTTGTTTTTAGGTAATTTGGAGAAAAAAAAAAATCAAAAATGTTGATCCAATCGATAGCGGTGTTTTGCATGGCGGTCGGTGGAATGGCTGCGAGTCTGAGTGATCCAATCGCCATAGTGGCTCAAGCATCGGACATCAGTCCAGACGGAAGTTTCTCGAACCGCTGGGAGAGCGCCAACGGGATAAAGTTCGAGGAAAGTGGAGTACTGAAGAACGCGGGACAGAAGGACGAGGCCGAGTCCGTGCAGGGTTCGGCATCTTGGACTGCGCCAGGTGGCGAGAAGATAGCTCTGGGATGGACCGCCGATGAGAACGGCGCGATCTTCGATGGCGCTCATTTACCGACTCCACCACCGCCCCAAGAAATTCCGCCTGCCATTCAACGAGCTCTCGACTGGATCGCCGCACATCCCGAGAAACCGGAGGCTCGAGTTTAGCAAAAATCGTAGGAATCTTCTACGTTTAATCGAAAACGAATAAAACATTATGAATATTGCTCGCAGAAACGACGGTCTAGTTCAATGTCAATCACCCTTTCCATGTCCCCGTCCCGGTCCCGTTCAATTCTTGAGCACTGAAGAGAGGCGAAGGTCGTCGTCAATGAACTCTTTTGAAATTTTGATAATTCAGCAAATATGCAAGACATAGAGATCAGATATCGCTCATCTTCAAGATTAAAGGTTGTGCTTTGAAACGAGCATTATCTCATTTTCGTAAGGGTTGTCCTTGGAGAGATAAAAACTCGGAGAAGTCCATTGAAGGCAACTTTTGCCTATATCGATGGAAGAAGATGAACGGTCGTCATCAATGGACTTTGTTTAGAATCTTGATAATTCAGCAAGTATGCAAGACATAGGGGTCAGAGACCTCTCAACTTTAAGACTAAAGATCACGCTTTGAAAGAGCGTTGTCCCACTTTCATAGGCGTAGTACCCGGGGAGATGTGAGGACTCGACGAAGTCCACTGAAAGCGACTTTCGCCGATATCGATAGAGGAAGATAGCGGACGGTCGCCATCAATGCCCCTTTCTTGGAATCTTGATAAATCAGCAAGGATGCAAGGCATGAAGGGTCACACACCGTTCATCTTCAAGACCATATTTTGATCATGCTTTGAAACGAGCGTTGTCCCATTGTCATCAAGAGACGGGTTAGCGTCAGTGATGCCAGATTCTCCCCACTCTTTTTCTCCCTCGCCTATCTTGTACCGTGTTAAAAAATTCCCTCCAAGGGAAGTTTCCCTCCAATCTGACATCACTGGGTAGCGTCTCGACGCCAAGTACTTAAAAATGAGATTTTGAAGCGAAACGCCACCAAGTATATCGACACCAATGTGCCGGACGTGGAATCTTCATTCTCGATTTTCTCAGAAACGAAGCATTCGATCGGAATTCCAACGATACTTTTATGGTATAATTCGAACACAAACTTTCCAACGCGCCCAATTACGATCATAACTGTTCGGTAGATGCAGAGATATGGGCATCGTATCCCTCACGAGGTTCGAAAATATAAAAGTATCCTGTAATGTAACGTGCGATATGAAAATTGAAATTTGCATATGACTTTCTCATAATGTTCCTTCATTCGCGAAGCTTCTATGAGAAAGCATTTTTCTATATTGTTGGTTTCATGGCGTCCACATACACATACGCATTCGTCACACTCAAAATTGTGGTTCTTTTGGACTATTTTAAGTACTCTGACACTAAAATGTCGATTTTTTTTAACGAAAAAATAGTTTCCTCTATGAGGAATCAAAATCAAAAATCGTAGCTGTAGAGCCTTGAAGCGAACTCAAAATTGAGTATATCGGCGCGAGCTTTTTGTAGTTTCTCCCGTGCCCTTGTACGAATGCGATACAGGGTAGCAAATAGGCGCTGCGCGCGCATCGTAAGAGGGGGTAAAAAGAGAGAGGAAGGGTTAGAGAGGAGAAGAGAAAAGCCCAGATGGGGTTGTAAGAACTGAGTCGGGCATACGCGGGATACAAGTATATGTAAAAATAAAGTGCCGTTATCAATTTTGGTGGTTTAAAAATGATTAATTTACTCTATACGTAGTACAGTGGACTCTCCGTAATATCGCGTTTCCTCAATTCTTTCTCTACTATATGGCGTCGCTCTGCTGGCGAGACACCCTGCACGGCTTTGCGTCGGCGTCAGTTCTGTCCATCTCTTTCTAAAGACCAAACTATTAGAATAGAGTGGGGGCATTCCATCATTTCGCACGCTCTCTAATGCAGCGCATCAAAAGCCCCGAGTGTGCGATATTACGGAGAGTCCACTGTATTTATACTTGTATTCCTATTACCCGCTGGCATAAGTTACTAATTTTCAAAATTACCAATTCAGGAAATTAGTGACGATGGCAACGAGGAAAATGCAATTTCGAACGGCTTTTTCCCAATCCAAGGGTGGCTACGTGAACGGTATTCCGTTATTCGCAGCACGTATGACTTGTAATGGGAACTGGAAGGGAAGTTAATATATGGGAACGCAGCCAGTCCCGATGAGAAAAATTACAGAACCTTCGACTATATTACCAAAATATCTTATTAATAATGAATTATTCATTGTTGAAATCATGGAATTCCGTTCTAATGGCAAGATTCAATTTATCCTATTTCTATGTGTAATTTCAACTTCAATTTATCCCCATTTATTTAGATATGACATTCATGAACTTATTGAACGTACAAATGTAAGGTATGATATAAATGTCCTAATAATCTGGAAAAGAAAAATAGCGTATTATTGAGTTTCAATGACAGCTGGTCGGATGTAACAGAAATTTGATGGTTTAACGGTTAATTTTGATGATCGTATTATGATGCGACATTAATGAAAAAATTATCATTTTTACCATTCCGAAAGTTTGCACTGACATAGTAAGCACATTCCCGACCGAGAGATAGCAAGGGACGTTAGAACGCAAGATCATCAACTGTAGGAGTTTCTGAACCTTGGGAGATAGTCTGTACCAATCGCTATTATGTCTGTGCGGAAGAAGACTCTTTTTATGAGGCCACGTCACCAGTTCTTACTTCTATACTTACATACAAAAGCTTATACTTATACTATGATCCATGAGCATTTGGGAAATGTAGCTTTCTATATACAAGTAAATTATGATATTCAATACATTATCTATCAATGTCAGGGATGTCCCAAGATCGCAAGTTCTCAGCAAAACCTGAATGCAGCGGCAGTTTATTTGTTAATTTCATCATTAAACATCATCGGTCTCAACTTTTTACCTGTAGTCCTGATGTGTTAATCATAATCATGCCATACCCGAGTGTGAAAAAGAAATTCCATGCATAAGTTTCCCTGATGAGATCTGCATATCTGACAACAGTGTATTTATTACTACCATCGATTAGTCGTATTAAATACATTCTCGACTGATAAATTATCTCACTCAATAGCATCATTGTGTCTGCTGATGCATGAAACTAGGTATACCATCTCCGTTTCGTCAAGTGCATATGCGGTATCTCCGGTTTCTATTAACTTGCTATTATTCCCGATGCGTTCTAATTTGTGTCTGATGGTTTCAGTTGAAATTTTAGTGGACTTATCATTATGATCGATTAATCACTGACTCACCCCACCGCGGCAAAAATACTGCAGATGTGTTGCGCGTAAATGATTAATATAATGTCACTGGCTACTAAGCTCGACGATATCAATAATGCACATATAGTAGAATACATAATGAGGGAAAAATAATATTTCTCCATGTCGAGATGATAATACACGGTAGGGAATGCAAATTTTCCGGATTCAGTATTGTTCTTCAGCACGTCATCGATTAACTTTGTTATCATCGGTTGAATCATAAAAAGGGATATGCTTCCATATACCACGGCTGAGCGCAATATCGATCATTCTATCAAACGTTTGTTAAATTTGAACGACTCTTATCTATACTTGATTTACCTGTGTACAGGATATTTATCTTCTTTCCTCGCTCAGCATATGCGTGAAGAATGTTGATCTCTCGATCCCGAGCCCATACTTGCCAGTGCATACGAATACGATTTAGCAACATTAGTGTCTGCACGTATTAAACAAATCTTCATCAGTGATAAGTATTAATTAATTGGCTCGCTTCCGTCTTAATTATGCTAGTATTTTAATTTGCGAAAATAAAACTAACCTTCTGCTCGTTCCACATAAAACCAAGGTACTTCGTCGCGCAAATGGCGTTGAAAATGTTTGGTATGATGGATGCCAGGAGAATATTCCTGTCCTCCCAACATGTTACAACAGGTAGTATCTGAGCTACTATCTGATAGGTGCTAGGCAAAATTAAAACAGCAAGAATCCCACGTCTGACACGGGTGCTTTGGTACGGCCATTGTCCAATGAGGCACATCAAGATTTTACCTAATCTATAGTAACGGTGTTGAAAGAAGTCCAGCATGACTCGAACTACCACCCACGATGGCGTTGTTACTACTAGTGCTCGTCCCTATGGTACACACAGCAAACCACGGGTTTATTTTTCCACACATTTCATTGCTCTTTTCTCAGCACGAATTTTTATGGAATTATGTCAAAGTATCACAGTCTCGACGGACGTTTAAATTACTCTTCATCGCCTCGAAGTTAAGCGATAGCAACGGAAGGTTGTATAGCCTCTACACATCGTACGGGTCATTACGTATTCATCTTCCCTTCACGCTCCGTTCGAGGAACTGTAATAATGCTAAGACCTCGTATTTACATAGATACTTGCTGAAAAATGTTCTGTCACAGTCTACTGAACTATAATGCACTTTAAAACCTCGTCTGCATGAACAGAGTGTTCGACGCAGACGCGAAATGGTTTATTTCTGACGGCACTGCCGTAGTTGCGCGAGGGAAGCGTAAATCAATCGCGTATTGCCACCATAGGAACCGAGTTGTTCAAAGTGAGGGCAGCTCGCAAATTTTATTCATTTTTATTGATCAAGTACTGCGAACTTATCAAGCAACGCTGTAGCGTCTCAACGCCAAGTACTTAAAGAAACTATTGTTTACCGAGACGCTACAGTGTACTTATCTTCCAATAAATCCTGTTCGATGTACTCGAAGGCTGAGCAACATTTTCAATCGAAGGTGCGATATTTATATTGTTGGCGTTTTATTCGTCGTGGTCGTGGGTGTGTCGCCAAGTTCGCACTAGTTAAAATGAGCTAAAGACGTAACCGTGTGTTTCTTAATTAATTCATTTCCGTCACGGGCTACATTCGAGATACATTAACAAAAATGTTAATTTCTCTGTGACGTCATTTTCAGTTTGGACATTTTTTACTTTATTTATAATACTCTGGCGCCTGAAGTATTCTTTTTTCTTTGTCTTATTGTATTTTTAAATTAAAGATAGAGTAAAAAGAAAATGATTCATTTTTTTTCATTCTTTGACTACATTATTACTATATACTAAATACATATAGATCTATATAAATCTGTTTACCATAACTTCGTTTATGTGATTTAATTTATAATTAACAAATAGAAAAAGTAATAAATAAAAAAATGTATTGAGTGCACAAAGACATAAGTTTATGCAAATAAAATTACAAAGGAAAAAAGATTATTGTGAAGTGCTATAAGCTTATGCAGATGAACTTCAGAAAGAACAAACATTTTCATTAAAAATCCCATTGTAAGTACGTACGAGCACGGTCTGCATGCGTACGGCCGCTACCCGGACAGCAGTTCTTCATAGTCTACCCCCACTACACCTCTGCCGTTGTCGATAGCTTGCCTCCACCATGCTCCCGTAAGTCGGTCTTATTCGTCCGAGCCGAGTGGTGGGGATAGCCGAGCACGACAAATTCCCCATTTTTCCAGTCCCCACTGGCCATGCTCAGGAGTGTACTGTAATCACATTCCTAGGGATGTTCATGGGTTCCCATATTCGCTGGGCATTCAGAAAAAGCTATATTTTCACGTAAACATATGCATAGCAATTTTTAAACACAAAAATTACTTCTTGTGCATATTTCTCATCTCAGAATATGGTGACACTGTGAATTTTAACAGCGCAAGTGTTCGCAGTCCATCGATACCATGTCGCACGGACGCCCAGGTGAACATAAATCTTCTTGAGTCCTTGAGGATTAATAATTAAGTGCAGTTATTCGGTGCGGTGATCTAGTGATTAGCATGCTCGTCTCTAGACCTTGCGCCGGTAGGTCCCGGATTCGATTTCCGGTTCTGTCGTATAAAAAAAAAAAATTGGTTATCAATTTTGGTGGTTTCAAAATGTTTAATTTACTCTATATGTAGTACAGTGGCGTCTTCATAATATCGCGCTCGGTAATATCCGGTTCCCCCACAATTGTCTCTCTCAGCTTTCTCGCCGTGAGGGGAAAGCTTCCCCCGCTAAACGGTGTCACTCCGCTGGCGGAGCAATCCGCACAGCTTTCTAAATATCAAATTATTAGAATAGAGTGGGGGGATTCCATAAATACGCAAGTTTTCTGTAATGCACCGCATCCAAGGCCCCAAGTGAGCGATATTACGGGGAGTCCACGGTATCTACATTTGTATCCCTATTACTCGTTGGCATGGTTACTAATTTTCAGAATTACCAATTCAGAAAGTTAGTGATAATGACAACGAGGAAAACTCAACTTCGAAATGCTTTTTCCCCGCTCCAAGAGCGGCTACCTGAACGGCATTCCGTCACTCGCAGTACGTATGCGCAACATCAGTATCAGGCTATGTATAACTTGTAATGGGAAC
Organism: Amblyjoppa fuscipennis; assembly: GCA_963575735.1. Taxonomy (NCBI): domain Eukaryota; kingdom Metazoa; phylum Arthropoda; class Insecta; order Hymenoptera; family Ichneumonidae; genus Amblyjoppa; species Amblyjoppa fuscipennis. Next base: position 8,972,841 of record OY754489.1, on the reverse strand, counting down.
TGGAAGTGAAGTTAATATGTTGGAATGTGGCCAGTCCCGATGAGAAAAATTACAGAACCTTCGACTATATTACCAAAACATCTGATTAATAAAGAATTATTCATTATAAATGGCAAGATTCCATTTATTCTATTTCTATGTATAATGTCAACTTCAATCTATCCTTATTTATTTAGATATCATACTCATGAACTTATTGAACGTACAAATGTAAGGTATGATATAAATGTCCTAAACATCTGAAAAATAGAAATAACGAATTATTGAGTTTCAATGACAGCTGATCGGATGCAACAGAAATTTGATGGTTTAACGATTAATTTTGATGATATTATTATGATGCGACATTAATGAAAAAATTATCATTTTTACCATCCCGAAAGATTGCATTGACATAGTAAGCACATTCCCGACTGAGAGATAGCAAGGGACGTTACAACGCAAGATCATCAACTGTAGGAGTTTCTGAACTTTGGGAGATAGTCTGTACCAATCGCTATTATGTCTGTGCGAAAGAAGACTCTTTTTATGAGGCCACGTCACCAATTCTTACTTCTATACTTACATATAAAAGCTTATACTTATACTATGATCCATGAGCATTTGGGAAATGTAGCTTTCCATATAGAAGTAACACACGATATTCAATACATTATCCATCAATGTCAGTGATGTCCCAAGATCGCAAGTTCTTAGCAAAACCTGAATGCAGAAGCAGTTTATTTGTTAATTTCATCATTAAACATCATCGGTCTCAACTTTTTACCTGTAGTCCTGATGTGTTAATCAGAATCATGCCAAACCCGAGCGTGAAAAAGAAATTCCATGCATAAGTTTCCCTGATGAGATCTGCATATCTGACAACAGTGTATTTATTACTACCATCGATTAGTCGTATTAAATACATTCTCGACTGATAAACTATCTCACTCAATAGCATCATTGTGTCTGCTGATGCATGAAACTAGGTATACCATCTCCGTTTCGTCAAGTGCATATGCGGTATCTCCGGTTTCTATTAACTTGCTATTATTCCCGATGCGTTCTAACTTGTGCCTGATGGTGTAAGTTGAAATTTTAGTGGACTTATTATTATGATCGATTAATCACTGACTTACCCCACCGCGGCAAAAATACTGCAGATGTGTTGCGCGTAAATTATTAATATAATGTCATTGGCTACTAAGCTCGTCGATATCAATAATGCACATATAGTAGAATACATAATGAGGGAAAAATAATATTTCTCCATGTCGAGATGATAATACACGGTAGGGAATGCAAATTTTCCGGATTCAGTATTGTTCTTTAGCACGTCATCGATTAACTTTGTTATCATCGGTTGAATCATAAAAAGGGATATGCTTCCATATACCACGGCTAAGCGCAATATCGATCATTCTATCAAACGTTTGTTAAATTTGAACGACTCTTATCTATACTTGATTTACCTGTGAACAGGATATTTATCTTCTTTCCTCGCTCAGCATATGCGTGAAGAATGTTGACCTCTCGATCCCGAGCCCATACTTGCCAGTGCATACGAATACGATTTAGCAACATTAGTGTCTGCACGTATTAAACAAATCTTCATCAGTGACAAGTATTAATTAATTGGCTCGCTTTCGTCTTAATTATGGTAGTATTTTAATTTGCGAAAATAAAACTAACCTTCTGCTCGTTCCACATAAAAGCAAGGTACTTTGTAGCGCAAATGGCGCTGAAAATGTTTGGTATGATGGATGCCAGGAGAATATTCCTGTCTTCCCAACATGTTACAACAGCTAGTATCGGAGCTACTATCTGATAGGTGCTAGGCAAAATTAAAACAGCAAGAATCCCACGTCTGACACGGGTGCTTTGGTACGGCCATTGCCCAATGACGCACATCAAGATTTTACCTAATCTATAGTAACGGTGTTGAAAGAAGTCCAGCATGACTCGAACTACCATCAATGATGGCGTTGTTGCTACTACTGCACTTCCCTACGGTACGCACAACAAACCACGGGCTTTTTTTTCCACGCATTTCATTGTTCTTTTCTCAGCATGAATTTTTATGGAATTATGTCAAAGTATCACACTCTCGATGGACGTCTAAATTACCCTTCACTGCCTCAAAGTTAAGCGATAGCAACCCAGGGGTGTATAGCCTCTATACACCGTACGGGTCATTACGTATTCATCTTCCCTTAACGCCCCGTTCGAGGAACTGTAATAATGTTAAGACCTCGTATTTACATAGATACTTGCTGAAAAATGTTCTGTCACAGTCTACTGAAATATAATGTACTTTAAAACCTCGTCTGCATGAACAGAGTGTTTGACGCAGGCGCAAAATGGTTTATTTCTGTCCGGCACTGCCGTAGTTGCGTGAGAGAAGGGTAAATCAATCGCCAATAGCCACCATAGGAACCAAGGTGTTCAAAGTGAAGGCAGCTCGCGAAATGTATTCATTTGTATTGATCACGTACTGCGAACTTATCGAGCGACGCTGTAGCGTCAACGCCAAGTACTTCATTAAACTATTGTTTACCGAGACGCTACAGTGTACTTATCCTCCAATAAATCCAGTTCGATGGACTCGAAGATTAAGCAAAATTTTCAATTGTAGATGCGATATTTGTATAGTTGTCGTTTTATTCGTGTCGTGATTGGCCAAGGGTGTATGATTGACTTTCCTCTAGGTAGAGTAAGCTGAAGACGAACTGCGTGTTTCTTAACTAATCCCTTTTCGTCACTGGCTGTATTCGAGATATATTCCAATGAAAAATAAATAAAAAATCTGTAACGTCACTTCCGGTCTGAAAAGATGGTCTACGAATTCACCACCCAGATACTCGATGATATTTTACCTTTAAAAATGACAGCTTTTCGTTTACGAAGGAATATCGTCAATGGATAAACAAAAGGCTCTAATTTTTAAGCGCGAAGTACTATCGTATATCTAATTTGTGAATAAGTAGAGCATCTTTCAAGGAAGAGAATGAGCCATAATACATCAAAGTCGAGCAAAGATTGCAGACTTTTTTTTTGAAAAAACTGAAACAATATGTATCTTTGCGAAAATTAGCGAAAACAAGTTAATATTTTTTGTAAATCCATTGCAATTAATGTTTTTCTAGGTTAATGACATCTCCTGTAATACAAATAACCATCCACGATAAGCAATACATGCGTAAAAGTTAGTATAAACGATTAAAAAAATGTAACACTCATTTGCATAGTGTGAAGCGCCTCCTCCTTAAGACGAGCGTTGTCCCATTTTCGTAGGTGTTACACTCGGGGAGGTATAAAAAAAAATCGAAGAAGGTCATTGAACGCGACTTTTGTCTACGTCGATCTTTTTAATCGATTATGAGAATCACAATGATTATGTGAATCATGATGACAAAAGTAGATTGGAATTCAAGTATTCCATTGCACAATCCATTTTTCCTGTGACTTCGGCTACAATGCGTGTTAGGTTGAATAGCGACCTTCAACTTGCGTGAACGGCCAAAGTATCAAAAACGGTACAATGTCACCGGACGTAACCGTACAATAGTTGCGCATAGTAAGAATCGCGTAAATAACGTCAAGTTGCGCAAACAAGGTTTGAGCTTCATTCAGAGAAACCTTGGCGAAGGACACGACAGCTGCGCCAATTTTAAGCATATCCTCAGATTATTGATTTTCACTGCCATGGTCATGAGAGGCTTCTGAAGCGAGAGCGCTTTCTTGGGCCATTCATAAATCACCGCTCAAGGAGGTGCTCTTGTTTCTTCGATTGATTATGAGCTTATGACCGACATTCAATGAACCACCCGGTTACCATTTCGAGATCTCGTCGATGACACCGAACATACAAGACAATTCGATTGAACAGAAATATCGACCACTGAACTATGATCGCAAAAACGCTACAATAATATTCTTGGTATGCAACGTTTATTCACAATACGTCGTCGTATCAAGGCTCACGAGCCCTCTTCTATGCGACATTCGTACGAGTATAGATCGAGTAGTTGTGTAATAATAATATAATAAATATGTACAACAATTTGAACCAGAGTACGGAGAATAATCATTGGTGGAGTAGAGTTGTGCGGCAATTAAGTAATATATTATATTATATTATATTATATTAATTAATTAAAGGGGGGGGGGGGCGTGGCGGCGCGCAGCGGTGGTTCCCTCTGTCCCTAAGAGAACACGTCGTCGACGCGTCCCGAGCTGATGTTCCGGTTGGACGGCCGGTTCGGGTCCATTTGCCAGAGGAAAAAATGTTCCATCTTCTTTTCCACAATCGCGATAGAATTTCCATGGTCATTGGTCGGTTGGTCGCGGTGAGATCGGATCGGTTCGGTGAGCGGACAATTCGGTGCTTCCGGCTAGTTCGTCGTCTACGCGGCCTGATCCTCCTTGGACGGATGGGCGGCGGCCCACTCGAGAGCCTTCTGGATTAGGGGAGGAATTTCCGGTGGCGTCGGCAGATGATCGCCGACCGGTTGGAAACCCTCCTCGTTGGCGGTGTAAGTCAACGATATCTCCTTGCCGTCGTCGCCCTTGTAAGAGTAAGCGCCCTTCGCCTGCATCGCCTCGTTCTCCGAGCCGGCGTTCGCCAGCGAACCCTCCTCCTCTGCCTTTATGCCGTTTCCGGACTCGTATGACCACTTGTAAGAGCCATCGGGATTCGGACCGTCCTGACTCTGGTTGACGATCGGTATCGGCTCGTCCGCTGGCGCAGCCGCCGCGTACGCTGCCAGCGCGATCACTGCTATCTGTTGGTGGTTTATTTCCTTTTAGTTGTTGTTAGGTATTGCAAAAAGTCTATAAAAAACAATTCTTCAATGACTGTTCAATGGCCCGAGGTGAGTTGCGACCGCGACTATTAATACATCGAAACTCTCTACCGCACGCAATAGTGTGTTAGCAGATCCATTAAAAAAAAAAAACCCCGCTAGGCTCGCGCATCGGACAAATGGCTTTTTAATAACTCGACGCAGGAATGAGCATATTATCGTCGCAGGTTTGTCTTTTCTTCTTTTTTTTTTGCGGTGACTTTATATTCATTTATGCTCGCCCTTTCACTTCTTTCGATTAGCCCGCGCCTCCCTAATGTCGTTTTCGTCGTTAAATTATTGAATTACCGTTTACTTTCACGGATAGACAATCGCACCCCCCCGTTTCGCGGGTCACTACGGAGCTCCGCGGAGTTTCGCAATGCGTACACAGTCGGCGCGTATTGTGCACTCCGGGCTCGAGTACAGAGAAGCCGGTTTATTGTGCAACACTCGTCGGGAAAGTTATCGATACCTTTGACGATTTATCGCGCCAAAATTGCTCGAACAGAAACGCGCCTACGGGCAAAAGAACGGTGAATTCGGTAGATCGCCTATCGCTCGAACCCTCGGATAGCGCTTTAGCTACTTCAACACGATTTTCGTCCCCTCGAACTTCGAACCCTCGCGACTTTGCGGATCGCACGGCGAAACGCTAGAAACGACCGAGAATTTAACATTTTTTTCTTTTGCTTCTTGATCGCAAATTTCTTTGGGTGATTTTTGCTCACAAAAATCAACCATTTTTTTTTTTTTTTTCTCTTTACCATAACAATGCGATTTCGCAGAAAAAAATAAAAATAATTGCAACGTAGGAAATAATTTTTTTTTTTTTTACTTATCAGAAATCTTCGTCAAATGTACAAACATCTTTATTACCGTCACCTTTTGCCGCCGATCCAATTTATTCCCCTCATATCACTCTTCCCCTCCGCCGAGTTACCCGTTACAAAATGAATTCGCAATGACAAAAAATGTCCCTTAAAAAAATTTATATATATATCTACCGACCAAGATGACCAAATCCGCATTCAACATCGGCCCGACCGCGAATCCACGGAATCCCCGCCTATCCGGACTACACGCAACCCCCCGCGAAAGCTGCGCGCGCACTCGACGTATCAACCCTTAACCGATCGCTTCCGCGAAAAATCGAATCCGACTCGACAATAAAACGTTCTTTTTACTTTCGATTTTTTTTTCTTCGCAAAATCCACGTATCAGCGCTATAAGTTATCCCCCGCGAAAGTTGCGCGCGCATTCGCCGTTTCAACCCCTAACCGATCGCTTCCGCGAAAAATCCGACTCGACAATAAAATTTTCCAATGATTTAAAATTTTTCTTTTTTTTTTTCTCTTAAAATCCGCCTATTAGCCTTATCACCTTATCGAAAGTTGCGCGCGCAACTCGCCGCTCCAACCCTCGACCGATCGCTTCCCCAAAGAAGTCAAACCCGAGCCGATAAAAAAAATCTGCGTTTCGACTGAAATTTCTTTTGGCGATTAAATTTTGAGTTTTCTTTTTTTAATAGCGCGTATCCACGTCGCAAGAGCTTACCAATGGTGTGTACATGCTGCGGCGTTAATCTCTGATGGTCGAGTGTTTATCAAGCCCCGGAGGAGCCGGGATATATATACCCCTCGGGGCGCCTGCAACCGGCGATCGCGCGCGCGCGCGCGTGCACACACACACACCGACAACCCCCGTTCGCGGGCGTTTGATCGGTTTCCAGCCGCGGAACAGATAGCGACCAAGTGTTTGAAGTAGCGAAAGATTAAGAGAGGAGAACGAGGATGCGAAGAGACGAAGAGGGACGAGAGACCGGGGGAGGATTCGTGCATGGAGGAACGCGACACACGTACGTAGTCGCAAAGTACACAACAAGTATCGCCGGTTCCGTACGGTTTCTCTCGCAGGTCTTCAATACCGTCGCACTTTTATCGACGGAGCGTGTACGTGCACACGCGATGAGGAGGACAAACGATACACACTCGTGCTCCCCGGTTCGAGACCTCCAGGCTAAGTCTCAGAGAGACGCCGCTCTCAGCCAAGGGTACATAGATCTTCCAGCGATCCGCACACACATGCACACACACACACATACACACACACACGCGCGTCCACACACGGTTTTGCCTTTGGCGCGCAAAGCTCACTACCGTATTTCCAGCGGTGGGACTCTTCGTGTGTGCTCGTGTGTCGCATGGTCGTCGTCGGCTCGGTGAATCAGGCGGCCGGAGGACGAGGGGGAGGAATCGTGAAGACATATCTATGAAAATACAACACACTGTACATCACCGGTGCAAGAGTTACCTTCCCGGGGGGGGGGCATTCGCCGTGTCACAGATGCGGCGATGCTAAATGTCATCGTGTCTCTCCCGCCAACACCCCTCCCCCACCGCGCTCTCCCACCCTCGAGCACTTAAACGATTGGGTCGAGTATTGTCATAATTTCTTTTAATCGACTCTTAACGAGCCGCTGCGGGCGGGGGAAGTTGTCGGGATAGCCGATTAACGGTACCGATCGTGCGTTGCGCCCTGCGGGGAAATCTTATCTACGATTTTTCGAAGGGACGCGCGGGCTCGTCCTGGGCCACTGGCGAAAAAAAATTGGGAATTTAAGTGTAGCGGAGTTTGGCGGAAGCTTTTGTGCAATAGATTCTACGGTAAATTTAATGTGCTATTTCAATGAAAATTCAATGCTTTCATGCAGTGATATTTAAATTGTTAATTGTTAAGAGTAAAGTATTTCTGAAGTTTTTAATATATATATACACGTCGTTCGATGTTTCGTCGTACTGGCACGTGAAATTCAATGTAGCAGTTTGTGCACAAATACTTTCAGTACGCGTACATTAAATTTCATACCAATTTTTTTTTTTTTTTTTTTTTTTTTTACAGTGTTGAGTTAAAAAAGTTTAAATAGTTAAAAGTTCAAAGAGTTTTAGAAAATTTTAATTAAATGTGCCTGACTGGACGTTTTTTTTTGTGGAAACTTGTTGCACTAAATTTAATGTGCAATTTGTCGTGAGAAATTAATGGACTTTCAGAGCGAAGTTAAAGTAAATTTCTGAAATTCAAGTGGTTTCACAGTACAATTAAGGTAAATTATTAAAAGCAAGGTATTTCAAAAGTTTCGAGTATATTGTACATTAATTTTTCATCATAATGATACAAGAAATTTAGTGTAACACTTTATACACACAAACTATCGGTAGTCGTAAATTAAATTTCATAGACATTTTTTTACAGCATGGCCGCGGTTTCTTCGAGGGACATTATTTGTCATACGGAGTAAACTATGTACCAACTTTTCTTGTTCGCAAACGTCAGCAATTATCTTCCTCTGTTAAATTTTCAAAAAAAAAAAAAAGTTGTTCGGTTTACAAAAATGTTCGTTAATTTCACAAATATATACGTATGTATATTTTCTAAAAAGGCAAAAAATAGTATATTGTGCAACAAGGGTCGAAAGTTGGCGATTGCGACGAGTGTGAGGTTTGTGGCCCGAGCGAAGCGAGGGCTGCAATCACACGAGTCGCAATCGCCAATTCGACCCTCGTTACACATCATATTTTTTGTTACAAGTGCATGAATCTGCGGCACTTGGAATGGCAGTAGCGCGAGACGAATACTGAGAAGCGAGATTATGTCTCCAGGGACGAAAACGTGAAAAGTAAACTCCCAAGGGACGAAAAACGTGAAAAGTAAACTCCCAAGGGACGAAAGTGAACGAAATGCGAACTGCGCATGCGCGACTCCGTCATTTCACAACAGGGTCACAACTGGCATGCAATGGGCCACTTTCGGCTCGCAAGACTGCCATGTAAAGTGCCGCGATTCATGCACGTGTGACAAAAAAATAATTTTGTCAAAAAAAAAAGTTTGTCAAAAGTACAAACTTTTTTTTTACCGTGGGTGTTGAAACTTAAGCTTTTAAAGAAAAATTGGATCCCCGTAGAATGTTTGACGATAAAGTTTTGGCAACCTAGAAAATAAGTGACATTACAGTTTTTATTAGCGACCGAGTAAGGGGCGGACATGGGGTAGGAAGCCTTTAAGTTCGCATAACCTTAAGATTGTCCGGTAGTGGGTAATGGCTCGGAAGCTAGGTCTGCAAGTGTGTGGGTCCGATGGGCATGCCGATTAGATAAATGTTAATTAAATTGTACGGGAATAATTAAATCTACCGTTCGGACCGCATTGCGACGGACAGTCGCCATCCGTGTTTTTCTGTACGCAATCACTCTCGACGGAGAACGTCATCGATATGTTGGAAGCAATTTGCAAATGCACTGTGCACCGAAGATGTTCGTGTTTAAAAAAAAAAAAAATTAATATACGTTGAAAATAAATTCACCGGGCAGGATTGACGATTAATAATTGGGAAATATTGGCATTGAACGGTTGGGGGTTTTCTAACGGGGGGAATAAGATTTATTTTATGCATTTTATTTATTTTATCTGAGAAAGTATGTCGCAGAAATAAGTAAATAAAATATAATAATGTAAATATATTCGCATATAACATAACGAGGGGAATAAAAAAAAATAATAATAAGAAAAGAAATCGAATGAAATCGAAAAATAATAAAAATAAATATCGTCACGGAATTTTAAGAACTAACTCGACTAATACAAAATAGCCATTTTCGATATCCTTCGAAACATCTTTTTCTTTCGATCGATGACTTACGAGCTCGTTCGAATGGTTAAAAAAATGTGGCCGAAAAATGATAAAAAAAAAAAAAAAATCTGCGGTTCTATTCTTAGCCAAATGAAAGGAACGCGTTTTTCTCCAGACGGAAACTCGAATATTATATGTATGACGAATTCAACTAAAATACACAAAATAGCTATTTTCGATTTCTTTCGAAAGTCTTTTTTTTTTTTCGATCGATGATTTAGGAACCGTTCGAATGGTTAAAAAAAATGTAGTAAAAAAAAAAATCTGAAAAAAAAATGGGAGGTTCTATTTTTAGGCAAACGAAAGGAGCGCCTTTCGCTCTGAGCGGAAACTCGAAGATAATATATATGTGAAGATTATAGGGTACATGACCCTTGGCGATAGAGTTTTTTTTTTTTTTTTTTTCGTCCAAGGTTAATCTTCATCTTTTTTGTCTTGCTCAGTTTGAAGGATGAAACTTTCGGATGAAGATTCGAAACGTGCGCAAAGTGTTGTCGGCATAGACGGAGCCCGGTACTCGATCGGTATCGTTGAAAAACACTTAGCGCCGCGACGTTGCGCTATTTGTCTTTATTAGCATTGTAAATATCGAATCCTCCGATCATTATTGCGCAGTGGAAACGTAGAGAATCGGAATATAAATATTCCTTCGGCTGCCCGATCGGTCGGGATCACATACGGCTAAGGCGCAGGCGCAACACCGCCAAATCTAATTAACCGGCGGTTCGTCATTCGGTCGATCGATCGCGCAATTATAAATCAATCATGGCAACCCGACGTATTAATCGCTTTGTGCGTCGACCCATTCAGCTTCGACCTTGTTAACATGCTATTTTTTTTTTTTTTTTTTTAGGTCAAATCCGAGTTACGCGTACGAAATTTTTAGGTCATCTCGAGACGTGCTTTGCATGAGCAGAATTTCGAAAGAATATAGATATAATTTTTTTTTTTTTGGTCATTTATATTTTTAAAAGTTAATTTTTCCCCTCCCACTTTTTTGATAGATTCTTTGGACAATGAGGAATATGAAAATGGAGCGATGGTACGACCGCACGTTTTCAGCAGTCTCAGTTATAATTATATTGGATCAAAAAAAAAAAAAAAAAAAAAAAAAAACAGGTTATCTCGGGACGTTCTTCGGGTAAGCAGAATTTCAAAAGAATATAAATATGATTTTTTTTTCTTATTTACAAAACCTTTTAAATGTTTCCTCCTTTTTTTTTTAATATTTCAATAATAGTTTCATTCAAACAATCTGGAGTATGAAAATGGAACGATATCTTCACTTTTCCAGCAGTTCCAGTTATAATTATATTGGATTAAAAAAAAAAAAAAATGGTCTATCTCAAAATGTGCTTCGGGTGAGTTGAATTTTAAAAGAATATAAATATGATTTTTTGTTTACTTTCATAGAAAAAGTTTGCATTCTCCGCCCTCCCACTTGTTTGGATAATTTCAGTCAACCAATGTGAAATATCAAAATGGACCGATAGCACTTCCTCACTTGTCCAGCGGTCCCAGTGACAATTGTCTCGAGTAAAAAAAAAAAAATAAAAAATAAAAATTCCGAACAAGGTAGTCCAACATACGAAGTAAAAGATAATTTCTTTAAATCGGAATGCAAAATTTCGTAAAAATAATGTTGTCAAATAATTGACGGACGAGTTTGTCATTTATTTGAATATGCGAAACTGTTATATTATTTCGCGTACTGTTGAAAATTTTAGTATGTACATTTAATCGTAAAACTGGAGGATTAACAAATAAATCATTTTTGACGTTTGTGGACGATAAGTTGTTGTAAAAAGTACATTTTTTTATTATTTTTTATTATTTTTTTTATTATTTTTTTTTTACTGTGCTACACCGACAGTCGGTACAGTAGTTCACGCAACAACGCGCAACAGCGCGGGTTTGCCGAAGATTGTTTCGCGAGGCGAAGGTCGTCACGACGGTTCGATCGACATCGGCGTCTCGAATTTCAGGGTTTTAGTATTGACGATCCAGCGATCGAAGGAGCCTTCGATCGTAGGAACGATACGAATCCTCCGGACCAATAATTATCCGGGACTTCCCCAAACGTCCTCACGCGTGATTTCGCACGCGTTCCATTAGCTCCGAGTGAACGAAAAATAAGTCTTGCGGCATTTGCGCGGTCGCTGATCGTTCCGTCGTAAAATAAGAGGATTGAACAAGAAAGGGGAGGGGGCAAAAGGTTGGGGGGGGGGGAGGAGCATCAGAAGATATCGAAAAATTTCTCAACGCAAATTAAAAATTCGTCGATCGTGAAACGCGGCCTTCTTAAAGAAACGCGCAATTTGCTCGTAAAAACAGCCGCAAGAGTCATAAAGAGGATCGATTATCGAGGGAGAATAATAATATGAAAATGTTTATAGTTGCGCTGGACGAGCGCTTGTGGGGATCTTCGTCGGCGACGCCGGTCATGTTACCATCGCCCGTGGGTATAAATAAGTAAGCCTTTAAGTACGTAAATAAGAAGATGCGGCAGATGACGACCTTGACATATAAGAGTCGAACGTAAGAGCTCCGCGCATCGGACGTGACGCGCTGGTAACTTGGACGATGCCCGCCGCTATATATCGCCTCGGTGCCCGGAGGCGGGTGAGACTATAATACGCGTCGCGAGTCTCTCATGCCGAAATCACTCTTACTTTCATTTTACCTCACCTCTCGGTACACTTCGACGAGCTGCTACCTTCGTTTTTGTCACGGCAATGCAACCGCGATAACGAATTCGTTAGAATCAAATTAATTTATGTCACTCGCTGGGAGAATGACGGTTTTACGCACGCGTGCGTAAAACATCAACTTTCAGATCCTGTGAAGTAAAGCTTTGTACGACACTCGTGGCAAAAACTTTTTCGGAACTCGTGCGATTGAGCACTCGTCAGAAAGAGTTTTATCGCACTAGGATCGTAATGTACTGTGTACGCCACGCTTCGAGTATTTGAGCAACGCAAAAGCGTATCGTAAATACCGTGCGCATGCGGACGCCGTCTGTTTTTCCTCTATTGTCGCGCTTGGCCAACAATCGGCTTCGCCTCGTGCCGCTGTAGAGCTCGATCCGGCTCTTCTTCTTCTTCTTCTCAATTTCTATCGGAACCCAAGCGCCACACTTAAGTGTCCGACACTGGCCACAGGTACAGAACCGCGCCGGCCGATACTTTAATTTTTTAAATTATGTTCGTGACTGGTGAGACCACGTTTTTTTATTTTTTTTATTTTTTATTTTTTTTTATTTTTTATTTTTTTATTTTTTTATTTTTTTATTTTTTATTTTTTTTATTTTTTATTTTTTTTTTAGGGTACAGTCTTATTCTCTTTTTTTTATTATCAAGAGTTATTCGGTGACAGGATTAAGAACATCTGTCACAGTTGGCGCCGTCTTTCAGGCGATCGTTCGTAATGAACGAGATTTCATTAATTAGTCGAAACTAATTAATTAGTTAAGAAGAAGAAGAAGAAGACCAGAGGGGACGTACAATTTTACGTGGAATCCGAATCACGATAAGTAGAGGTAAGCAGGCAAGGAAAAATTCCTGACTGCAACCGGGAATCGAACCCGGGCCTACTACTTCGGGCTCGATCCGGCTCGTCCAGCCACTTGCCAACCTTCGCCGAAAGTACGCTTTTCCACACTAGTATCGCAAAGTACTATTAAACTCGCTGAAGGACTTAGGTCGATGGCCAATTGGAAACATATATATATATATGTTCTCTCGACAATTTACACTGTGTCATGTTATGTGCCAAAAATTGTTGCATCGGGTATATTGTCAATAAATCCACTGTGTAAACAAATTAAAAAATAATTTTTTTTTTATTTTTTTTATACATTCCTACTGAAACCCGTTCTTCCGAGTACACTTTGAACGCCGATCAATCGAAATCGAAGTGCACAGTCGGGGGCCATTTCGATGATAATACGATCCCGACGATTCCGGGAATGCACTCGTGCGCGATGGCATTTTCGTCGAGCAGATACTCGCGGCAGGCCAGCAGCGCTACGGCTGCTGTGCAATTCACTAGGATTTATTGCCGAGTCTCGTCGAGTCCGACGCCTGCTGGATCCTGAATTCTAGCTGCGGAGATGCAGGTGCCGCGAGCTCTCTCTCGACGCCTGGGGTCGCTACGCTCTCGCGCACGGGAGAAGTCGGCCCCTGGAGGCGCGCAACCCGCCGTGCGTCCGCGCACTCTCGACGACGGCACGCGAACGTTGCCATGCCGGAGGCGCCGGTTAGAGTTTGTTGAACCGAAAAACACGTGCTCGCCGAGGCAACGGTTGATCCCGTTCTTTCGCGGTCCCCAGACACGGAAGTGGCGCGTTTTCGTGGACGTTACCTTTTTTTTTTTACGAGGATCGGCCGGCATTCTGCCGATTCGTCGCAGTCGTTAACGTCATTGACGAAAAATAACCAGTTTAACATTTTTTTTTTTTTTTTAATGCAAATTAATTTTTTTGTTTGTTTTTTTTTTTTTTTTTTTTAAGACACCATTCGTCCAATGATTTTGCCGTTCTTGATATACCCATATGGGGTAGCGGTATACAGTCAAAACATTTAGCAAACATTTTTTACTCCAAAAGTTTCACAAGTTTTTTAATTCTTCTTAATTTTGTATTATGTGTTTTTTTTTGGTTAATCGTGAAACCGTAAAAAAAAAAAAAAAAAAAAAAAAAAAAAAAAAAAAAAAAATGGTAAACTCAACGAGAAACAAGATTGTGTTAGGTACAAAATGTTTTTACCGTCTATGATTAGTTAGCATTACCATTTGTAATATTTTTCTTTGTGAAAACGACGATTGCGAGGATTGCATCGGGCGCAATGTCTGCTCGCTAGCATTACAAAAATGTAGCACACATTTTTCACTCCAAAGGTTTCACAATTTTTTATTTCTTCTTGATTTTGTATTATTTGTATTTTTGTTTTGTTTTTTTATTAAAAGAAGAAAAAAGCAATTCGTTGTTATTTTAACAAAGTTTTTAAAAACCATCGAACTGTATTTTTTCACCAAACAAAAAAAAAATATTAAATCAACGACAAACAAGATTGGGTTACGTACGAAGTATGTTTTACCCTCTATGGTTAAGTTAACATTGCGAGTTGTAATGTTTTTCGTTGTGGTAACAACGATTACGCGGATTGCATCGGGGCGTAATATTTGCTCGCAAGGATTACGTGTGCAGCGATCGGATACACCCGAGGAGGGAACTGGAGCGTATAAGCTTTTATTATTCGCACGAGTTGCTGAGAATTAAAACATCATACGGTACGTGGTGAATTGTAGAGCGCGGAGACGATCGAGAGCTCGTAGTAGGAATCGATCGGTTTTTTTTTTTTTTTTTTTTTTTTTTTTTTCTACCATTTGTCGATGGCGAATTGGCGTTTCTCAAGCGCCCGGATCTGGATCGTAGGGTATCTAATTATTGATCGTTCGAGTATCATCTCGGGACTTCGAGAGCTCATCTGGTCGATGCTCCTCATTCTTCCTCGCTCACTTGCCTCTTCGAAACAGGGAGGTGAAAGTGGACCCGTTTTTTTTTACCGATCTTCTTGCCGATTGCCTATTTCTCCTACGAGCCATCGTGTCTTCCTCGTCACGAAATCGGCGTCTAGCCAGAGACCCAATTCTACGAGTCAAAGAAGACCTGGCATAGTCTACATCACAGTGTCGGTAAAAGAGTTACCGCACAGTTATCGGCCAGTTCGAGAAATATCGGACCATTTTTGTACCCAACTGATGAATCAGTTATTGTAACCAATTGGACTGGTATTGTAGCCGTTAATTGGATGCATTATCCTTCAGTGTCGGTAAAACAGTTACCGCACAGTTATCGGCAGTTCAATACATATCGGTAAATTTTCGTAAGTGAGCGTTCAATTTATCGCGCCGTTTATTGTAGACAATTGGTTACAATAAATGGCGCGATAAATTGAACGCTATAATTATGAACGGTATTGAACGGTGTAATTATAGTGTGCTCCGACCGTTGATTGGATGCATTAACCTTTTCCGTGTCGATAAATCAGTTATCGCACAGTTATCGGCAGTTCGAGAAATATCGGACCATTTTTGTATCTAACTGATGAATCAGTTATTGTAACCAATTACTGTGTCATCTGACCGTTAATCGGATGCATTTTCTTTCGGTGTCGGACCATTTTTGTATCTAACTGATGAATCAGTTATTGTAACCAATTACTGTGTCATCTGACCGTTAATCGGTTGCATTCTCTTTCGGTGTCGGTAAAACAGTTACCGCACAGTTATCGGCAGTTCAATAAATATCGGTAAATTTTTGTAACTGAGCGTTCGATTTATCGCGCCATTTATTGTACCCAATTATAGTGTGCTCCGACCGTTGATTGGATGCATTAACCTTTTCCACGTCGATAAATCAGTTATCGCACAGTTATCGGCAGTTCGAGAAATATCGGACCATTTTTGTATCTAACTGATGAATCAGTTATTGTAACCAATTACTGTGTCATTTGATCGTTAATCGGATGCATTCTCTTTCGGTGTCGGTGAAACAGTTACCGCACAGTTATCGGCAGTTCAATAAATATCGGTAAATTTTTGTAACTGAGCGTTCGATTTATCGCGCCATTTATTGTACCCAATTATAGTGTGCTCTGACCGTTGATTGGATGCATTAACCTTTTCCACGTCGATAAATCAGTTATCGCACAGTTATCGGCAGTTCGAGAAATATCGGACCATTTTTGTATCTAACTGATGAATCAGTTATTGTAACCAATTACTGTGTCATCTGACCTTTAATCGGATGCATTCTCTTTCGGTGTCGGTAAAACAGTTACCGCACAGTTATCGGCAGTTCAATAAATATCGGTAAATTTTTGTAACTAAGCGTTCGATTTATCGCGCCATTTATTGTACCCAATTATAGTGTGCTCCGACCGTTGATTGGATGCATTAACCTTTTCCGTGTCGATAAATCAGTTATCGCACAGTTATCGGCAGTTCGAGAAATATCGGACCATTTTTGTACCTAACTGATGAATCAGTTATTGTAACCAATTACTGTGTCATCTGACCGTTAATCGGATGCATTCTCTTTCGGTGTCGGTAAAACAGTTACCGCACAGTTATCGGCAGTTCAATAAATATCGGTAAATTTTTGTAACTGAGCGTTCGATTTATCGCGCCATTTATTGTACCCAATTATAGTGTGCTCCGACCGTTCATTGGATGCATTAACCTTTTCCACGTCCATAAATCAATTACCGCACAGTTATCGGCAGTTCAATAAACATCGGTAAATTTTTGTATCTGATCAGTTCAATTTATCGTGACATTTGTTGTAACCAATTACCGTGTCATCTGACCGTTAATCGGATGCCATTCTCTTTCGGTGTCGGTAAAACAGTTATCGCACAGTTATCGGCGGTTCAATAAATATAGGTAAATTTTTGTATCTGACCGGTTAAATTTATCGTGCAATTTTATTGCAACCACTTGCCGGTTGGATGGATCAATCCTTTCGGTGTCGATTCGGCGTAAACGGCTTCGTCGCCAGTCTGTCGGTGTGCGCGACAATTTTGAAAAGATATTATCCCGCTCCGCTGCCACATCGCGAGACAAATTCGCCGATAAATTTTAATGATACTCTTAACGTTGTAAAATATCAAGTCTGACGCAATGAAGATAATAAAAATAAAAAAAATAAAAAACATGAAGCGCGATTAACCCCTCGATCTCGTCGGGTCTTTCCACATGTAGCTGAAACACACAAAAATGTATTCTGAATACATTCGACTCAAGGACTATGACGACCAATCGAATTATTCTAATACGTCGTCGAAAACATAATTTGCATATTATTGTGACTCTTGTGTTCGCACGTTGCGGGAGAATCTTTTTGGCTCTGTCTCATCTTTTGGGAGGTCTATCGTAATAATAATGGGACGGTCTGTTGCAATAATATCGCAGCAACTTAATGCTGAATTCGTAGTCGTTCAATATAAACGTTTTTCGTCATCCTAAAATGTACACATTTTTTTTTTTTTTTTTTTTTTTTTTTTTAATAAACGTACACAAATAGTGTGTACGTTTATTGAAAAAAAACATGTAATGTTATAATTGACGTAGCTTCGTTTGTTATCTAAACGAATAAACGATTGTCCGAGTGTTACGCTAAATTTGTTGCTTTTTTAAAATTGTTCACAAAATAGACATTACTTAAGACAAATATCATGGTATTATCTTAATTTCCGAGTCTCTGACAAATCTGCACGGTGAAATCCTTTAGATCGGCCAACGCAATGCGAATACCGAATACCGATTTTATCGTTTGCCCTTCCTCACTCTCAAACGTAAATTCTCAAAGAATTTAGGTTTTTTTGTTTTTTTAGGGTGAAGGAGACTCGCCTTATCAATCATTCTCAAAGTCGCGCATCTTACTCGACGTCCCAGTGATGGATAGCGAGCGACTCTCCAATTGCCATTTTTATCGAATAAATATTTTGAAGAAAGAGAAACAAAAACTAAAAGAACTGAAAAATGATTATCATTATCATTATCCTAATTTTATTATCTTAATTTCCAAAGTCTTCAAATTCGGTGTTTGTCTCCCTCGGGATGGTCCATTCGAGAAGCCTCAGGATCGCAGGGAGAATTTCCGGTGAAACCGGAAGATATTATGTATAATGGAACGGTTCACAGGAATAACGTCACAACAACTTAATGCTCAATATAGTCGTTTAATATAAACGTTTTTCGTCGTCCTAAAGTGTACACATTTATTGTTGTTGTTGTTCTCATAATTGTGCACACTATCTAACATGTAACGTTACAATGAATGTAGCTTCGCTCGTTATCGAAATGAATAAACGATTGTCTGACTGTTACGCTAAATTTTTTGATTTTTGTTTTTGTTTTTAATGGTCCACAAAATGGAAATTACCTATGTGAAGTGTCTTAGTATCTATCTTAATTTCCGAGGTCTTCACTTTCGGAGTTTGTCCTCCTCGGGATGAGCCGCGATCCATTCGAGGGCCCTCAGGATCGCCGGTGGAATTTCCGGTGCGACCGGAAGATGAGCTCCCTGCGGCTGGAAACCGTCCTCGTTTGCGACGTAAGAGAGTTGGATCGGCGTGCCGTCGTCCGCGGTGTAGCTGTAGCTTCCCTCGGCGGAAATGGCACCTTCCGCCGATTCCTTGGAGGCAACGAGAGATCCCTGTTCCTGGGCTTGGATGCCGTTAGCGGTCTCGTAACTCCACGAGTAAGAGCCGTCCGGGTTGGGACCATCCGAACTCTGGCTGATGATGGCGATCGGCTCGTTTCCGGCCGGCGCTGCGGAAACCGCGAACACCGCCAGGGCCGCGAGGAAAGTTACTCTCTGGAAATTGATTTAAGATTTTTATATATATATATATATAAAAGATCGACAATCTGCGCGAAATAATCCACGCAGGTAAATAAGCTCCTCTTAACTGTTTAAACAACAACAACAACAACAAAAAAGAGCCGACGCGAGTTATGCCACCTCGTTGGCTCGCCACCTGCTGTTTCACGATTCGCCGAGATACGGCCAGGATTACTTAAGATACGATTCGAACATCGCGGTTATGCAACGATGAGCTTTTGACCGGGGAGATGTACGAGCTGGACGGAGGACTATCGGTACGATCCGGCAGGTTTATATCGAAATTTCCAATTTTTTTTTTTTTTTTTTTTTTTTTTTTCACCGTAGCAATTATTTGAATTTTGGGTACGGTTTGTTAATTTTTTAAATGTTTTTTTTATTCTTTTCGTAACCGGTGTTCGAGCGGCGTTCAATGAGGTTTCACTGACATTTCGATCGGAGGAGCCCATCGCTGACTCTCATCCGCATTGACCCGGCGGATTGTGCGTTATTACCGAGAGAGTGACGGAGATTGTTATTGCGTAACTCTAGACATCGTGAGCAGCTTTATTTTTATATTTATCGTCAAGAGCGTACGTAAAGATTATTGTATTTGTAATGCATAATGTGTCGTAACGAGAAACAATTACGGGTGTCATTTAAAATAAAGCGCGTTCAAGATGACTTATTTTTTTCAACTTCTACTCGATATTCGTCACTTCAAGAGCTCTCGACTAAGAGTCGAACTGTTTTCGACGATATTCGGTAATTCACTGCTTTGAAAGTATTTTTGTTTTCTTTTTTTTTTTTTATGTTGTTTAAAAAAAAATGTTTCCAATTCGTGACGACGAACGAAGCACTCACCGTGATGCTCATGTTGGACACTTGTCTTGTTCTTCGGTTCTCGTCTGCCTCGATGAGGGCGATCGGGGCTTTTATATCGAAGCCAAAACCTTGCGCGACGTGGTGGTAAAACCTAACTCTCCAGGTTCTCCCTCTCGGTGTTCTTCGGGACCCGCGTCGTTTTCTTGTTCGAGGAACGGCCGTACACATCGTCAAATTAACAACTAGCCGTAGTCGTCTCTGACACCACGCCACTTCACGCATGAAATAATACTTACGAAATTCCGTGTATTTCGTCGAGAGCCACGTTCAATGCTGCTGCGTCAATCGTCCGCTCCGACGTTTCGACGATGCGAACCTTCGAATGTTATTTCACTAAATCGGAGCGCTGTTGTCAATCGAATTTTAAAAAATTAAAGATCAAAAATTTTCAACTTTAAAAAATATTTTTTGATTGGAAAATGGACTTACCTTATCACTTTCGATCGCGAAACGCAACACATTTCACATGAATTATGAATATTACACAGTATCATAATGCCATGTAAATAAATGAATTTCTTTGACGGATTTCTCCTTTTACAGCCTGTTTGCATTAAATCCTAATTCAGAGCTCAGAAAAATAAATTATAAAGTACTAATAGGTACTGAACTGAGATGAGCGAAATAGAAATCACGGGAACTGATATTCAATCGTCCCGCTCTGACAATTCGATGCTATGAGCATTTTTGAACGTTAGTTAAGTAAATCGGAGCACTTTTATCATTTGAATTAAAAAAAAATATATATTTACATATAAACTTTTCGACGTATTTTTAAATTAGAAAATTTACTTACCCCATTTCACTTGTTTGCGAAGCACAACACATTTCAAATGAATTATAACATTATTAAATTAAATCAATTAATTTGGCGAATTTCTCCGTTCACAATTCATTCACCTTAAATCCTAATTCAGAGCTCAGAAAAAGAAATAGTAAAACGATAATGAGTACTAAACTAAGATGAGTGTAATAGAACCTCCGGAAAACAACGAGTATATCGTTTAGTATAGTTGACAAATGACAGTTGGTATAAGCATGACTTGCGTAACATCTAATTTTATGACATACGATTTAATTATTTAACGAGCAACATCGGACTAGCGTTGGCTTTTTTTTCTCTCCGATATGCAATTCGCTACCGTAGCCTCCTCATGTTTCAATTATCATATTTATTACAATTATTACTATATATAATATTGATTATGATTACTGTTGCCATTATTGATAATTTCAATATTAATAATAATAATAATAATGATAGTATTACATTATACCATAGTTGATTATGACCATAATTTGATTATTTATGGTTTATGGTAAAAAAAAATGTGTATATATATATATATGTAAACTTTTCGACGTATGTTTAGAGTAGAAAATGTACTTACGCCATTTCTCTTGTTCGCGAAGCACAACACATTTTATATAAATTATAACATTATTTAACAATGACGTTATAAGCATGATTTGCGTAACATCTAATTTTACGACATACGATTTAATTATTTAACGAGCAACATCGGACTAGCGTTGGCTTTTTTTTTCTCTCCGATTTGCAATTCACTACCATAGTCTATTTCGATTATTATATTTATTACAATTATTACTATGTATAATATTAATTATGATTACTGTCGCCATTATTAATAATTTTAATATTAATATTAATAATAATAATGTAAAATATTACATTGCATCACAATTAATTATGACCATAATATGATTATTAATGGTTCGATGATTTGTGATCAAACGCGCAATTTTTTTTTTTTTTTTTCTGTCCGCCGCGCATCGTCGATCTAAGATCGTCCATAAATTTCGTATTCCTCACCTGCCTCCGTCAATTGGCAAAAATTAAGGGGACTAAAGAAAAATGTCTCATTCATATTCATCGTCATGTTAGCTATGCGGCGGAGGATGAGTATCCGAGGCTAACGATCTCTTCGTAACTTTTTTTTTTTATTATATTTTTTCAGAGAAAAATAGAGGCGCAGGCGTGTGGGAGAGAGAGACTGCGTCTGGTCGTCCTCGCCCACTCCACGCGCTATCGTTGACCCGAGCTTTGATTTTTTTTTTTTGTATTATTTATTTTTTTCCATCTTTTTTGTCGCTCAACTCCTCGCAACTTTATGCGATTACGGGAACGACGAATTCGTCGGCGTCTCGTCGAGTCTGTGACAAATCTGCACGGTGAAATCCTTGAGACCGGCCAACGCAATGCGTATACCGAATACCGATTTTATCGTTCGCCCTTCCTCACTCACAAACATAAATTCTCGAAGAATTTACGATTTTTTTTGTTGTTGTTTTTTTTTTTTTTTTTTTTTTAGGGTGAAGGAGATTCGCCGTATCAATCATTCTCAAAGTCGCGCGCATCTTGCTCGCCGTCCCGGTGATGGATAGCGAGCGACTCTCTAATTGCCGTGCTTATCGTATTAATATTTTGAAGAAAGAGAAAACAACAACAACAACAAAAAACACAAAAATTATTATCATTATCATTATCGCGACTATCGTCACGGCGATAAATAACGTGGATTATGGAAAATTATTATCGAACGAGCGAACGACGAGAGTTGCTTCGGACAATGTCAGCATCGGCGCCCTATCGGTTTCAGCAAAATATCTCCCACATCGATTAAAAACGATTGCGTAAAAAAAATATTAAAAATTACCCCCTTTAGTCCGGTGCCTTGGAAAAAAAAAAAAAAAAAATTTAAATGTCCGATCGTCCAGCGATCCAGCTCGGAAGGCGATTACCGATTATCCCGTAATTAGTCAAACCCACCGCTCGTTATAACTTGTAACTTATAAACGCAATAGAAAGGTGGATGAATAGAGAGAGCCGCTGAAGCTATCTCCTTGCACGACGGTCGGTCCAGCCGGCTCGATTCACAAAGCTGTCGTGTAATCGTCCTAATCACCAGGACGCGCGTAATTCAACGTCCATCCTCGTGCGCTGAAACGTTCGAAATTCTCATTGGGCAATCGATGTCAATTGACTGCGATGGAGAGGAAACAAAAAAAAAAACGTCCCCAACAATATTGAGCATAATGCGAGACGAGCGTGCGAGAAAAATGACGTTCCATAGAAATATTGATTTCTCACTCGTATCGATTTCAGCATTTGTAATGGATATTGGACTCGGGAGGGGGGCAAAATGGACGGGACGAAATGGACGACCATTTTTTTTCTGTTACTCGAAAAAAAAAAAAATTGATAACAATTTGACAATTGAGAATTATTTCATTCGACTTGATTTCATTTGAAAATTCATTATTGATAGTCCGTTTTGCCCTTCTCTCCCTTACAGGTTTGACGATTCCGGCTCGCCGGTGATTCGCTTGATAAAAAGCGGTGACACCGGTTTCGTACGTCGATAATGGACTTAATTACGATGCTTCCCGAGGCCTCTGATCGTCACGGAAATAATCGTCGCTCATCGTCCACCGCAGGGGCCAACCAGACGATGGATTATTGAGTAACGCAGAAGTCGTTCCCACACACCGACACGCGAGTGTGTATTGTCTAAGGTAGGAACGAAATCTTTACCAGGTAAATGTGTAATCCTTCGGTCCCGGTGTATAATCGCCATGTTGCGGAACGTATGTCTCATCCGTAGTTGCCGCACATTGTTCGGACATGGTAGAAATAAAATTGAGCTTAAGAACGCTATCTTCAGTTATCTGGTTAAAATTATCGAACGATCGAGTCATTGATCAATCACTGATTACACGGTAAACATTTTTCGCACTAAATGTCCGAAGACATAAATGTGCGTTAAGAAATAATTATTTGTCGATTATGATTATGATTATGATTATGATTGTGATTGTGATTGTGATTGTGATTGTGATTGTGATTGTGATTGTGATTGTGATTGTGATTGTGATTGTGATTGTGATTGTGATTGTGATTGTGATTGTGATTGTGATTGTGATTGTGATTGTGATTGTGATTGTGATTGTGATTGTGATTGTGATTGTGATTGTGATTGTGATTGTGATTGTGATTGTGATTGTGATTGTGATTGTGATTGTGATTGTGATTGTGATTGTGATTGTGATTGTGATTGTGATTGTGATTGTGATTGTGATTGTGATTGTGATTGTGATTGTGATTGTGATTGTGATTGTGATTGTGATTGTGATTGTGATTGTGATTGTGATTGTGATTGTGATTGTGATTGTGATTGTGATTGTGATTATGATTATGATTTACTGTATATTGGATTGGGGTCTTTAACTTTATGTTTTGGATATGAAAGGAGTAGTGTGCGCTAAAATTTTGCTTCGTTGGCCAGAAACAGTACCCACAATGTTACGTAACGAATATCTCCCGTTGGGCCGGAGAAGAGGCGGTGGGTGAGCGAGGAGATCTGCCATGCGAGCACAGCGCGTGAAAGTAAAAGAAACAAAAAAAAAAATCATGGCTCCTTTAACCGCGCATAGTATTTGGGTTAGCGGCCGAGTGACCTCCGCGAGTACCGAGAAGACGATCCGAAGAGAGTAAGAGAGAGTGAAGAGGGAAAAAAAAAGTTAAAACGTAATAAAAAAATTTAAAAAAAAAAAAAAAAAAAAAACGGGACGCGCGTTACGGATTTTTCTGGGTATTGCGCATTCATGAATTTCGGTGGGGGAGAAAAAAAAAAGAAGAAAAAAAAAAAAACAAGATAATAATGACACTGGCTCTGTGCGTATGTAGACCGTCGGTCGGTGGATTACCGAAGCGAGCCCGGCCCGAGCAGAAAATTTTTCCCGAAACGCTTCGATGTCCAACGAGAGAAGAAGACGAAAAAAAGAAAAAATAAAAAAAAAATTGAGGCGCGTCTCGATCGTGCACGCAAGACTTCGTAATTAACGGACGTCCACCGAGCGTACATCATCCCCGGGGGACCGTAAGGAGCCGTCGTAAATGCTGTTACGATTGCCCGCGGTACCGGCCAGAGCGGCCTCTCCGTCCGAGCATTAAAAAGATGCGCCTCCGATATCGAAATAACGAAAGTCCCTTTTTGTTAGCCCAATATTTTTCATTCGCCCGACGAGCGCCGCGCCGCTGCGTTTCCCACCGTCTCGAAATTTTGCACGCGAGCACGCCCGAGAACAAAACTCTCCGCGGCAACATCTTCGTACACACGAAAACGTTAACGCCCGGTTACGTCTATCGCTCGCGCTTAATCGGCACACACGGATTTTTTTCTTCTTCTTCTTCTTTTTTTCTCCGTTTTTTTTTTTTTTTTTTTTTTTTTCCTGCGATTCGACGCGGATATGCTAAACAGTCGGAGCATCCTTCGCCATGCTGGACACATATATCGAGCCCGGTGGATATCCAGGACGCACGTGAAACCCACTGCAGCGCGGCTGCGCCGCCGGCCAGAGACCGCAATGTGAGATCAGCTGACCGAAATACAATCGTGAGAAATGCCGAGTTTTGCGTAGCTTCTGTGTTATTTTTCATTTTCATTTTTTTTTTTTTTGTTTTTTTCGCTTCGGAATTTGTCTCGGAGAGAACGACACCGTGACGCCCGAAATAATAGATCTTATCTCTGTGATATAACCGAGTTTATGACGAACATTTTTGATCGTGAAAAAAAAAAAAAAAAAAAACGAAACATCTTTAAGACGATAATAATAATAATTGTTATTATTTTAATTTCTTTTTCTTTATTTTTTTTTTTGGTTTTTTGTTCTCTGTAAGTTCCTTGTTTCACGAAAGGTGTGTTATTTACTGTACTTTATGGTCACGACGAAGATTTAAAAATCATGAACAAACAACAACAACAAAAACTTTAAGACAATAATAACAATAATTGTTATTGTTACAATAGAAAAAAAAATGAATACCCAGAGTGCAAAAATTTAGTTTGAATAAAAAAAATTAGAATTTTGGATACGTCGCATTCCGAAAGACGGTTATCTGAGATAAAGAATCAATCGGGATCTTCGGGGGAATTCTGAGAGGGACAAGACAACGAAGTGCTTAATTCGAATTGCTCAGACTTTAAATTCAATTTTAATTTATTTTCTTTTTTTTTTTGTTTTTTGTTCTCCGCAAGTTCCTTGTTTCACGAAACGTGTGTTATTTTACTGTACTTCATGTTTACGACGAAAATTTAAAATCATCAAAAAAAAACAACACCAAAAAACTAATGAAAATAATAATATAAATTGTTATTATTATAATAGAAAAAAAATGAACACACATAGTGTAAAAAATTGCGTTTCAATAAAAAAAACAAGACTTTCGGATACATCGCGTCTCGAGACATTCGAGTCGTTTTTTGCTGACACCTTAAATTCAATTTTCATTTCTTTTTTTTTTTTTTTTGTACCCTGCAATTTCCTTCTTTCGCGAAACGTCTATTGATCACTGTACTATTAATCACTGCGTATGTTTATGAATGAAACTACGTAAAGCAACGTACAAAATTCGATAACGATGACAAAAGCGACGGCAGCGATTGTGCGCCGTGCGGCTGAAGACCGCAATGTGAGATCAGCTGACCGAAATACAATCGTGAGAAATACCCACTTTTTTGCTTCTGCTTCTGCGTTATCTTTATTTCTTCGCTTTGGAATTAATTTAATTTTTTTTTTTCTCTCTCGACTTTGAACGAGCGTTAATGTTTGATTTGAATAACGATTAAATCAACAACGAAACGGATTGACCGATGCTGATTTCTCGGTAAGAGCCACGTTCGTCTCGTCCTGGCGGGAAGGTGCGAGCGCTCTTATGGCGACGAGTTTATTTATGTCCTTCGGAGAGTCCGATATTATTGCACATTCGTAACTTTTTTTTTTGGTTGCGTCATTATCCGACATAGCCCCGGGTCATTCCGCCGAATAGATTGCTGTCATAGAGAGAAAAAAAAAACGAAGACTGTTCCTTACAGCCGTATTCTCGTTCCGTGTATAATTAACATTCGTCACTGTTCACGAAATAATCGAATGGTCGTCATCTTCTGCGTGGTCGTCGGGCCATATAGAGTATTAGACAATGTCGTTAAATGCGCTCTGAGGCCTGAGGTACTTCGTCTCGTACGCCGGGGAACATTATGGAATCAAACGATACTGAAAGCATGTGTACGCGAGGCGAAAGTTCTTCGCCGTGGGTGACGGGTCAGAGGAAGAGTCGCAGGACACGAGATCATCGGTGCCAATACGAACCACCGTCTCTCTATCGCGGTGTAACGATGAGCTGCACAAGGATAGAGACAAAAAATTTCATGATCGAACGAAGATATTGTTGATGCAATCAACAAGTAGTTGATTAAACAAAAAAGCAGTTGGTTCAACAAGAAAAAGTTCTTGATTCAACGAAAAAGTATTTGAATCATCAAAAAAATTGTTGATTCAACAAAACAGTAGTTGATTCAACGAAAAAGTAGTTGAATCATCAAAAAAAATTATCGATTCAGCAAAACAATAGTTGATTCAACGAAAAAGTAGTTGAATCATCAAAAAAAAAAAAAATTGTTGATACACCAAAACAGTAGTTGATTCAACGAAAAAGTAGTTGAATCATAAAAAAAAAAAATTGTTGATACACCAAAACAGTAGTTGATTCAACGAAAAAACAGTTCGGTCATAAAAAAATATTGTTGATTCAACAAAACAGTAGTTGATTCAACGAAAAAGTAGTTGAATCATCAAAATAAATGGTCGATACGCCAAAACGGTAGTTGATTCTGCAACAAAAAAAAATGTCGTTTCAACAAAGAAATTGTACATTCGAAAAAAAAAAAAACGCAACATTCCATCATTCCACAAAAGAACATCCAACAAAAAAGTTGTGCACTCAACTAAGAAAAAAATAGTTGATCAGGAAACAGTTGAACGGCTAAGAACTTGATTCAACGAAGATGTCGTTGGGTGAACCGTGTCGTCCTTTGAACCTGGCCGGACATCGCTCGTCGGCGCTTAGTAATCTTTCTCTCGGTCCTCCAAACGAATCTTTAGCCACCGGTAAACTGCACATTCAGTTGATTCAACGATCCGTCCTACCGATAATCTCATCGAATCTGAACGAACCGATTGGTCTAATCGATATTTCTCCCTCGAGAAAGTCTGAACCGCGGAACAATCAAGCGGCCCAAGATCAAGATCGGATCGCGACCCGGGTCGCTTTCGATCATTTTTTTTTTCCCGTGACTCTCTTTTGACGTCTAGAAATCGTATCCGAGAACAACGAAAGTTGCGCGACGGGTGGTTTTCGTGCTGGACACGTTTCTGCTCCTGACGATCCCGCGATACGGAGGAGAGCTACCGCGACCTTTGATGTCCAACGGTAACCGATTCAAGTTTGAGGTACCCCGAGGTAACGCTCCTGCGAGTTTCCAACCGGCCGGTGTCCGGCCGGTGTCCGTCTGGTCAATGCCGCTGGTCCGACTTCGGGGACCCATCAGCGAGGCGGTGGTAGGATCGAGCCCCGAGGGTGGAGAGGAGGCACTGTTCTCGGCCGGACCACACCAAGAAGATTCACAGAATAGCATAACTGAAGAGAGTGGGGGCGAGGACTTCAAATAAGGTACGTATTACCGTACCGGAGAAGATCCGTGAATCTTTAGCGGCGAGGATATATAAAGCGGAAGACTTTACACGGTTCTTCACAAGTCAGTGCGCAGTGAAGCTAAAGACACATAAAACAAAAAAAAAAACAAACAAACAAAAAATATCAACAATGTTCAAATTGGTGAGTAATCGACAATTTCCCAATCGGTCAGACTGCCGATGTCTCGCTCGACGCTCGAGAAAATTGTCAATTGACTTTGGCGATTGAAAATTTTGAGGAGCACTAAAAATAGACTCAGTGACGAATCGCTAAGCTGTTCTCGCTGGGGGGGGGGGGAAAGAATTGCAAAGAGTTACGTCGCGAGTACGAACAGTGCGGTTCTTCGCAGCATCCTCTGCAAGAGGCGCTTGCGCAATTGCACGGCATCGCGTATACATTGAAAATCAACGCGATTCGTTAGCATATGTCTGTTTTGATTTTACAATTGGAGAAAAAGAAAGTTGCAAAATCGATGAGGCGATAGAAAGTGAGTGGAATCAGCTGATGTACAGAGAGTGATGTAAACTTAGGATTTTTAATTAATTTATTTTATTGTCATTATTTTTTTTTTTGGTTTAAGAGTAAACTTTTATGGTTTACTATTTATTGAGATCATTTATTATAGAGATAGTATATGTTTTAGGAGAAAAATTATTTTGCGACTTTTATAAAAATATTCGGTTTTCGAAATTTCTAACAGTGCTAAAAGTGTACGCCCTCGAGTTGGTAAGGCTTCAAACGCCCGCGGCCACGAAGCGTAATCCTTTAGCTTTCACCGAGACTATGACATAGACGAGCAAGATTATCGCTCAAAGAATCGCCACTCTGCTGTAACATTGATGTACGACATACATCGGAGAGTTCGTTTATTTACGAGCCCACGAATTAATTTTATTTTTTGCAAAATTCCATTCTTGCGATGAGAACTTTTTAACTAAATTTAAATCATCTGACAAATCTAAATTGCAAAAAAGCTTCGTGCATTTAACGCACATTTTCTAGCCACAAAAGCCGAGAATTGTTATCGTTCATTTCTTTATTTCTTTGATTAAAAACGTGATCTGTTTAAAAAATTATAATTGCGGTCATTTCTGAATGAGAAATAGTTGTTAAATGTACTTGTTTTTTTTTCATTTACTGTGCACGAGAAATAATATTATTCCGATGAATTAATTTTTATGTTATTTCCAAATTCTATTTTTGCAATTACAATTTTTTTGCATTTAAGTCATCGTACAAATAAAAATTGCAAATAATCTTCGTACACTCAACAAACATTTCATATCCGCAAAGCCCCACAATTTGTGTCATTAATTTTTCAATTTCTTTAATCAAAAACGCGGTTTGTTGGAAAACAAAAGAAATTGTCGTAATTTCTGAACGATAAATATTTCTTAAATTCACCCGTTTTTTTTTTGTATTATGCATGAGAGACAAATATTTTGCAGATAAATTATTTTTTATTTTATTTTCAAATTCTACTTCCGCAATTTCAACTTTTTTGCCTTTAAGTCATCGTACAAACACAAATTGCAAATGATCTTCATACATTTAACAAACACTTATTACCCACAAAAAACCACAATTTTTATCGTTCATTTTTTTCATTCATTCTTTCTTTAATTAAAAACACGATTTATAGAAAGAAAAAACAAATTGTCGTAATCAATTCAATGGTCAATGGTCAATGGTCAATGGTCAATGGCAAATTAATCAATTAATCAATTTAAAAATAGACTTGACAAACACTTGTCTACCTAATATAAAACATAAGATGCAGATATAATAAGTTGTAAACTTCCTTTCTGTAAATATTAATAATAATAATAATAATAATAATAATAATAATTTCTGAACAAGAAAATTTAAAAAAATGTACCTGTTTTTTGTATTGCGCATAAGAGACAAATGTCTTCCTGATTAATGAATGGATTTTTTTTTGTTCACGATCTTAACAGGCAGTAGTTATCTCGGCCCTCGCAGCAGTGGCTCTCGCTGCCCCGCTCGACCACTCCGAGCCGATCCCGATCCTGAGACAGAGCCAGGACGGTCCGAATCCCGATGGCTCGTACTCGTGGAGCTACGAGACCGGAAACGGCATCCAGGCCCAGGAGCAGGGAGCCCTTAAGAACGTCGGCAGCGAGGGCGAGGCAATGGTCGCCCAGGGAAGCTTCAGCTACACCGACGGCGAAGGCAATCCCATCTCGCTGACGTACGTCGCCGACGAGAACGGATTCCAGCCTCAGGGAGCTCATCTGCCAACACCGCCGCCAATCCCAGAGGAGATCCTTCGCGCCCTCGAGTACATCGCGGCTCACCCCGAAGAGAACGACATCGACGCGCCCAAACAATAAATCGCATCTATCGTATAATCGAGTCAACGACGAAAATTTAAAATCATGAAAAAAACAAACAAACTTAAAAAAAATATATCTTTAAGAAAATAATAATAATAATAATAATAATAATGATAATAATAGAAAAATGAATACCTAGAGTGGAGAAACGAAGCGGAAGTTTTATGAAAAATCTCAGTTAAAATTCAGTTAAGACAATAAGGCTTTTGATTAAATCGCCACTCGAGACACGTCTTTCAGAGGTCAAGAATTGATGATGATCTTCGGGGGAATGTCGAGGGCGTCGAGAGTCCTTAATTCGAATCGTTTTGCTAACACTTTAAATTCCAGTTTTTTTTTAATTTTTTTTTTTTTTTTTTGTTCTCCGCAAATTCCTTGTCTCATGAAGCGTGTATTGTTTACTGTGCTGTATGCTTTTGTATGGAACTATGTAAAGCGACGTATGGAATTCATGTAAATAAATGATTGCTCGGTCGGGCTGTTGCCGAGAAAGATTGGCAATCAGTTGCGACGGAGTTTTATAAGTGGAGCTAGCAGTATTATTATTTATTTTTCATTAGAACGACCATTCCGTTTTCTATTTTGGTGCGATAGATACAGGTCAGGAGAAAGAAACGGCGTTTGGACAAGTAGTACGACTCTCCGCGAAACGAAAGCTCGACAAATTTGGACGATCCGGTTTGTTAGCTGCCGAGCGTTAAAAGAGGCGCTCTTCGCTCGCGCCGGACTTCCGGTGCAGTTTTTTTTTTTTTTTCTTGTTCTCAACACTCGACTAACAAGGATCAATACTGTGGATTTGACTTTTGAGTCAAGTTATCGGTTCGTTGTTTGCGGACTTCGCACTGCGTGAGTCGTAAAAAAAAAAAAAAAAAAAAAAAAAACAGGCAAATCTCACAGATGAAATATGAAAATGAGAAAATTCCTCGTGAACTGCCTCGAATTTTTCAGCCTCTCTGCGACAGCCAATCATGGAATGAACAAGTCGAAGACAGTACTTGCGATTATTTCGATAGATTTGGGGTCTTTTGTTTTTTAGATAGGAGCAATTAAGACGTTTTTTTAGCTCTAACTTTGGAGCTAATTCGTGTGAATTTTCGATCGGAGAATCTTGGCACGTTTCGTTCAATCGTCGTTCGGGACAAACATTTGAATGTCGCAAGGAAAAACAGAAAGAAACGACCACCATCCGTGTATATGCATAATTGAAGGATAGTGTTGTGGGGTTTGCCTTTTGAGCCAGGTTATCGGCTCGTTGTTTGCGGACTTCGCACTGCGTGAGTCGTAAAAAAAAAAAAAAAAAAAAAAAAAAAAACAGGCAAATCTCACAGATGAAATATGAAAATGAGAAAATTCCTCGTGAACTGGCTCGAATTTTTTAGCCTCTCTGCGACAGCCAATCATGGAATGAATAAGTCGAAGACAATACTTGCGATTATTTCGATAGATTTGGGGTCTTTTGTTTTTTAGATAGGAGCAATTAAGACGTTTTTTTAGCTCTAACTTTGGAGCTAATTCGTGTGAATTTTCGATCGGAGAATCTTGGCACGTTTCGTTCAATCGTCGTTCGGGACAAACACTTGAATGTCGCAAGGAAA
Organism: Amblyjoppa fuscipennis; assembly: GCA_963575735.1. Classification (NCBI taxonomy): domain Eukaryota; kingdom Metazoa; phylum Arthropoda; class Insecta; order Hymenoptera; family Ichneumonidae; genus Amblyjoppa; species Amblyjoppa fuscipennis. The sequence continues at coordinate 8,940,552 of OY754489.1, read as the reverse complement.
AACAGAAAGAAACGACCACCATCCGTGTATATGCATAAATGAAGGATAGTGTTGTGGGGTTTGCCTTTTGAGCCAGGTTATCGGCTCGTTGTTTGCAGACTTCTCAGCGCATATCATTAAGAATGAAAAAAAAGAAAAAAAAAAAAAAACAAGCAAATCTTACAGAGGAAATGTAATGAAAAAATTGCTCGTAAACAGCTACCAACTCTTTAGCCTTCATGCGACAGCTAATCGACATATTGGTCGAAGATAATACTTACGATTGTTTTTATACATTTTGGTTAATTTTTGTTAGATCGAAGATATGGAAAAAATCTATTATTTAGCTCCAAAAAAAAAGAAACTTTGTAGGAAAAACTTGGCATGCTTCGTTCAATCGTGGTTTAGGAAAAACTTTCGAATATAGCAATAAAAACCGCAAAGAAACGATCACATTACGAATATATGTACATTCGAACCTTGTGGACTTACGTTGTGCCATGTCATCGTTGCATTCTGGTACATCATTCAGAACTATCATGTTAGCTTATTAAAAAGCCTGATCGAGGATAAATATCCGATTCGCGATAAAATGAAAAAAATAAAAATCGATATTAAAAGTTGGTTTCTTTAGGGCTAAAAACTTGTGACCAGTCAAGCTAATGTTTTCCGCGTAGCTAAAGCAATTCAGTAATTTCCGCTGTTACGAGAAACCAAACACGGAAATAAAAATTGGCCTCGACCTCGGTAGGATTTTAGTTCGAAGTCGGCAAATATGTTGCTGGCCAGACAAATTTTTATTATTCCCGGTGACGACAGCCGACGTTAATTGAAGATAGCCCGAGAATCGGCCATAAATTATTTGCACTCTCATCCAATCCGTTGCGTTATTCCTCATTGCCTCGCAGTCTCCTCGACTCCGGATTCCTCATTAAAATCAACCAGTGACACGGGAATTCAACTCGATCGATCTAATGCTTATCCATAATAATAATTCGAACATTCCGGCCTTCGGAGGCACAGGCGATGATTCCATAGCCAACAATATCGTATTTCGGGAAAATCCCCAAAAAAAAAAAAAAAAACAAGAGACTATAAATCCATTCTCCCTCGCCTCGTCGACCTTCGTTCTAACTCTCCGGTTATAAAATACGCTTGCTGTATAAAAAGAAAAGTAGAAACGTATATGTTGGATCGGTCTTGGGATGGTGCTAAAGAAGCATGTGAAATACCGCGGTCGGTAGTAAAAACTGCAATCAATTTTTCTAAACCCGACGGGTTTTTACAGTCAAAAGAAAAGTCTCGCCCAGCGCTGGGCAAAGTACCGAAAAGTACTTAAAGTACTTAGTACTAAGTACCGCAAGTACCTTAAGTACAAAGCAATTTCCGTACTTAAAGTACTTTTATGAAATACAAAGTACGAGGTACTTTTTGTTCTTAATCGGAAGAGCCGGAGTTCCACGTTTGTACCAAATTTGGAGAAGAACCTTCAAAGCAAACGACCCTGTTCAGCGCCAACACTTTTTCAAAACGTTCGGACTCTTCGTTTCCAATCCTTGGCAACAGACTAATCGACTGGAGTACGACGACTGAACCTTGGAGTAGCGAGTGGAGGTCGACTGGATGTATAAAAACTAAATCTGGTACGTATGGATCTAGTACAGTGGCCGAAAGTGAGAAAGGTCTCGATTTTATGCATCAAAAATCGTATTTTTGGGATTTAAATGGAAAATATTGGGCTAGGAGGAAAATAAATGTTATATTCGTGTTCAGCGGGGAAAAAAATACGACGAATATAGCCTTGGAAAAAAAAAAAAAAAAAATAGAGTGAACAACGGTTTTTCAATTTTTGAGCCACTTTTGAAGAACGGTCGATTTTCGTGATTTTCGAAGGTCGATATCTCGAAACGACAATGGAGCTAGGATAAATCCGAGGTGTCCATCGTGTTGTACGGGAAAAAATACACAAGATTGGGTCCTAGTCGAAGTTTGTTGAGGACGTTGAAAACCGCAAAAAATGAACCCGAAAGCCTTGCAATTTTTTGACGAATTTTTTTTTGCTTTTTTAAAAATGAACTGCCACGTATATCGACGTATTTTTTCCCGCTGAACACGAATCCACTGGCCTTTTTGGGGATAAAGTACAGTGAGAGATTGAAAATCTCGATTTTAGTTGATTAAAATTTTTGTTACCGACTGATTACAGTTGATTGCAGTTACCGACTGAGCACGGGATGAACGGAGAGGGAGGCGTTTCGTATGGTCTTAAGGTGATGTGAAATACCACCGGGGGTAACAAAAACTGTACCACATGACATTTTGAGGCCGCAGTCCTCCGAGGACAAAGAAAAATTGTCTTTTTTTCTGGAGAATCTCTGGACGCAGGGAAAGACAATTTTCTTTTTCCTCGGCGGTCTGCAGACTCAGGACGGCATTCAGTACAGTTTTTGTTGACGACCACATCACCTTAAGTGCCAAATAGAATTCAATTATTGGCTTCGATGGCTGCTGGTTCGTAATCTTCAGTTCTGTCTGTTAGAATTTCTAGCTATTTCAAATTGTAGCTGTTGATTCTTCAATCGACGACAATATCGTGTCTCGGGAAAATTAAAAACAAAAAACAAAAAAAAACAGGAGACTATAAATTCATTTTCCCTCGCCTATGGCCTACCCTTGCTAAAAGTAAGCCTTCGTGTATAAAAAAAAAAAATCAAGTAGAAACGTATATTTCGTGTCTCCAAGAGAGACAGTTCTTAAGGCCCAAATAGAATTCCACGATTGACTTCAATAGTTGTCGATTCTCTTCGTGCAATCACTATCCCAAATTGTGGCTGTGTTGAGTCTTCAATCGACTGCAAAGTTCATTCTCCCTCGCAAGTGAAAAAAACTCGTCGTCGACTTTCCTCCTCACTCCCGGTTTACAAAACACTTTGCGTATAAAAAAAAAAAACAAGTGGAAACGTATATTTCGGATCTACAGGGGCAGTTCTTAAGACCTAAAATAGAATTCAATTATTGGCTTCGATGGCTTCTGGTTCTCTTCGTTCGATCTTCAGTTCCGTTTATTAGAATTTCTCGCTGTGCCGAATTGTGGCTGTTGATTCTTGATGATGTTCTGATTCGTGAAGTCGCTTTGTTGCTGCTGTTTCCTCGGTGGCTCGGGTCTTTCGGGTTCCTCGGTGGTCGACGGTTGTTTGGCTATCCAGTCGAGGGCCCTCTGAATCGCCGGAGGGATCGGCGGTGGCGTCGGAATGTGAGTGCCGGAAACTTGGGCGCCGAATTCATCGGCGGTCCAGCTCAAGGATATTGGCGTGCCGTCCGGTGCGTTGTACTGAACCGAGCCTTGGATCAGCTGTGTCTCGTCGGGCGTTCCAGCGTACTTTCGCGATCCCTGCTCCCTCTGAAGAATTCCACCCTCGGTCTCGTAAGTGAACGCGTAACTTCCGGGATTGTCACCGACTGCGTGGGACTCGCTGATGATCTTCTCGGGTTCCTGGAAGTATTGCTGGCAGCAGGCCGCTCCTAGGAGAGCCGATAATACCAACTGAAAGAAGCGGCGATAACCGCGTGGAATTCTCCCATTAGCTCGATTCAAGAATTCAGCATGAATAATTAATGGTCGGCCACGAGGGAGGGGGAAACGACGGGGGAGCGAGAGTTATGCTGCATCCAGCCGTGCGAACGGGAGACGCAGAAAAGCAACAATAATAATAAGTACGCGGAGAAAAATAATTGAGCGGCTCGAACCAACTGCGTGGTTAGACACTAGGCGAGTTATTTGCCTAGTTGGTCAAAAAAAAAAATTATTAATTGTGCCACGCATTCGTTTGTTGACAAGCAATTCATTTGTAGGGCCGATGGATTAATTTGTAGGGCTTATGGATTAATTTGTAGGGCTGATGGATTAATTTGTAGGGCTGATGGAATAAGTTTTAGGGCTGATGGATTAATTTGTAGGGCAGAGGGATTAATTTGTAGGGCTGATGGATTAATTTGTAGGGCAGAGGGATTAATTTGTAGGGCTGATGGATTAATTTGTAGGGCTGATGGATTAATTTGTAGGGCTGAGGGATTAATTTGTAGGGCAGAGGGATTAATTTGTAGGGCTGATGGATTAATTTGTAGGGCAGAGGGATTAATTTGTAGGGCTGATGGATTAATTTGTAGGGCTGATGGAATAATTTGTAGGGCAGAGGGATTAATTTGTAGGGCTGATGGATTAATTTGTAGGGCAGAGGGATTAATTTGTAGGGCTGATGGATTAATTTGTAGGGCTGATGGATTAATTTGTAGGGCTGAGGGATTAATTTGTAGGGCAGAGGGATTAATTTGTAGGGCTGAGGGATTAATTTGTAGGGCAGAGGGATTAATTTGTAGGGCTGATGGATTAATTTGTAGGGCTGATAGATTAATTTGTAGGGCTGAGGGACTCATTTGTAAGGCTGAGGGATTAATTTGTAGGGCTGATGGATTAATTTGTCGGATCTATGAATTAATTTGTGGAGCCGAAAAAATGGATTGGTCGGGCCGGTAAATGAGGTGTTTGACAAACAGGCAATTTTGTTTGTTTACCAAACAAGACAAATCATCTTTATTCCGCCTATCGGTCATTTAGCGACGTTCAACAACCCACAGAGACACGAGCAGAAGAGGTTTGTTGAACCTACACTATGTCTGCATACGATTCGAATTTGAGCCGCGTATCAGGCCCCTTTCCCCGGAAAAGGTCACAACGACGAGAAAAAGAGTCACAATTTTTATGGGCCAACTTGTAAGCGACTCTGCACCCGGAGCTGAAAGAAGCGAACACCGTCGTAACTCCTCGCGTCAGTCACCGCTCATCTCTGATAAATGCAATCGATTATTAATACGATCGAGTATTATCTCGCGCACGCACCCGGTGAAAGGATCACCTCATGTCCCACATTCGTACCGACCGTGTGCGCGCGTAACGCGATGCCTTCCACGGCCTCTTCTCTCTTTTATTTTTAATTTCATCTTTTTACTTTTTCTTTTTTTATTTTTACAAATAACACATTTTTTTCCTTCCTTCCCGAGAAAACATTTTTAAAAAAAAAATCCAGCGCCGATATCGAGTATATTTCGAAATCGCGCGGCGCGGCTCGATGAGAGAGAAGAATAAATAAAAGTGGGTTGCGAAAGTGAAACTCGCGATGACAACATCCCAACGACGAGCTCCTCTTTATTTTCACGTGATTTTTGCTGCTTCTTTTACGCCCAAATTAATTGGAATCCGCTGCGTACGCGGCGAGGATAATGGAGCAGTTTCCCGTCGATCAATCCCTTCGCTACCCAAGGTATAAACATTAATGATCGTTATTAAGAATTTTTCTTTTTTTTGGTTTCAAACCCAAATAACAATCCTCCTCGGTTAAGATCGAGTCCGATCGAGCGGGAATGACGGCCGCGCCGTGGACCGGGACAGTGAGAGGAGCCGACGATACTCACGAGGACACGCATTGCTGATAATTTGCCTCTGATGCGTCGTCGGTTTGCACGTGGTTCCAACGGGTCGGCGAGAAAGCGGTTTGCCGAGAGTGGTTCTGCGTCGATGCGCGTGAGCCGCGGTCGTTCCAGCGAGGAGTAAAAAGACAGAGAGTCACATATAGAGATCACTTCGATGGTTGCCGGAGTGAAGTTCGCGAGCAACTCTTCGTCTGTTGGGGGCAGAGCCGACCTTTATACCTTCGTCTACACCGTGCGGTGTGTCTAGGCGGTTTTATATAACCCGGGAAAGTGTTATTTCGGCGTGCGTCCTCTCCCTCTGAAATGGATTTCTCGCAACCCTGTTCTCCTTGCGCGGTCCTCCGCGAAACCTTTAATACGGTTTTTGACGCCGATAACGCAACAGCGTCAGAGTCACTTCGGTTGAGACTGGTCGGAGCGATGGAAAAAAAAAACAAGGCGAAGACGCCTCCGACCATTCGTCGGCCTTATATGTGTACTTTGACAATTGCGCAACTGTCGAGTGATTAGCCCGAGGTGTCCGGAACGCGGTGCTCGATCACTCCGTGGACTCCGGTCGGTCACCCGCCGGTGCCGTCAACCTTTGACATGCATACGATAAAACGCTGATTTGTCGATGTTTTAATAGAACCGGACGAGACACCGAGAGAGATCGGCTATAATTTAAGGAGCGCGGTGGACGGGAAACATTTTTCTTTTTTTTTTTTTTTTACACGTCCGAGGCGATTTATTATTTGTTGTTGGGAACAGGTGGAATGGAATGTGTTGATATTCATTGTTTCTTATTATTGTTGAGAATAGTTGGAATAAAATGTATTAAATTTGTTTTTTTTTTATTTAAGTTATTATTTTGTACTATGAACGGGGATGGATTTAGTGAAAAGTTGAAGATTTTCAATCGAAGGTGGCCTGAATCGAAAAAATTCAGTTTACTATTTTATTTCTATAAATAGTATTGTAAGAATATTTATAGAGAAAAGCAGCAATTTTTTTTTTTTTTTTCTTGATACGTCGAAAATTCCCAACAAATTTCGAGGAATTTTTCTTCGCTCCGAGAACGATTTTTTTTATGACTTTAATATCGCCGCTTCGATGCCGGTTTGTAGTTGTCTCGCAGGTGGTCGTCACGGTTCTTAATTACTTCTTAATAACTTTTTATGGTTTTTTTTTTTTTATAATAGCAATCGATCAGTTTCACTGGGTTCCATCGATGTTTCAATTAATTACGATCTCGTACGAGCAATCGAACGTATTGACACTTCGGTATAGTGAGATTATCATCAGAGATAACGATAAATATAAACGTGCGAAAGGGGCACGCCCATTTCGGTGCAGCGGGCACGATATTAGCTTCGTGGGAATCGAACTCTGTGCATAGAGATTATATAGTAGCGGGGCCTTGGCCCACTGCTCCTGCCGGTTTACATGATATTACATGTACAACAGTAAGCAGTACCGTTCCTTGCAGACGTTGGCTCAATGGTTATTTTTCTTTTATTTTTTATTTATTTCATTTTTTAAATTCGAACTGAATTAAGCCCGAGTGCATTAGTTTATGCGTCTGCTTCATTATACTGATCGGCTGCAGACATTAATCAAGAATAGAAATTTGAAAAAAAAAAAAAAAAAAACTACCGCCGGGTGAAAGGATTTGACGGTTTGCTCTGTGCTCGTGGAAATTAGCATAAGTCGATACACGATACATTACTCGTGAAAACTTAGCTGAATAATAAAGATAGAGATTTTTATTGAATCAACTACTTTTTTTTTTCTTTTAGATAATATAAAAATAAAATTTGTTCGTCGATCAATGCCAAGAATGCGTATAAAAAAGAATCAGTTTCGTGTGGATTTTATTACTTATTTACTCAGACTGAATGAAGCCTGAATTTATTAGTTTATGCGTTTGCATCATTATTACTAGTCGGGTGCAAACATTAATCAAGAATATAGCATTTTGAAAAGAAGCAACCTGTCGGGTGAAAGGATTTGACGGTCTGCTCTGTGCTCCTACAGGTTATCATAAGCCCTACTATTCCATGATATATTAGGCGTGAAAACTTAGCTGAACAATAAATGTCACTATTTTTATCGAACCAATACATTTTTTGCGAATATTTTTTTCTTATTTAGTTTTTCGAGCAATGCCAAAAATGTAAATAAAAAAAAGAATCAGTTCGGCGTGTATTTTTTGTTTACTTGAGCAGATTGAATTAAGCCTGCGGGCATTAGTTTATGCGTCTGCATCATTACGCTTGTTGGTTGCGAACATTAATCAAGAATAGAAATACGAAAAAAAGCTACCACTGTCTGTGCTCGTTCCATTCGACGATACACCATAAGACTTAGCTGAATAATAAATATCGCAATTTTAAGTGAATCGAGAGACAATTTTGAAATTAAAAAAAAAAATTGGTCTTAAGGACGCAGGTCGATGACCCTCTGTCAATGTATACGATTATCTTTAGGAATTAAATTTAGTATAAGATAGTAGATGTAAAAAAAAATGGTCCACATTGTCAATACATTTCTTACACCGCTGCAAAAAATAAAATAAGCTTGTCGCGGAATGCCAAAAATGTATGTAAGTAAAAAAACGAATTAGTAAATATCACGATTTTCGTTGAATCAGCAATTTTGTCTTAAATAAAATAAAAATAAAATTGGACCGAAGGATTCAAGCCGATGGCCCGCTGTCAATTTATACAATTATCCTTAGGCATTAAATTTAGTCTAAGATGTAAAAAAAAATTGTATAGCATTGTCAACAAATTTCTTATACCGCTACTAAAAAGGAAATTAGCTTGTCGAGGTATTCTAAAAATGTATGTAAGTAAAAAAAAGAAAGAATCACTAAATACCATGATTACAATTAAATCAACGATTTTGCTTTAAATAAAATAAGAACAAAATAAGGCTGTAAGATTCGAGCCGATGGCCCTTTGTCAATGTACATGATTATCCTGAGATATAAAATTTAGTCTAAGATAATAGATGTGAAAAAAAGAAAATGGAATAGAATTGTCAAGAAATTTCTTATAGCGCCACTAAAGATAAAATTAGCTTTTCGAGGAATGCCAAAAATGTATGCAAATAAAAAAAGAGAATCAGTTCCGCGTGCGTGAAGGGCTAAATTTTTCGGTTGAATATCGTGTTACGATAAATCATTGATGGAAACGAAGGATCCAATTCTCGCCGTCCTTCCTCGTGTTACCGATGTGTTTAAGAAAAATAAGTATAAATAAATAAAAATTGAGTAATCGTGCAGACATCGGCCTTTCTAATCTCAGTTTTATCATTTATCTAATTTAAATCAAACACGAAACGTCGCGGTGCCGTTCCGGCGGCGTCCCACGCGAGTCCTTGGAGATGAGAACATTTATTGCACATCATCTCGGGACTTGTAATTCGGGGCTCTCGAGGCTGATGGAATATTTTAAGGAATCGCGTTTCGGTACGTCGCCGCGGTCAGGATCGTCTCCGAACGCGCCTCGGGGATTCGTCTCTCTCTCCCTCTCTCTCTCTCTTTCTGCGCGTCACTGACAAATAATTTTTGCCCGATTTCTTCAACAACCTGGGCATAACACTGCGGCACGGCCAAACGAGAAAACATCTCGCAATATGTTTAACAAGAAGATTTTGCAACACCCACATAATATTCTCACAATAAGAATCTCGCCACATGGCATTAACGGCGGATTCGTCGCCTTGCCCGTCGAGCATCGGTGAAATATCGCGAAGATATCTGACGATTTATTTTTTTAATTGTTAATCAATTTAATTGAACAAATAAAATCCGGAGCCAGAATCGGAATTTTGGTATCTTCGATTTCACTGTTAATTATGTTATCTAATTTTTATTATATATAATATAAACTATATTTGTTATGTATTGTATGTATTTGTTTATAATATATATTTGTTATGTTATATTGCTGTTAATCATTCACTCACCAGAAAAGCGAGAGCACAGTATGTAAGGAATATGCACTTCACATCTTGGATTTGGTCCGCAATTTTTTAAACGATTGAACTAACTCTCAAAAGCGCTCAAATAATAATGAAACAATCAGATTGATTATAATTAGTATAATTAAAAAAAGGTATTTATTATATATGACAGCCACAACCGAAGAATCTGAACAAAATTCTGAAAAATCTTGTGTGAAATATAAAAAATGTTAAGATTTGAGTCGGAGTCATTTTCATTTTTAAAAAAAAAAAACCTTTTCATTTTTTTTTTTTTAAGAGTGAATAAAAATGCAAGGAAAAAATAATTCGATTATGGGTTATCGCTTGACAATTTTTAGGTGCATCACCGCATTTTCATAATTTTTTTCCGATTTTTTTTTTCCAAATCCAAGACGAGAAGGCTCACAGCCAGGTCAATTTGGCATGCAATCCTCGTATATAAGAAATCGCTCACCCTCCGACGTTCCCATGATGTAAAGGCACTTACCTGAAATGAAAAAACAAAAACAGTTTGTTAATTTTTTGCTTATCGGTACGGCCCGACTGATATATAAGGCGGTAAGAAAATAAGAGCTACGCGTCGAGGCGCCAGCGAGGCGATCGAATTGGCGAGTCCTCTTTCTATTCCTGCGCGCCGTTCGATCGAGTAATTTCGTAACGTCGATCGAGTGTAGCTTCGGAGCTCCGAAGGATTATCGATAAGCGAGTGGGAGAGAACTCGTGAATCGAAAGATAAAAAAGTCTCGCGCTGCTACGCCGGACCAGGAAAGTTTCTCTCTAATGGAACTGCGAGATTATTCATGACTTTTTTTTTTTTTTGTAATCCAGCTGATCGATCGCATATTCGCTATTGAATATTAATCGCCAGACGCCCCACCTATCGGTCTCGTCGGCGCGGGGGAGCGAGAGGATAATAATAAAATTTTACCGACAGACGACTCGCAGTGCCATAAACATATCGTCGTGAGATTGTAGAGGGTAAAGTGAATTAACATCATATTGGAAAGAGCGTAAATCCGCGAATGACAACTTCATAACGAACGAAGCTCGAAACCCGTTTAATCCCCTATGATCTATGAAATTACCATTCTAGGGTCGTTGTTTCCTTTATGGAAAAAAAACGTATTAAAAATGATACTTTAATATTATCATATTAAAGATAATATTTTGATATGACATTAAATATAATATTTTTGATGTCATATTAAACATAATATACTGATGTCATATTGTCGGACTTCTCATGACGACGTGGCCTCAATCAACGGTCTTTATTAAATGAAATCAATGTAGTTATTAATTGAAAAGAAATCTTTATTTGACAGCTCGGACCGAACACGTTCACTCTCTTCTAAACTGTCAACACGACAATCGTCATTTTTATTAATAAACAGGATGCATAGCAACATAAAGCGAATAACGGAAGTTATGTTCACTTGTCTTTAATCGAATCTGCCTCAGCATTAAATAAAATACTTTGATTTCATATTAATTGTAATATTTTGACATCATAGTAGATACAATATTTTGATATTTCGAATATAATATTGATATAAGTTTAATATACGATAATATTTTGTTATTTAAAAAATATACTCTCCAGCGAAAAATTCGATGCTTTTAATAACCTTTTCCAATATACTCTTTTTAGTGCCGTTCGACAATTTTATTATTACCGACGAAAAACGCATCCGAATGAATATTCGATCGCTCCGATATTAATTATAATATTTTGTTCTCATACTAAATGTAACATTTTGATATGATACTAACTATGATATTTTGATATTTTTCATACAATATTGATATCAGTTTAATGCAAGATAATTTTTTTTTTTTATACCAAAAATGTACTCTCGAGCGAAAAGTTCGATGCTTTTTAATAAACTTTACCAATATACTTTTTTCCGTGCGGTTCAACGATTTTTTTTTTTTTAATTTTTATTACAGACGAACATGGCATCCGAACGAAAATTCGTTTGCTCCAATTTCTCATTATCAGAATTCGAGCACTCCGTGACTCACGGTTTCCCCGGGACCATAAATACCCCGCAGGTCGTTTGATCGATCGGCGTTTTCCGCGACGATTCGAGGCGGACTCGGCGGCTGATCGAGGACAGTTTTACAAGCTAAAGAGGCATGCAGCATCTCCTTTCCCCCCCCCCCCGCCGAGAGATGAGTCGACCTTTGATTACGCCATCGAGCGGTCTCCGGAGCGTGTACGCTGTTACTTTCACTTCTCCGAGAGCGCGGACACACTCCAACCGGGATTCTCTCTCTCTCTCTCCAACTCTCGGGACTGAGGTGTCGTCCTCGTCGTCGGGTGCCACAAGTTGTTTGAACAAGTTCGCGACAAAAGGCACCGCCTCTCAGTCCGTCGAGACATCGGACTCTCCTCTATCCTGATTCACGCTGCGCCGCCGGCCGATCGGGAGAGGATCGGCTCGATCGTCACAGGAATCCAACGACGATCCGTTATACTTTCTCACACCCCCCTTAAAACTTTCTCTCCGGCTCGGTGCATCCTACGCGCGCCTCCGAGATCGCCGGATTCCGGGTCCTCGCGAGTTTCGCACTTGGCACATTGCGACAAAAAAAAAAAAGAAAATTATAAAGCCGCGCATAAATACACGCTTTTAATAACGTCGAACATGTCCGCCTCTTGCGGCTCTGATTGTCGCGCCGATTGGACGAAGTTGCGCGCGCAACAGGCAAGCGATTAACCTACACTGAGAAAAAAAAGTGGTTCGATTAATCAAAAGTTGCGGTGACTTGTTTTCCAAAGTTGTTCTTTCGTTGGCACAACTGAAGGATAATTTCTTTTTTTTTTTACGACTTTTCGCTTCGGTCGATTAGTAACGCGTTGATTTAAACAAACACTTCTGTTTTACTGACCGAGCAAGGTCTTTCAATCTATGTCAACGCGCCTTCTTTGATTATTTCATTCAACCAACATAATCTTTGTATAATCGATATCAATCTAATGTATGTAATCTATATGTAATCGATAGCAATTTAATCTATGTAATCTATAGGTCATCGATATCACACCCATAAAAATAATTTATTTGACGTCCACCGTTTATTTAGATGAAGTAAAATATTCATTTGTTTCAGATAAATATTTATTTAAATTAAGTAAATAGTTACTTAAATGAAATAAATATTTATTTAAATCAAATAAATGTTGTACTTCATCTAAATAGACGATGGCTGTCAAATAAATTATTTTTCTGGGTGCAATATAATCTATATGATCCATACATAATCGATATCAATTTAATGTATATAATCTACATAATCTACGTAATAATATTAATTCTAGTGTTTAAAAATATTTCTATTTTATGTTATGTGAAGTAAAATTACTATTTAAAATTTGTAAAAGGGCTTTGACCGTTGATCAATAAATAAATAAATAAATAATCGATATCAATCTACTTTATGTAATCTATACGTTATCGATATCAAACTAATCTATATAATCTATACGTAATCGATCTCAAACTAATCTATATAATCTATACGTAATCGATATCAATCTAATCTATATAATCTATAAATTATCGATAACCGGTGAGTTGCTGGAGGCCTCGGGGATGTTCTCGGCGAACGATAACGTCCCTGTGAAGGACACCATCCTTAATGGCGTTACTGTCACGTAAATCTTTGAAATTACTTCTCGCAGCCGGCAATCGTCCTCGACCGGTGGGTTCCTTGTGTCGACGCGCGCATGGACAAGTTTTTTCGTACCACATTATTCAAGACGAAGGTGCAGATAGTACGACAGACACATACGCGACGGTCGTAACTCGCCAACGTGTCAAATATTACGTAGGACGTTGACCCGTTTACCTCGTACACCCTTTCGTCATACCTAAATTATGAATAACGACACACGCCTCGCGAGGCTGATTGCGTTCAATGATTTTTTATTTTTCCTCCTCATCTTGCTTACACACATCTCGTTAAACTTGGCTCGAGTGTGTTCATCGTCGTTCACGGTTTGTTTGTGTGCGCGTTTGCGACTACCTGTTGAACGGACCGAGGAATCCGCGTGGGACCCAATAAAAGCTAATCGGCGCTCCTAAAACGTTTTTAATGACGACCATCCGGAGTCGGCGAAATTATTCGTTCGGTGCAAATGGAATAAAGATTCTATTCCACGGAAGGTAGATAGATGGATGGAGTTTGTTGAGTCCCGAGAAAAATCTCCTAAGGAGCCGGCAAAACAATTGAATCGAAGCGAACACATTTGTATTATCGAAGTTTATGTATTGCATCGCACCCAGAAAAATAATTTATTTGACGTTCACCGTTTATTTGGTTTAAGTAAAATATCTATTTGATTTAAATAAATATTTATTTAAATCAAATAAATATTTTACTTAAGCCAAATAAATGGTGACCATCAAGTAAATTATTTTTCTGGGTGCGGTCCTGTTCTCCACGGTGGAATCATTCTAATTTCTCTACGATTGACTTTTTGAACCCTGCAGACTCCACTCAACTGTATAGCTGCCATGATTCACGCAATTGCATACTTATTATCCAAAGTCCCGGTAATAAATTAAACATAATCATAAACATAATACAACTAGTAATAATACAACATACGATTTTCAGATTAATATCGGCACAGTAACCAAAAATAGTATTGATAGCGATTGATATAAAAACTACGCGTACACTGAGAGATGAACATAGTAAAAACTACCGGTCATCTAAGAAACATTAATATAGCTCGTGATAGTCCGCAACTAGGGCACCACCTATGCCAGAAAGACCCAGATATTCCAAGAATTTTTACCATAATAACAAAACATTTTTTCGGTAATAATGCAAAAAAATAAAAATAAAACTGCCATTCTTTTGTTAATGGAATCAATTGGGAAATATGCCACTTGAAAACTATGGCGGTGGTTTTAATTCGGTAGCTCGAACTTTTTTTTTTGACAACCATTCCATATGCTAACAAACAAAAAATTCGGAATGTTAAGGACTTCTCATTTTTCCTATTTGAAAATGGCAACATTTTTTTTGTTGCGATATCGAACGTTTACCACTGCCAGTGGCTTCAGGTGACCCATTTCCACACAGAGTATTTAAAACGGGGTTTTTTTTTTTTAGAAATTTAAAAAATTGACCATTTTCAGCGTAGGAAAAATTCTAAGTTACATTTTACGAAACGGTACTTTTTTTCAAAAAATTTCGAGATATCGAATTAAAACCCCCGTCATTGTTTTCAAGTGGCATATTTCCCAGCGGATCTCATTAACGAAAGAATGAAAAAAAAATCGCATTTTCATTCAGACGGCATAATTATTATGCAAAATGAAAGGTTTTGGCATCGTTAATACGGTTGATTTTCTTCAGATGTTTGGCATATAGCAAAGTACAACAATTTTGATGGCATTAAGCTCCCGGTTGAGAATTTACGTGTGACGCATCCTTAAGTATAACTAATTGAGCAACAAACTATCAAACGTACACAACCTCCGTATTCGATCTGCAATTTTTAAATCAATTTTCTTGTTTTCCGTAGACAACCTCTACATCCGATGTGCAATTTTAAAATCAATTTTCTTGTTTTCCGTCCTTAAAATCATTCGACGAATCGAAAATGAAATTTCCGTAACAAAAATAGAAGAAAAACAAAACAAAGCTAATGATTCGGATGCTCGAACCGTCGAGTCATTCGTTAGCTGCGCAGTAGCTCGATAAAATAAAAAATAAAAAATAAAAAAAAAGAAGTATCAACGGCCGTTGTCGATGCTCGTCGATGGCGTGAGAACCGGTATCGCCGATGTGGTGTACAAGGTTAATTCACGAGAGCGGAGCCGTAGTTGGCGAGCGTTTATGCGCGCGAGAAAGGTCCTTCCCGGCCCTTCTACTTCTCCGCTCGGCGCGCGGCCCTCCCATTTAAGATCTAACCATTCAATCTTTCGCCATTATTATTGTTACTCTTTATCCAAAGAATCTCCCTCCGAGGCTTCAAGGCTCTCACATAACAAAGACCTTCCTCGCGATCTTTTTCATGTAACAAAGTCAAATTTGTTTCGGTCCTCGAGGGTCGAATTATACGCTCGGACGAAAGATTTTCAGCGCCGCTTGCGGCCGAAACGAATTTTAACCGAGAGAATCCGTCCGTCCGCAGTTTCGTCATAGCGAAAGAATCTCTATTCACACATCCGGAGTCTCCGAATGGCCACGAAACAGAATACCGATCTTCGTGTTACGAGTTAGCCTTGTAAAGCGTTTATACTGTTTGTCGAGTGTAAGTGTGTCTGCAAACGGACGCACGAGTGAACCGGGCAAGACGCGCATGTGTAGGTGCTGTTTTTTTTTTTTGCACAGTGTTGGCTCGTCTCCTGGCGGAGAAGTGTGCGAGACTCTTCTATGTGTAGCACGACAGGCCAATAAATTTGTGAGACTGACGAGGACGAAGCAGGTGGCGCATTCTGTGCCAATATTGAGGAAGGTGCGGAGAGGCGTTCTCCGCTTCTGGAAGAAAGGCGATGCGGCAGTGGTAAAGGCAGGAGGAGCTCAGACCGGGCGGGAAGTGGAGAAGGTGCGCGCGGATCAGACCGGGAAATCCGGTCGGAACGAGCGAGCGCTTCGCGCTCGTTCGCCGGCTAGATAGTAAAAAATAAAATCGTTAAATAGGCGTACGAAGTTTCGTAACTGACTTGTTAAGTAAGTGACAAAGTCGTTTGTTCGGGTTTGAATATAGAAAGTTATCTGGTTTTTTTAGTTTGTACTTTTGTTTGTAAATCTGGAACCAAATGGAGCGATTGGAAAATTAAGGAATGAAAAATTGTGGAGGTTTGTGGACAATAAATGGTTGTATAAAGGACAAGCTTTTTGTTTAGTGTGCGCGAGTGGAGAAAGACTGTGCTGGTCGGCCAATGGAGGCGAGGAGGAGTTAGTGAGGAATTCGAACGTAAGACGGCGATGGAATAAAGATTCTGCCGTTCCGTTGCCTGAGAAGAGAGCTTTGGCGGTTTTACCTACTGAGGTGATGCGAAATCGCTTTTTTCCTACTCGACGCGCTATCGGTCGGTAACTGAAACTGTAATTAATTTTTTTTTTACGGATGACAAGTTTCGGTTACAAATAAATTCTCATACGAAACGGGCAATGATGCAGCTTCATGTAAGAATTTACATTCGAAGGTAAATTGTCGGCGTCGTTAAGAAAATTAATTAGTTTTTATTACCGACCGCGGTAGGGAGGAATCCGAAACTGAGACAGCAGTGGAGTTCAAATTCCAACGTTCGGTTGCCTAAGGAGACACCTCCGGTGTAACGAAAACTGTAATGGATTTTTTTCACGGATGACAACTTTTAGTCGAAAGTGAATTGTCCCATGAACTCACTATCAATGTAGCTTCATGTAACAATTTACTTTCGAAAGTAAATTGTCGGCGTCGTTAAAAAAAATTAATTACAGTTTTCTACATTAATTACAGTTTTCATTGCCGACCGCGGTTGTGAGGAATTCGTGAGACAGCAGTGGAGTCAAAATTCCACCGCTCGGTTGTCCAAAGAAACAGCTCCGGTAGTTTTTCCTGCTAAGGCGATGCGCTCGGTCGGTAACGGAAACTGTAATGAATTTTTTTTCAATGTCCCTATAAAATTCTCTCGAAAATAAATTCTCGCACGAAGCGTAGATCAACGCAGCTTCATGTAAGAATTAACTTGTCAAAGTAAATCGTCGGCATCGTTAGAAAAATTAATTACAGTTTTCATTACCGACCGCGGTAACTCGCGGGATCTCGAGTACCGATCGCAGGGCGCTCTCCCCTCGCGGTAAGGAGAGCCATTCCGTACCGCTCAGACCATCGTCGACCCGCAGTTTGAAATTTTTTTAAAAAACCAAAAGAAAAAATTTCAGGGTTCTCGATGCTTTTTTTAATGTCTCCTCAAACTGCAGCTCAAGGCCCATGTGTCTGGATTAATGAAATTAATTGATGACAATTTTTTTTTTATGCATAAAAAAATTGCATTAAAAATTGCCGGTCGCCTCGATACCGATCGCAGAATTCAGCTCTGCCGTCGGCGCGTTTCGCTAACACGGCTCCACGCGGATCGCTAACGGAGAGCCGAGAGAGCCGACGGAACGAAGCCTCCGCGGCCTCAGCCGCTGCTGCTGCTGCTGCTGCTCCATTATCTCGAGCGCCCACAGTCGACGGTACAAACACGCTTGCTGGGCTAATGTCGCGCCGCGTGGCAAAACTCCTCGGTTAGTCGGTCGTCGGCGGATCGCCCGGTTGGTCGCACTCGCATTTATTCTCCCATTCGACCACTGAAAAATCATTTAAAAATCGTATAAAATCACCGAAAAAATTGTATCGACATTTCAATCATTTTCTTATTTTTTTAAACTCCTCACCGTCGATCTCGCATCTTCCGTCCTGCTCGTCCCGCGACTGTGCAGTCTCTCGGGACAGATCGAAATTCCTCGAGCCTCGCGTCCTCTCCGCCGCGTCCTCTCCACCGCTGGAGCCGCGAAGACCGGGAGCCCACGTGTATCCAACCAGAGTGACACTGTGTCTGTGCGCGCAACAATCGTACCCGGCTTTTATTTATTTTTTTATATATATATATATATTTTTTTATTGAATAGTATTATTTTTTTTTATTGTGATTAGAAAAAAGCGCTTTCAGCTGGAGAACGTCTCCGGAGAGGTTCGATTTAGCTTACCGAGATTTCACACGGTGTGGCATCGAGGCCGGACGTTTCTACTGTGTCGAGTCTCCTTTATTTATTTTTTGAAATTACATTGTTCCTTTTAAAAGATTTTATAATGTAATTACGAAAAACAGCTTTCAGCTGCAGAACGTCTTCCGAGAAGTTCGATATAGCTTACCGGGATTTCACACGGTGTGGCATCGAGGCCGGACGTTTCTACTGTGCCGAGTGTGGTCAGACAACACGCACACTCCTCTGTATTATATATATATATGTATTATATATGTATATATTTAATGGCAACACACAGCCAGGTCTGAGCGAGAAGGAGACTCGGTACTTGACTACTGCGGATCGCTCGCACACGCGTTTATCAAATTCTCTCGGCAACTCTCTCTATCTCTCTCTCTCTCTCTCTCTCTCTCTCTCTCTCTCCATCTCCGTTCTCGGTGAAACAGTCGTGTGTTCGTGGAGTTGTGTATGTGAGCTTGTGTGTTTGCCAAGCTAGGCGTGCACCGCGCGTTGATTAAAACCGAGCTTCGTGCCTTCCGGAGAAAGACCGATGCATTTCAGTACCGCAGCAATTCCGATGCGAAACACAGCAGCGGCCTACAGGAGGAACGACGATATCTGACAGGTACAATGAGATTCCAGCGCGTCGGGAACACACAAGTTTACTTGGATCTCGGATTTTGTTTTTTTTTTGGGTACGATAGGGTGATTTTTTTTTTTTGTAGATTTAATAGGCTTTTTGGTGTTGATAAATTGACGGCAATATTTTGTAGATAATTTTACGATTTTTTGTTCATTTTTCATTTTTGGCTCCTCATGGGAGTTTTGTTTTTTGTTTTTTGTTTTTTTTTTTTTTATTAAATGAAACATTGGAAGATTGAGGAGAAAAAAATTATTGCGAAAATTCGCGAACAGGAAATATTTTTGTTTTATGTAGAAACTTTTTTTGAAGCCGAGCTGCGATGTCGACCTGAATTACCTTACAGGCTTGTGGCTTTGATTGAATTTAAAAAAAAAATGTTTTCGTTGTTCATAAATAATCGCTCTATTTTGCAGACAATTTCACGATTTTTTTTTCTTCTTTTCATTCATCGAAAAGTTGAAAGATTGACGAGAAAACAATAATTGCGAAAATTCGTGGACGAGAAATATATATATTTTTTTTAATGCAGAAACATTTTTGTTAACCAAGCTGCGATATTGACCTGAATTATACTTTACAAGCTTGCTGCTTCAATCGAATTGCAAAACATGTTCTCGTTCTTTATAAATGCTCGCAATATTTTGTAGATAACTTCACGATTTTTAATTTTTTTTTATTGAATGAAAAATTGGAAGATTGACGAGAAAAAATAATTGCGAAAAATCGCGGACGACAAATGTGTTTTCTTTTTTTTTTTATAATGCAAAAATATTCTTTTTGCCGAGCTGCGATATCAACCTGGATTACCCTACCGGCTTGCGGCTTCAATTGAATAAAAAAAAAAGTGTTCTCGTTGACCGGTTCGTGTGCGCGATCCGGTTTCGCCGAGTCGAGATAATCTCCCGGGTGTGGGAACAAAAAAAATCATTGCGACTCCTCTCGCAGCGTGTCAGCGAAATTCCGATGTTATCTTCTTATTTTTTTTTTGCATTCGATTATTAATTTTTCTTCGCTCCGACTCTCGTCTCATCGGAGCTAAATCGATAATGATTTTGTTTTAAGGCATTATTGTTTTTTTTTTTTTTTTGTTACACTCGAGAGCGAGGAAAGTTTCAATCAAGGGTCTCCACGTCGTCGCGAGTTTCGCGCCGTATCGCCGATTCGATAAGCGCGCCTCAAGCTGCGCGGCGCGAAGATTTGGCGCCAATCGTGCAGGCGCTTTCGCCACGAAGCCTGCTCGTGTCGCTAAACGTGTTACGGTTCACGACCTAGCAACCAGTAGAGTTCCGATTTTTTTTTTTTTTTTTTTTTTTTTTTTAGTACCGCGTCCGCTACGCGTCACGCTCTTCTATCCGAGTTTCTTACGTATTAGGCAGCTACGGGAGACACGCTGATTTATCATCTCTTCGGCGAATCCACTACCTGCTTGTTTGCCTATCGTTCTCGAATGTTTTTTTTGTTTTGTTTTGTTTTATTTTATTATTCTTCCGCGTATAGAACGTAACGGGAATACAAACGCGAACGGTAAAAAAAAAACGTTATTCAATAAAGACTTCGCGCTCGCGAAGGACCGTAATTTTTCACCTGTCAACAAAAATGATTTATAACTGAGGAAAATTGTGAAATTAGCGAGAAGAAAAAATTACAAAATTAAAAATGAATAAAATTGTATTTTTAACGAGAAGAGTATTGTAAATTGTGGTGTCTGAGAAATGTTTGTTAACTGATGTTGAATATACAAAATGCTTATCGTTCTCGAGTCTTGTTTTTTTTATTATTATTCTGACGCTTACAGTACGTAACGGAAATGTAAACGCGAAGGGTAAAAAAAAAAGTTATACAACAAAGATTTTTCGTTCGCGAGGGACCGTAATTTTTCGCTTGTCAACAGATTGATTTGTAACTAACGAAAGTTGAAAAATTAACGAGAACAAAAATGACAAAATTAAGAATGACTAAATGTCTGTTAAATGGACAAACTTCTTTTTTAAACGTTCGAATAATTAAACTACACAAAATACTCGAGAAAAAAAAAAGCCAAAAAGCGAATCAATCTTCCAAAAAAAAAAATATATATATATATATATAAAATGATATATATTTTTTTCTAATACTCTTTACATTCCTCCTAAGACCCTCCCCGATTTCTTCTCCACGCAAGCATCCATTCTCACGTGGCTTACCGGCCGTTCCATCGCGTTAGTCAGCCACGAACACCACGAGTCTCTACAACTCCAAACCGACCTACATAATCAGACCGTCACGTTTTCCATCTCGTGACCGAGTTCCTCCCGCCTCGCAATCCCCCAATCTCAGACTTCCCACATCAATTCCCACTCTATATAAAAAAAAAAAAAAAAAAAAAAAAAAAAAAAAAAAAAATCGATCCCCATAGGGTAAGTCGGGTTGATATGGCAATGCTTTTTTAAACAATGACAATTGTAGGTTTAACGTTAAAAAAAAGCATCAAATTTTGGTAGTAACCAACTCTAGAAACATCGAACTGAAGTAATTCACTGAGAAATTTCGATATTTTCGATGGGTGATTTGATTGCAGCTCTATAAATAAATATTATCGGCCACATCAGCCGGCCACATAGTTAACAATGGTCGTCCAGTCTACCATTATGGTCGTCCATATTGGTAGGGCTAAGAAAAAAGGTTTGGTAATATCAACTAAGCTGCGGTTGTGGGTGACGTAGAAAATGTTTGGTCGATTGAAAAAAAATGTTTGTTCAATTCAAGTAACTATTCATTGAAGCAACTAAATATTAGATCAAACTACTTAATATTCGTTCAATCAACTAAATATTTCTTTCAAGCGACGAAATATTTCCTTTGCCACCCGCAATCGCAGCTTAGTTTGATATTGCCAAGCCTTTTTTTTGGTGTATTTAATGTTGTCTGCATGAACTACAGAAAGACAATAATTACCTCCGTCTAACTTTGCAGATGCCAAGCTAAAGAGAAAACGATTTCACTGGCCACATCACCCGAAAATTGCGTTATATGTGGCTCCGTGGCATATCGCACTGACCCTTGCACATACAATCTTATAATTTTCGGTGCAATCATATTGCTCTCACATACACTAAAAACTGCGCAATCGGCAGCGCCATTCGTTGCGCAATAAAAAATAATTTCCTAAAATCGGAATACGAAGTTTCGTAAAAAATAATTTTGTCAAATAAGTGAACAAGCTCGTTTCTATAGTATTTGAATATGCAAACCTGTCCTTCAATTTCCCGTGTCATTAATACTTTTGATTTTTACTTTTGTTTGCAAAACTATAACCGGATGGTTCGCTCCGAAATTTACAAAATAAAAAATTGCCGACCTTCGTCGTCAATTATGTGTCAAATTTCGTGTCAAACAAGTAATCGCAAAAAGTACAAACTTTCCTACCTCTCAATCTCAAAAGATATTAGGTGTCGCAATATCGCCCCGATTTACCGAGTAAAATTCTATGTCCCCAGTGGTTCTGAGCCCGAGATATGGAGCCGTCGAACGGATCTGCGAAGAGTGCCGTCGAGGGCAACAAATCGGCGCTGCTGAAGGGCCAGCACGTCGGGAACAGCGGCAGGCTCGGTACGATGGGGAAGCCCTCGAGCGTCCGAAAGATGAGCACGATGCCGGAGGAGGACGGTTCCGACGACACGGAGCCAGACGTGATAAGAGTGGTGTCGTCCCGTGACAACGGTAATCTCCATAATTATTACAATCAGCATCACGGTCAGGATCCCGCGGACTCGGATACCCCCAGCGAGACCGAGCGGGAGCGCGGTCGCCTGCTGAGTTCCGGTAGCCGGAAGATAGCGATAACGCCTTCGTGCGCGGTCAGCATCGGAGCATCCGCGACGGCGACGACTTCGCCGTGCGCCGTCGGAGCGAACGGTGTCAAGAGATCGAGCAGCGGCAACAGCAGCACCGACAGCGTTCACGAGAAGACGCCCGGCTCGGCGTCGTCGCGTCAGCAGCAGAGACTCGCCGGCCTGGAACCGGAAGCGCGCCTTTACCGGGAAAGCTCGGTCCACGGCACCTCGGCGTCCGGAAGGATAACCAGGGGTGTGGAGCTGTACGGCGGCTCGGCCGGCGCGGTACCGCGCCAGCACCGCTATCCGAGCATGCGTTCACTCAAATCGAACGCGACGGAAGACCATCAGCACAACAACCGGTCGGCCACCAGCTGGGCATCGATCGTCTTCAACGATGCGCAGAGCCAGTCGACCCGACCGTTTCCGGACTCCGTCTCGATCAGGTCCCTCGCGTCCATCGGCATGGGATCGTCCGATGGACGCAAACTCACCATTCGCAGGGTTCCGACTTCACCGTCGGAACTACTCAACATGGTACATCCGCCGACGTGAGTTTACTGATTTTTTTTAAGATGTCATTTACTATCCACGTACGAATTGGATGACAAGAAAAATGGCAGACTTAGACTGTAAAAAATAATTTCGTAAAATCGGAATACGAAGTTTCGTAAAAATAATCTCGTTAAATAAGTGACAAACTGGTTTGTTAAGGTTTGAATATGCAAATCTGTCCATTTATTTCCCGTGTCAATGACAATTTTAGTTTGGACCTTTTTTTTTTTTGTAATACTAGAAAACGGGTGGATGGATCGGAAAATTAACAAATAAAAAATTGTGGACGTTTGTGGACAACAAGTTATTGTAAAAAGTACAAATATTTTTTACTGTGTAGATGTGCTCCGAATTCATTTCTATATTAACTCAGAATGTCTTCTGAGTGACATCGAACGCGTGGATTTCGGATCACTGGCAGTACTCTCAAACATCTGAACTTAAGTAAGTCTTTTTGTGGACTCTCTTTATGTGTATTGTCGTAAACAATATTAATCCAGAATATTCATACAATATTGATTCAGAATATTATTCAGAATCGTATTGTACAGTGCAATACGTATATAAAGAGTTCTCGAAAAGACTTCCTTGAGTTCACATGTTTGAGATGACCACCGAAATATCGACGCATTCGATATCTTTCAGAGGACATTCAAGGTTCATATCGAAATACATTCAGAGCGCATTTGAGATGTCCGCCGTTTTATACGATCCATTTACGACGTCGTCCAATTTTTATGTGGGTTGCGCTTCATGTACGAGATGAGAGCTTGTTTAACGAGGACCTGGAATTTGAGAAGAGAGAACGTTCGAACGATTCGAATGAGAAGTTCATGTGCCAGAAAAATCTGTGGAAATTCAAAGATGTTGCATGAAGTGCTGTTTTTTTTATAAGGCAGCAGAAAAGTTGTTGCGAAGATTTGTTATGTATCGTTTTTTGGTGCTCAAAAGAAGGCACGGTCGTTTGTGAAGGGGAAAAGTTCCACGGTAATTGAAGGATTGTGAATACGTTTTTTTATCGTTGATCGTCGACGGCTGAGGGGAGTTATGAGGATTTATCTGATTGGGTCGAGAAATTAAGTGCATAGTGATATGCAGTGAGAGTTCGAACACTTCCTGATGGTATGAAAATCTGAACTGTATTAAAGGTGCCTTGAACATTGATTTATGCATATTAATGGCAAAAAGTTATTGCCAAATTGCTTAAAAAAAAAATTGTTCGACAAATATACGATAAACCTTTTTTTCTCTTTTCAAATGAATACATTGATTTTTTACAAGACGGATGAGTTTTTTTCAAAATTTTCTTATGTATTTGAATTCTCGGTTTTTGAAATTATTTTAAGGCCATAACTACGGAACTGCCAGCACAATCGTCTCAAATTTTTCGTGTGTACTGTGGAATCGTGATGTGTAAACCTTATTCGAAATTCGTACCTCTGCATCGTTTTCAAATTTCCTGAAAAAAATTCATTTAATATGAGAAAATAAAAGGTTTCTTGACGTTTATGTAAACAATTTATTTTTTAAATAATTTGTCAATAACTTTTTTGCATTAGTATCATGCAAAAAGGTCTTGCTATCATTAACACGACAGATTTTTTCAAATTTTTGGCATATTGCGAAGTACTGAAACTTTGCTCGAATGAAACTTTTGGTTCGGAATGTATGTGTGATGTATTCTTAATTGGTTAATATTGTTATCAGTTCGACGAATTGATTTTATCGGCTCGACAAATTAATTTTTCTCTCCCATTCAAAATAATCTTCTGAAGCATATCGAACCACGCGGACAGACGTAGCATTTTTTAACTTCTGGAACTTCGAGCTTTGCCATAATCCGAGTAATCGGCTGACACGAGGACTAAGAAAAAAAAAATGCTTCTTTCGTGCGACTCGACTGTAAATCGTTGAGTGTCTCTAAACTCGATGATTCCCGAGACCGGGACTGACCTGGATAAACAGCACCACCAGGAGGCGAACTATTCATAGAGCACGAGCCTACTTATGCTATTCATTATATGTATAATATACCGCGTAACCGCAGCGATCACTTTCACTATGCGACGGCGAGCCCTCGCGTGTACACAAGATCGGCAACATTGAAACGTGCTACGTATGCCGACCGATAAAACAACACACGCACGCTGTACACTGGTTTGAAACCGCAGCCATAACAATCTACCCGTGACCGAGGTGCGCGCCTGACATTCCGCTAAATAATTAATCCGATGAATCACGATCTTAATAGAAACGTTATCGAGGCAACACGCAGCCGTCGGACACGCACGGTTGAACTTTATGAAAAAAAAAAAAAAAAAAAAAAAAAAATGTATACACAAGTATCGATAACGAGACGGCCGCGCGAAAATAGACACGATATCGTTACAGTCCATTTTAGAAGAGATATTTGTTTATGGCGCCAAGAGGCAGCGGTGCGAAGAGACAACAACTAAACCAAAGTCCCTGAAATCTTGTTAATTTTTCATGCGTATAACCGGCGTTCGGCACTGCTCGAAAGCATCAGTTTCTCTCGGTCGGGCGACGAGTGTCGAGCTTTGTGAAACTTGATGAAAAACTATATGAAAAACTTTATGAAAAACTTTATGAAAAACTTTATGAAAAACTTTATGAAAAACTTTATGAAAAACTTTATGAAAAACTTTTTGAAAAACTTTATGAAAAACTTTATGAAAAACTTTATGAAAAACTTTATGAAAAACTTTATGAAAAACTTTATGAAAAACTTTATGAAAAACTTTATGAAAAACTTTATGAAAAACTTTATGAAAAACTTTATGAAAAACTTTATGAAAAACTTTATGAAAAACTTTATGAAAAACTTTATGAAAAACTTTATGAAAAACTTTATGAAAAACTTTATGAAAAACTGTATGAAAAATTTTATGAAAAACTTTTTTAAAAATGCATATACAAGTATCGATAACGAGACTGCTGCGCAAAAAATAGACACGATATCGTTACAGTCCATTTTAGAGGAGATGTTTGTTTCCGGCGCGAAGCAACGGCGGTGCGAAGGGAGAACAACTGTAGCAAAGTCCCTGAAATCTTGTTAATTTTTCATGCGCATAACAGGCACTCGATACACCTGAAAAGCATCAGTTTCCCTCAGACAGGCGACGAGTCTCCAGCACAAAAGTCAATTGTCAGAGCTCTGGCTGAATCCTTCGTTTAATTTTTTTTGTCTCTTCGAACACAAAAAAAAAATTATTGAATATAGTCGTGAATGGAAAACGATTTTGAAAAGTAATTAAGTAATTATACACGATAAAGAACATTCGTAAATTTAACAAAAGTTTCTTATCCACGAAGATCCAACTACATTCTACCGCTCGAAAAAAAAAAAATCCATTCGGTTCGTGGAACAGGAATTTTTTGCGTGACTATGTGAAACGCTCGGACTTAATCGGTATCGAAAATTGTAATCAACTGTTTTCATGGATATTGTCAAAAAATACTGGGAAAACAATTATTACAGTTTTTATTATCGACCGCGAGATTTCACATAGTATTAAACGTACAAAAAAAAAACTTGTTTACCGTGGATACTATACATATATGTATATCTGGCGTTGACTCGAAGAGTGAAGCTGCAAAAAGTGACGAAGTAGGTGTAAACGTTTTCGTTAAACGTTCCGGCAACAATTTTCACGAGGTTTGCAATTGAGAACGGGCGAGCTCTCCGGCTGCTCGCCGTTTCTTCACTATCCGTACACGTGCACGTAAGAAAATGCAGTGTACGTCCAAACGGCTCGGCCAGCGTCGTGGACTCGTCATCCAGGGACTGCAATTCCAACGCATTGTACCGGAGATGTAAGTGGATAATCGTCCCCACCGGAACGGTATAGGTAGGCTGAAACTGTCGCTGCCTCCCGTACAATGTTCAGCTTGGGATCCGCCCAGTAAAAAAGGTTTGCACGTTTAACAAACAATTTCTCGTTCCCAACGATCCACGTCTATTTTTTCTTGTCAATTTTTAAAAAAATTGTATAATTCATGACGGCAATAAAAAAAAATTATAAAATAAAAAACAAAAATTATAAAATTAAAACAAAAATTATATAATTAAAAAAAAAATATAAAATTAAAAATAAAAATTATGAAATTAACAAGGAAAAAAATTGGTTACGTCGGTGAAGAGGAAACGTTTGTTGAATGTGCAAATATTCTTCACGGTGTGAGTGCGTGTATCATTCCCTATGTCGAGTAATTTCGCCCACTTCGTATCGACAATAAATAAATATATGATCGTGGGACACGACGTGACTCACGTGCAGTTATCGAGCGAATCTATCAACTCCGTTGACTCACTCGACGGCATTTTCATTTTCTCGGGATCGAGCCAACTGCGTCGGGTAAAGGATGGGCCGATAAACGCGCCGTTGCTGTTCATCACTCGAATAAACGCACTTGACCTTCGGGCATAATTGTCTTTTCGACGATTGTCTTATCGTCCGGTAAACGATCGTTCAATGTTGAGAGACAATTATTCGGCACCCGGTCGAGGTTTCCTGCTGTGACTACACGAGTTAGTAGGCCAGTGTACCGTCCCAATTATCTTCGTCAAAGTCGGACGAGAGACCCGCGAGAGGCCTTGGCCCGCGTCGTGAAAGATAGCTCGGCACTTAAGAATGAGGAGAGAGCAACGCTCATTTAAAAAAAAAAAAAGATTATTATCAAAAAATGATGATTCCAAAATTACAATAAAAAATTACGATTCCAAAATTACGATTCAACAATTACGATTAAAAATTATTATTCAAAAATTATGATACCAAAATTATGATTCGAAAATGATGATTAAAAAATTATGATTCAAAAATTTTGATTAAAAAATGATGATTCAAAAATTATGATTCGAAAATTATGATTAAAAAATTATGATTCGAAAATGATTGTTGAAAAATTATTTAAACATTATTGCAGTCCAATGGACGACGATTTGTCGACGTGCACGAGTTTCGACGACGGCGACGCTGAAGATCCCAGCGACTATCGTCAACCGAAGAGGCCGCACTGGGCGAACAAGGTACAATTCGTCCTAGCCTGTATCGGCTACTCCGTGGGACTCGGTAATGTCTGGAGGTTTCCCTACCTATGCTACAAGAGCGGCGGAGGTGAGTCTCAACAATATTTTCCACACCGGCAAAAACGGTTTACTCGATTCGACGAAATATAACATTTTTTTTATGCTACGAAAAATTCCAATTGCAAATGGACCAATATTTGTCATAAACCCCTTCAGCATACGACCCTTTTTCCCATAGAATAAAAAAATTCTTAACCCTGCGACAATTTTCTGTATAAAGTTATGCGCAACGTAACACTTTTGAGAAATTCAGATCTTTTTCAAATCATCAGACATAAAATAAATTTTTTAAAAATTAATGAAATTCTCGTCCAAGTACTTCCTTCAGACATTAACGGTCATCTAATTACTCCACTATATATCCATCGCTCTGAGGATGACATATATAAAAAAAAGTAAATATGCCAAAGCTGGGCAGTACTTACAGTACGTTTTAGTACATTGAGTACTATTACCGAGTACTAAGACCAAAGTACTTGTACAATTTTGAGCATAGCTTCCTCTTTGAGGAAGCTATTCTCAAAATTGTAATAAATGAGGAAACCATGTCCAAATTATTTTGCACCTATTTCGTAACGTAAAAAAAAAATATCTGTCTCATAAAATTATTTTACTCCCAGCCCAATATTTTCCATTAAAATCCCAAAAATACGATTTTCTATGTAAAAAAAATGGAGACCTTTCTCACTTTCGGCCACTGTACTAGATCCACACGTCCCAGATTTAGTTGTTATACATCCAGTCGACGTTGTAGTCCAGTCGATTAGTCCGTTACCAAGGATTGGAAACGAAGAGTTTGGACGTTTTGAAAAAATATTCACCCTAAACAGGACCGTTTGATTTGAAAATTCTTCTAAAAATTTCGTACTCTTGGAACTCCGCCTCTTCCGATTGAGAAGAAAAAGTACTTTGTACTTTGTATTTCATAAAGGTACTTTAAGTACGTAAATTACTTTGTACCAAAAGTACTTGCGATACTTAGTACTTAGTACTTTAGGTGTTTTTCGGTACTTCGCCCAGCTCTTAAATATGCTAATCGGCAGTTGAAGGGTTAAAAAAAAAAGTCGTCACCTCATCACTTTCACGGCTGAAGCCTCGAGCTCCGGAAGGTATGAAATTAGCGTAAAGGTCCGCCCGAGGTTGCGTTGGGTTTAGAGTTTCACGGTCGGGCGTGCTCGATTACGGGTATAAAAAAATCGCCAGCGCATTAGAATCGAACAAGTGAGTTTCGCTGATGATCCAGGTCCGTCGCAATAGCGGTGGCCGAGGCTCGCGAGCGTTTCACCTCGGTGTTAGGACCGGCACCGGCAGAGATTGTGGGCGCAGGAGCCAAGGTCGGTGGATGTGACTCTTTAGCAGCGGTTAAACGGCGCGCTGATAACGGAGAAGCACAGCTAGAGAGAGAGAGAGAACCACCGCTGGTTACCCCGTTAATTCGCAGCGCGTTGCGAGCGTTCCGCGCGTTGCGTTTCAACCCGCCTCGTCGCCCGGTGACGATACGGCGCTGCTCGAAACGCGCCGACCTCGGCGAACAGGTGACGAATCGCGTTTAAATCACCTCGACAATTTCATAATCTATAATCTTATCAACCACTCCATCTCCGCTTCGTACAACACCCGCGCGGCTCTATTATCGTCGGCGAACTTAATTCCCCTCTCGCTACTCGATAGCCGCAAACACCGACGAGTCCCTGCCGTATCGAACGGCGCGATCATCGGCCAGACAATTTTTTTTATTTATCTTTTTCCCTTCTCGATAATGGAATTAACCTGACGAAGCCAATTATTTTTTTATCGGTGATATTTATAGTAATATTATCAATGTAGTATCAATAATAATTATTATATTATTATTGATAATAGTATAAAATTGTTATAAGAATCGGTGATATTTATGAAAATGGGCAAAGTATAAAGCTCCGGCTTGAGAGGGCTTGGAAACGTAGCGGGGAAAGGTGGTGGATTAACTCAATTGAATCAATTCTGCAGCGCGTTGATAGGGTCGATCGTGCTTGATCGGATTATCAATAAATTCTCATCTGTACGATTAATAAGGAAAAAAATTATTGATAACAACACCGTGATGTTAAACAAAATGGGGCCGGTGAACGACGCGATAGAGGGGCACCGCGCATCGTTCGTGAATCGTGACGATTTTGGTCCCTATTTCCGTCTCCCGGTATTCAATTAAAATCAGTGCCGAAGGAAATCACGCTCCATGAGTCAGCTGGCTGGATAACACCAAGGTCGTTAATCTCGATAAATCTCGTGCGTGTGTGAGACGAGAGTCAGCTGCACGCAGGTTCTTTATTGCGCGAGGCTTGTTGATGAGCCATCGTACACGAGACGCGAGTGAAAGGAGACATTGCTTTACGAGCTAGAAACTCATATATTTCAATAGGGATCTCGAATCGATTTTTACGAACTTTTTCTATGATCGCCTCGAGGTTCCTTAGCTAATGGAAACCCTCGTTTTTACTCGTGTTTAACCTTTTGATCTGTTTTTAGCCATTTTTGCCGATTCTGATCTATTTTTATCTACTTTGACCCACATTGATATATTTTGATCTATTTTAACCCAGATTGATCGATGTGGATCTATTGTGATCCAGTTTAATCTATTTTAACCCAGTTGGATCTGTTGACCCTCTTTGTTCTATTTTGACCCAGTTGGATCGGTCGATCCTTTTCGATCTATTTTGACCGAGTTGGATCTGTCGACCCTCTTTGATCTATTTTGACCCAGTTGGATCTGTCGACCCTCTTTGATCTATTTCGACCCAGTTGGATCTGTCGACCCTCTTTGATCTATTTTGACCCAGTTGGATCTGCCGATCCTCTTTGATCTATTTTGACCCAGCTGGATCTGTCGATCCTCTTTGATCTATTTTGACTCAGTTGGATCTGTTGGCCCTCTTTAATCCATTTTGAGCCAGTTAGATTTATTGATCCTCTTTGATCTATTTTGACCCAGTTGGATCTGTCGATCCTCTTTGATCTATTTTAACCCAGTTGAATCTGTTGACCCTCTTTGATCTATTTTGACCCGGTTTGATCGATGGGACTCTATTTTGGTCCAGTTTGATCCAGTTTTATCCACTTGCTCAAGTTTAATAAATTTTAACCCAGTTGGATCGATTTTCATCTGCTTAGACCCTCTTCGATCAATCGTTACCCACTTTACCAATTTCTCCAAAGTTGACCCATTTTTACCCATTCTTGAAAAACTGAGTATTTACTGGACTCAACGGTAATTTTTAACCCTCACAGATTATGTATTTTGACCAAGTTCTATTCAACTTTTACCGCGCCATTTTTTTATTTTTCTCTGCACAGTCATAAACTCAACGAGCTCGAGGATCCTCTCAGGCGGCTAATGATTCGATGAATGCCGAGCTCAACGGGAGCCTCTATCTGGCTCTCGTGAACTATATAGAAACTGCCGAAGCGCCGATTATTTCCGCTCTCGTAATTGCGGCGTATCAGCGGAGAGGGAGAGACATTACGTTGCGAGCCGAGCTAATGTAGCTACGTTGTACCAGATCCGTAGGTACTTCGGTATAATAGAAGTCGGTAGTATCTCGACAAGGTCATGTATCAAGTTCCTAGTGTTGCGCCACGTCCGTTCTGGTGCTCTCTGGTGATCCCCCGCCCCAACGTTGCCCATAATCTGACTAGCGCGCTTTCAGACTTTGAAAATTATCCGTAACTCGAGAACACCTACTTGCCTCGCGAGTTCACGCTCACGCTTCTGCAACGCGCGAAATCGCTTTGAGTCTCGGCGCAAAAGAAAAGAGTAAAAAAGAAAAGAAAAAAAACTTGGTCGCGTGCCCTTGTTCCGATTACAACGAGCGTGTTGTTTGCAGATAATGCGAGAGAGGATGCCAAGATGAATCTCGGGAATGTCCGACGTTCGGTGCCGCCGGCTCGTTTCTCATTTCTTTCCTTCGACGTCTATTTTTTGTCTTTCCTTTCAAAGTCAGATTGCAGAGTCGCGCTCAGGGAGAGAAATCTTCCCATCGAAGCCGTCGTCACGCGAGACACGCGGAAGCAGCGACGAGTTATTTATATTTTCAATCAAACACTCCGGTCATTTTCGTTCAGTTCAAATTTTGATGCTAAAATACATTTTTTAAAATACCATAAATTTTTTAAAAATTGATTAGAGTTTGTGTTATCAATAGTTCATTTCGCAGTGACTCGATACACATGCATGGGCAAATCCGTGAGCATTTCCATCCATTATAAAATTCATTGATGCAATGTGCACTTCCATTTATCGATCAAGATGCCTAACCGAAAGTATGGACCAGTAAAACTGAAGATACATTTTAATGTCCTCGTGGAGCGTTTAGGTCACCGATGGCACCCAGAAAAATAATTTATTTGACTCAATATTTGTTTTGTTTTCATAAATATTTACTTCATTCAAATAAATATTTATTTGAGTAGTAGCAGGAAATGCTCTTCATTAGCGTCAGTAATGCATGGTTCGTGTTGTGTGTATACCCGTGTGTGTGTTTTCCCACTTAGGCTAATGGGCCATTGACAGAGGTCCTTCAGCCCGTATAGTTGAATTTATCTGTCGAGTGTCTCGTGGATATAAATTAAAAGCCTGTTTGCAGAAATGGCGACATAATCGATTACAATATTGACACTGATCGCTTAAGCTTTCGGCTTCGTAGCTGTTTGATTTCATTATATTCTTTCTCATCCACCTGTGACTTGTATTTATTTAATTTTAAATAAATATTTAATTAAACCAAATAAATAATTGTTATGGATGCGCGTTTATTTCGCGTCGGTTCGTTACGCATGCACGGGAAAACCTGTGCCTTCCCATTCATTGTGAGTCGTTGATTCAATCTTTACCAATTTCAATTTGTCGACCGAGACGCCCAACCGGAAGTGCGGACCAGCAAAGCTAAAGATACATTTTAATGTTCATCCTCGCGGAGAGCATATTTCGCTGCGCATTCCAGAATCGCTAAGATTGAGTAACTCGGCTCTACCTCACAACGACCATACCAACATCCTCCTTTGTTACATCTCTTCATTCATGTGGTGACGTATCTCGTGTGTCCTCCGACACAGCGAAAGAGAATACACGAACCGCAGCAATGATGCGAAGAATAAACACCTCGTAGAGCCTTATCGGTGTCAGCGCAATAAGCGTTCGTCAGCTACGTCATCGGACGTGTGAGAGAGCGTCCGACTGAGAATCTCGCTCCCGTATTATACCCAGCACCGGCTCTTGCGGTCTTAATGTCTTGCACTAGCGAAACGCTTTCTTTTTTTTTTTTTTTTTGTTCTAACGAAAATAGAACACGAACAAAAACAAACCGCTACCGAGTATGCAAATTCCATCCCGCACAAGTTTCGCCCTCGTTACGACGCGATTTTAGTTTCTATAATTGTAAAATGAAAAATAAGAAAATAAATACAAAAAAAACCTCGGCATTAAAAAAAAAAAAATTATACATACATTCATATTATATTATAATCTAATAATCTATAATATTTATATTATATTATAATTATATTATAATCTTTTTAGCTCGAGATTTTTAATTTTCTTTTTTGTTTTTATTTTAATGATTGCATTATCGTCGGGATAAAAAAAAGGTCAAGACAGGTTGTCGTCACCGTCGCTAAAGCGAGCGAAAAATCAAATGCTGATTTCAGTTTCCAATCGCAAAACAAAAATAAACTTCAGCGTTTAAAAAAAAAATTATATATAAGTTATTGTAATTATATTATGATTTTTTTTAACCCGAGGTTTTTAATTTTCTTTTGCAGTTTTCTTTCGAGAATCGAATCACAGTCGGGATAAAAAAAAAAGGGCATGGCAGAGCTTGTCGTCACTGTCGTTTAAGCGAGCGGAAAATGAAATGATAATTTACAGGTCGTATCATAGACACACATAGCGCGGACGCGAGTGGGTAGCTTGAATTACAATCGTTCGTTACACGTTCCCGTCGAGTTGTGTTATAGCGTCCACAGACGTTGCCGTAACGGAGAGCCTGTGCTATATACGAAAATCACACACTACCTGCATCGCATTACCTGTGCCCATAAATCCCCAGGACGCTGAGGCGCGAACGCGTGCTTGCGTAAAGTTGGCCTTGGCAGTGTGCGTGGCTCTCCCGCAACTCGGAATATCGCAGAGTCGCGGAGAGCTACGTACATGCGATGTATAGATACACGTACACTGTGTACATGCACAGGATCAAAATTACATACTCGTTGCATGCATGTAATAAAATTGGAAAAAAAAAAGTTGCATATGTCGACTCGATACGTGACGCCGGATTCGTTGTGCACGATACCGCTGTGATAATTGGCAAAGATCGGCGCTCGATCGGTTATGTAATTCGCACGAACGTTGGTTCGACAAAATCGTATGATATACATTTTTCTCTTTTTTTTTTCGTCTACAAAATTGCACCAAAAAAAAATGACAGATTTTTTAATATAAAAAAAAAATATGAAGTTTTTGTCCACAAGGAGATGAATTAACTGTTCATGTAAAAATGCATAGGATCAAAATGACATACTCGTTGCATGCATGTAATAAAATTGGAAAAAAAAAAGTTGCATATGTCGACTCGATGTGTGACGCCGGATTCGTTGTGCACGATACTGCTGTGATAATTGGCAAAGATCGGCGCTCGTTCGGTTATGTAATTCGCACGAACGTTGGTTCGACAAAATCTTATGATATACATTTTTCTCTTTTTTTGTCGTCTACAAAATTGCACGAAAAAAAAAATAACATAGATTTTTTAATATAAAAAATTATGAAGACTTTGTCCATAAAAAATCGGTTAATTATTCATGTGGAAATATGAGTGGGAAATTAATGTTTGGTATATATAAATTACGTGGGATCGTGCACAATAAAGAAAAAGTATTTGTATAAAAATGTGTGCATATCATGTGAAGTTTTTATCCATAAAGTGATGGATTAAATACTCATGTACAAATTTATAGGATTAAAATTACATACTCACTGCATGCATGACATAAAATTGAAAAAAAAAAAAATTGTATACTATGTCTCTACTCGATATGACTCGATACGTGACTCCGGATTTGTTGTGCACGATGTTGTACTACTATGACAATTGGCAAAGATCGGCGCTCGTTCGGTTATGTAATTCGCACGAAAGTTGGCTCGACAAAATTTCAATATATATATGATTTTACGATATTTATGAAAAAATATTCGTATAAAAATGTACGCTCAGTATGTGAAGTTTTTATCCACAAACAAAAAAAAAATGGGTTAATTATTCATCTACAAATATGAGCGAGAAATTAATATTCGGTATATATATATTTTTTCGCGTACGAATGTGCACGAAGAAGAAAAAATATTTGTATAAAAATGTATGCACAGCATGTGAAGTTTTTATTCGTAAAAAAGATGGATTAATTACTCATATACAAATATGAGTGGAAAATTAATGTTCAGTATACCGAGTCTTTTAAATAACAAGAAGTGTTTCGATGTACCGAACAATTAATTTTATCTCACGTTTGTATATCAAACATGACACACCGCGCTTCAGGCAAAGAAACTTCGAACTATAAATTGATATTTCGAAAATGTTCAAAAGCGTATTACACGTAATTTATATCGCGTTCGAGTTCGTAGTTAAAAATAGTTAAAGAAAGCGCAGGCTGACCAAAGTTTGCGCAGCTTCTGCAACTATTGTCATAGACCCGTAATTAATTGTTCACGCGCAACGACAAGATAAATAATTGTTTTGCATCGTTTCGTGTCGATTATTGAACACTCGTCATTTTTTTTTTTCTTTTTTTTAGGAGTCTTTCTGGTACCTTACTTTCTAATACTCATAGTATGCGGAGTCCCGCTGCTCTACATGGAACTGGCGATTGGGCAATTCACGCGTCGCGGGCCGATAGGTGCTCTCGGCCAGATATGTCCCCTATTCAAAGGTATCATTATTGGAAAAGACTCGTTGAAAGCGATATTAATTTATAGAGCCGATGACTAACCGATGCAATACCTCGCCGTGCGCTATTTTATATTTCCAGGAGCAGGCCTCTCGTCCGTCATCATATCGTTTCTCATGTCGACCTATCACAATGTGATAATAGCCTATGCTATATATTATTTCTTCACGGCTTTCAAGTCCGAGCAGCCGTGGTCGGACTGCGACAACTCTTGGAACACACCGGCATGCTGGCTACCGTCGTTCGGCTCCATAGACAACAGAACCAGACCCAACAACTCGAGGACACCGTCCGAAGAATTTTTCGAGTAACTTTCCACTCAATTATTTTAATCGACCAGTCGAGATCGGCGATGGGCATTTTATCGGACAAAGATATAAATAATTATCATACAAGTATTCATATTTTTACTGTAGTTTATTTATATACGTGACGTAGCAATATAAAAATTATATAATATATCGTATTACGTTATAGCTAAATAATAATAAAGTTCGCGTCGATTGGATACTCGCATCGGTACTCACAGATGCTCACAAATACTCACAAATACTTACAAATACTCGCAAATACTCGCAAATACTCGCAAATACTCGCAAATACTCACAAATACTCACAAATACTCACAAATACTCACAAATACTCACAAATACTCACAAATACTCACAAATACTCACAAATACTCACAAATACTCACAAATACTCACAAATACTCACAAATACTCACAAATACTCACAAATACTCACAAATACTCACAAATACTCACAAATACTCACAAATACTCACAAATACTCACAAATACTCACAAATACTCACATATACTCGCATATACTCGCATATACTCACAACTACTCACAACTACTCACAGATACTCACAGATACTCACAGATACTCACGGACACTTACAAATACTCACAAATACTTACAAATACTCGCAAATACTCACAAATACTCACAGATACTCACAACTACTCACAGATACTGACAGATACTCACTACTCACAGATACTGACCGATATTCACACGCATACTCGCGCATACTCACCGGTACTCACACGGATACTCACGGATACTCACACGCATACTCACGCATACTCACCGGTACTCACACGGATACTCACGGATACTTACTGATACTCACAGAGGTACTGCGAGCGCGCGAGCCTACATAACCGTTAGTTGTAGTATAATTATAATATAAAATATATTCACAATTATAACATTAAATGTTCAGGAAAAAATGACGGTGATAACTTCGGGATGATAAAATGCCCATCTCCGACGGAGCTTGAACGCAAAGGGTTGAAAAAAATGGTAAAGGTAAAAAAAAAAAAATCGCGTATGTGTTTCGTGTACTTTAGCAACAAAGTGCTCCAGATGAGCTCGGGCATCGAGGAGCCTGGAATACTGAGGTGGGAAATTTTCGCTTGCCTGATAACCGCTTGGGTAATGGTTTACTTTTCTATATGGAAATCGATCAAGTCATCGGCACAAGTCAGGTACCTCACGGCCACACTCCCATTCCTTCTAATTGTCGTCTTTCTCACTCGGTCACTCACCCTCGAAGGTGCTGACAAGGGCCTGCAATACTTCTTCCGGCCTCGGTGGGAACTCCTAGGCGACGCTAAGGTACCGTCATCCAAAATTAATCTCTATCCTGTTCTGCCGATTCTGTTAGTTTTATTTTTTAAGACTTTTTTTCTTGTTGTTTTTTTTTTCCTATTTTATTTTATTTTATTTTATTTTTTTATCGCGATAATGACGATTCGTATGATTGCAGGTTTGGGTTAACGCTGCAGCGCAAATCTTTAATTCCGTGGGTATAGCGTTCGGCTCGATGATATGCTTCGCGAGCTACAACAAATTTCACAACAACATTCTCATAGACACCGTGGCCGTGTCGCTAATTAACGCGTTTAGTAGCCTCCTCGTCGGTATTTTCGCGTTCGCTACTATAGGAAACATTGCGCTGGAGCAAAATATGTCGGTCGAGGCAGTACTCAGCGACGGTACGTAAATTTCTTATCTTTTTCACTTTGAAAAAATGTCAAGAAAAAGATTATATTTTTTCATTTAAAAAAAATCTCCATTCTTCAATTTTAAAAATCTCCATTTTTCAAATTAAAAAATCTCCATTTTTCAAATAAAAAAATCTCCATTTTTCAAATTAAAAAACCCCCATTTTTCAATTAAAAAAAAATCTCTACTATTTTGACAACGTTTTGATCCAATTGAGAGACGATTGAAGGAAGCGTGATAAGACGAAGAGCAGATAAATAATTAGTTATGCAAGTCATCGCGGCTAGACCGTCAAAGTTTTTACACGTAATCTCTTCGTCATTTGTATTCAAGGGCCCGGCCTGGTGTTCGTCGTGTACCCGCAGGCCTTAGCGAAGATGCCCGCCTCCCAACTGTGGGCCGTCCTGTTCTTCTTCATGCTGGTCTGCCTGTCGCTCAACAGCCAGGTGTGTAGTCAAATATTTTATTTACGATGTCTTACACTCGTCGAAAAGTAAATACAGGAGAGAGCGTGGCAAAACGGACCGGTGTCCTGTATTTGAGACGAAATCTTTAAATCCAAAAATAGTTTAATTAGTCCGTTTTGTCCCGCTATTTCCTTAATTAGCGAAGTCGAGACCGTCCCAATTATCATCGCTATGTATATGTATTTGGATTATAAAATCGACGAATTTATCTGCCGCTCATTAATATTAATGACTTTACTGATATAACCGGTTCTTTTTTTTTCTTCTTCTTTTTATCACCTGCTGGCCTATCATTATTCCAGTGAGGTAGGTACGAAATTCCATAGAAAATTCAACGCCTGAGTCACTCCGGTGTCTCGTCCCATATTTCCATAAACCGGTTAAATTTTTCGGTTCGATAAAAAAAAATAATAATAATATCTCGAAGACTCAATCTTATTGCAGTTCGCAATCGTCGAAGTGGTCGTCACGTCTATACAAGACGGATTTCCAAATTGGGTGAAGAATCATCTGCTCTGTCACGAGATGCTCGTACTACTGATATGCACCGTTTCCTTCCTCTTTGGACTGCCTAACGTGACGCAGGTAAATCGATCTTGTCGATCTTGGGCGAAAGAAGAATCGATTGTCAGATACATTTGGTCGGATTTTTTTTTTCAGGGTGGTATATTCTTCTTTCAACTGATCGACCACTACGCCGCCTCGATATCCATAATGTTTCTAGCGTTCTTCGAAGTCATCGCGATATCGTGGTTCTATGGAGTTCCCAGACTCTGCAGCAACGTCAAAGAGATGACCGGACGAGTGCCCTCCATGTACTTTCGTTTCTGCTGGCTCATCGCCGCTCCGCTCTTGATAATGGTAAATTATTAATTTTTAGTTTTTCGAAATGAAACTAAATGAAATTAAATGAAATTAAATGAAATTAAATGAAATTAAATGAAATTAAATGAAATTAAATGAAATTAAATGAAATTAAATGAAATTAAATGAAATTAAATGAAATTAAATGAAATTAAATAAAATTAAATGAAATTAAATGAAATTAAATGAAATTAATCAATGAATTTTTGATAATTTTTCAGGCGGTCTGGGTGTTCAGTCTAATCGACTACGAGCCACCGACCTATCACAACGGAGCTTACGAGTATCCCTGGTGGGCTGAGGCAATCGGATGGGGAATCGCTTCGCTGTCGCTTATGTGCATTCCGGCTTTCGCAATCTACGTTATCATAAGATCCGAAGGCACGAGCCTCGCCGAGGTAAATCTTAATAGATGTTATTATACAAAAATTTTAATCCTGGACACGAATTTGAATTTTCTAAAAAATATATGTGTAAATTGCATTGCAGAAACTGAAAAATTCGATAAGGCCACACTTCGAGTCGTGCAAGCACTGCGGACAGGAGTATTGCACCGAGCCCCTTCACAGCCTCGACGAGGATGTCGTGAAGGAGCCGCTGCACGAATTGAACAGTCTGATACAGCCACCGGTCAATTATCTACCACCGAAACAACAGATTTGAGATTACCGAGTCTCCGAGAGATTATTATTCTAGGCAGCTATCATCATTCCTCCGATTACGAGCATTCCAATTTTTGTTTGTCATTTTTGTTGTTAGTATTGTTGAGTAACGTTATTGGAAGTTAAACATTAAACGATCGAATACGTCGCGATGACGAAATAAAATCCATGGAAAAAAAAATATATGGAAAAAAGGCATATATTTGAAATATATTAAATTTTGGTGTTTCCAAATGATTTCCGTGCGATATATCGAGCATACAAATTGCCAAATATTTGCAAAAATATATGACAAAAACATATCGGCGATACGAAAAATTTTCAGTGAAAATAAATATCATTTATTGCAGATATATATTTTTCGACTTATGCCGCATATATTTTTCTTTCGCGTGGGACGACGAAGATAAGACTTTTGGAGCCAAGCGGACTCTCTCGACGAATCCATTTTAGAGCTCAGTGACTAGGCGGTTGGCTTGTTAAAAGAAAAAAAATCATAGTTAATTGCCTTAACGATTTATTTATCTCCGCGCACGATTGCCCCGCCAGTTAACGATCAAAAAAATCCACACACATATCATAGAGTTATTTTATTCGCTATCGAGATAGCTTAAAAGGCGGATAATTAGGCGTACCGCTGTAAGGCTGTACCTAAAACTGTTGTATGCGACAACGAACTCACGAATAATGACAATATATTGTTAAGAATTAAAATCTTCGTTGTAACTTTTTTTCTTTCCCGAAATTTTTCCAATATGACCCTAAAGACGTCTACGCCTATGATATCAAATTACATCTTCGGCACGTCTCTGTCAACGCCCTGTTTTAAACGGGACAAAAAGTTGTTCACTTGTA
This sequence comes from Amblyjoppa fuscipennis, assembly GCA_963575735.1. Taxonomy (NCBI): domain Eukaryota; kingdom Metazoa; phylum Arthropoda; class Insecta; order Hymenoptera; family Ichneumonidae; genus Amblyjoppa; species Amblyjoppa fuscipennis. Next base: position 8,899,437 of record OY754489.1, on the reverse strand, counting down.
GAATTTTATTCCCCAAGCGAACTTCCTCGTGCGAAGTGTGTGCGATACAAAACTCAGTCGCAATAACTCCAACCTCGTCAATAAAATATATAATAAATTCATCAATTCAACTAATTAAATTAAATAAATTAAGTAATTTTCATCACTGTAAGTAAATCGCTGTGATTGTGACTAAATTAAGTAAATGTCATCACTGTGAATAAATCACTGTGATTGTGACTAAATTAAGTAAATTTCATAAATTCAGTCTCATGCAGATCTATAAAAATCTCTCTACTTTATGTTCGCATGAAGACACATTTTTTTTCATAGAATATTCACCCTCTCGAAAACGCAAATTTTATCGACGAAAATTGATGCCTCTCCGAGCCAGCGAGTGATCAGGAACTCACCCTGAAGGTATTTTCGGGGTGAGTTCCTAATCTCGGCTCGGAGCGCTATGAATTTTCGTCGATAAAATTTGCGTTTACGAGGGACCGAATATTGGATGAAAAAAAAAAAGTATTTTCGTGCGAACGGAAAGTACAGAGATTTTTATAGATTAAATCGATGGGGATATTTCTGGAGCTTTCGCGTCGACCGTCCAGTCGTTCCGTGAAAGAAACTCGGCTTTGATGAACAAACGGGTACGGCCAGAAGCGTTCACTAACACAGTACGATTATTGTCATTTTTGATTTTTTTTTTTTTTTTTCGGTCGCTATCGATTAGTCCGGTTTTTCGGACAATCTAATAATATGACCAGTACGAGGGGTAAGTCTACGGAGTGCATGACTCAAGCCTTGCCGAGCTCGGGAGCCCCGAGGGCTACTTTCTGTTTGCACGAGCTCGCACTTGGCGCACCTTCGGGAATGGAGCAAATACTCGAAAAGAACGAACCATCCCTCGGGGAATTTTTTATTTTATTTTATTTTTTTTTTTTATCGTGAAACCAGATTTACCCATAGGGGCGAGGGGGGGGGGCGTGGTTTGTGTACACGACGAGCTTTTCCACACGTCCCGCATTCTGGCTGCGATACCCGAAGCGCTATCCGAGACTGACCGATAAAAATTCAACCGAATGAAATAACGACACTTTCTCGATACTACCGATAAAACGAATAATTTTTCAATCAGCGAGTAATAAAGGATTTCCCGATTGGAGAGCGTTCCCAATAAGCCCGCTCGTGGGAATGGAATAATGTGTGGTACAAATAAAATAACATTTTAAAAATACGAAATGATTTTGGTTGAATCTTTTTTGTTTACGTGACCAAAGTGGCTGCAAAACGTTGGTCTCTGGAAAGTACTTTCTGGGCTGAATTTTTTCCATCCTTTGCCAACAATTAAAAGTAAGTTGACGTGGAGAAAATCTTTTGTCTAAAGCTTTCTTTTTTATGTAACTGTGATGACTATAAAAACTTTGGGTTTTAGAAAGTATTTTCTTAGTTGAATTTATCAATCTGTTGCTAACAATTTAAAATGCTTTGACCTAGAGGAAGAAAAAACGGAACAATTTTGATTGAATCTTTTTTTTTTCTATGTGAACGAAATGAGTAAAAACTTTGGGTTGTAGCTTTCTTTAAAAACTTTGGGTTTCTTGGTTGAATTTTTTATTCTTTCGCTAACAATTTCGAATGCTCTGACGCATAGAAAAAAGAATTCTTGAATGAAACGACTTTGTTTGAATCGAAAGGGTTAAAAACGTTGGGTTTCAGAAGGTATTTTCTTGGTTGAATTTTCCAATCCGTTGCGAACAATTAAAAATGCTTTGACGTAGAGGAAACTATATATCTCTGTGCTATCGGCCGCTGCGGCGCTGCAGCTGTGGGACGTGCTCTCTAATAAATTCTTTATGACGCAAGGGAATCTCGATACAAAGCAGTTGGCCAGAGTACGTGAAAAAAAAATCTGAAAAAAGGAAGCTCGGAGGGTACGCGTAGCCTGTGACGTAAATGCTCGTCGACGAATATACCGGAAGGGAGGAGTGGTCGCTGGTGCGTACAACGCCCGTAGCAATAATAGCTGTTCAGACGGGAAAAGCAAAACCCTCTGAACAGACTCCATTACGGCCATCAGTTTCGTTGCCCACCCAACGTCCGGTGAAGAAGGGTTCTATGCTTCGGGCATGGCGGTCGTTGCGTAGGTTCGAAACAATACAGAGTTTCAACTTCCGTTGGCGAGGGGAAGAAAAAAAAGCTAACAAAATGATGCAAACGACCCCCTCGACATTGAGCTAAATGGATGGTTCGTGTTTCCGGAAGTTTAAACCGGAGGCTCGCGGTGCCAACTTTCGGGTGCGAGTTGAACCCGCTATGGTAGTTGACAATTAAACCTCCACCAAAGTTGTACTCAAACAACATCTCTTCGTGGTTTTTCGCCGATTTCTTGATGCCATTTTTTTTATCGGCTTGAACTGTCACTGTTTCGAAACTTCGGTTGTTGGGAATGCAGATTTGCGGTATCGACGTCGATTGATCGAAATAACATCTCTTTCTTGTGGTCCATTTATTCTTCTGTGCATTACCATTTTGTGTGATCTTGATGCCCTATTTTTTTTTTTAATCCGCTTCAAGTGTTACTCTTACTGTTTCGATATTTTCGATTGTAGGAGATTCAGTTTTTCGATATCGACCTCGATGGATCCAAGTAACATCTCTTCGTTGTGTTTTATCGGATTAGTGTCGTAGTGGTAGTTGACTTATTGACAATATGACAGATGAAATAGTTTTTTGGTACATAGCATGACATAACATGGATTGTAGTTAAATCACATATATTGCCCATCGGCCATCGATCGAAGTCTGTCAGCCACGGGTTTGACATAATTCATCAACATTGCGCACGTAGGGTGAATGCGTAGTTACAATATGATTATTAAACCATTAATAGAAAATACCAAACCGCTATATACAACCCGCTCAAAACATAAAACGCAGAGTTAAACACCCTGATGGGTGTAACTTTGCGTATTATGTTTTGATGCAATACACCTACCAGAAGCTCTTTGTAACTTTGCGTATTATGTTTTGATGCAATATACCTACCAGAAGCTCGAAATAATAAACAACGAAGAAGTTAACTGAATAGTTAACTTCTCCGTTATTCATTATCGTTCATTACTCATCATATGCAATATACCAGAAGCTCGAAATAATGAACAACGAAGAAGTTAACTGAATAGTTAACTTCTTCGTTGTTCATTATTTTGAGCTTCTGGTATATTGCATGTGTATGTTGTATGCAGGCGGTTTGGTATTTTCTATTCGCATGGTAGCGAATTTTTTTGTAAGTTCTTTAGTTCCCATTCTTATGGGTGTAATGCGTGTAGCTTTGTATGGAAAAGCATTGTCAGTTTAATTTTCCGTGTATTATCATTGTTTCACGACCTTGATGCGCAATTTTTTTTATCCGCTTGAACTGTTACTGTTTCGGTACTTTCGATTGCAGAGAATGCAGCTTTCCGATATCGACGTTGATGGATTACTCCGATCGGAAACAACCAGGCCGAACTCTCTACTGGTGCGTTGACGATGGGAGGGTAAATTCCCAGTATCATCTGTTCATGTCGAAGAGCGTGTGTACGAGAATCGTCCCGGGGCCACTGTGGACAGTTGGCAATCAGAGCTCTCCGAAAGTTCATTAAAATAACATCTCTTCCTTGTGTTTTGTCGATTTCTTTTTTCGTCTATTATCATCGTTTTGCAACCTTCATGCCCTATTTTTTTCTTTCTATCCGTTTGATTTATTACAGTCACTGTTTCGATACTTTCGATTGTAGGGGATGCAGCTTTGCGATATCGACTCCGATGGGAAACAACCAGGCCAAACTCGGTTGAATGGGAGGGCAAATTCCGGCTATCTTCTATCGACGTCGAAGAACCTGTGCATGAGCATCGACCTGGACCTTTTTCTGTCCATTATCATTGTTTTACTATCCTTTGTTGGACGGAAGGGTGAATTTCAAATATCGTCTATCGATGTCGAAGAGCCTGTGCATGAACGTCTATCTGGACATTTTTCGATCTCATCGTTGTTTTACGATCTTGATGCCTTATTTTTTTATATCCGCTTAAACTGTTACCGCTACCGTTTCGATACTTTCGATTGTAGGACATGCAGTTTCACGATATCGATCTCGGTGGATTACTCCGGTGGGAAATAACCAGGCAACCTCGGTCGGACGAGAGGGCAAATTCCAAGTATCGTCTATCGATGTCGAAGAGCCTCTGCATAATAGGGTGGTTCAAAAAAAGGAATGTTTTTTTTTTATTTTTCTCTCACCTTTTTAAAGTACAGATTGCGATCTCAAATTGAACTTTGCGAAAGGCGGTATCTGGCAAAAAAAAACCCGTCAGAGATGCCGCATTCGACGTTTTACCCCAAAAAATGCGACACCTCTCAAACTTAATTGTCAGCGACTGCCTTTCGCTGGATTTTTTATCGATTGAAATATATAGTTCTGCAGGGTGGGAATCATAACTTTTCAACATTTTTTTTTCTATTAAACACAAGACTTCGATTTCAAAATTCGTATATAGAAAACTCTAAAAATTTCCAGTAGGGTGAATTTGTTGAAAAAAAATTTTTCCACCCTCCAAAAGTATACGTTTTAATCTGAAATTGAACCTCACGAACGGTAGGCCCAAGCAAAAAATCTTAAGAGATGCCACATTCTTCGGTTATACTCAAAAAGAATGAAGTTATCGAATTGTTGTCGGTACAAACGTTGACTGCAGCACCACTTAGGATTTTTTTGCTTGAAACCGTCTTTCGCGAGGTTAAATTTGACATAGGAATCTATACTTTTGGAGTGTGGAAATAATTTTTTTCAACAAATTCACACTACTGGACATTTTTAGAGTTCCCTATTTACAAACTTAAAAAAAATAATTAAAGTATGTATTTTGGGCTCACTACAAAAAGTTACAAAAAATTAATTTCCCACGACGTAGAAGTATATATTTCGATCTAAAAAAACCTCTCGTGAAAGGGGTCGTTGACAATTACGTTTAAAAGGTACCGCATTTTTTGCGTACAAACGTCGAATGCGGCACCTCTTAGAATTTCTTTGTATGTACCGTCTTTCGTGAGGTTCAATTTGAGATCGAAATCTAAACTGTAAAAGGGTGGGAGGAAAATAAAAAAAAAATGTCTTCTTCGAGAAACACCCCAGTGTATAAACGACGATCTGGACATTTTTCCGTCTTATCATTGCTGTACGATCTTCACGCCTTATTTTTTTTTTCCTTGATCCGCTTGAACTTTCACTGTTACTATTTCAATTCTTTCGATGGTAGGAAACGCAGCTTTGCGATATCGTCCTCGATGGATTACTCCGATGGGAAATAACCAGGCCAAACTCGGTCGAACGGGAGGGCAAATTCCGGCTATCTCGTATATCGATGTCGAAGAGCCTGTGCATGAACCTCGACCTGTTGTTTTCTCGTCCATCCGCCGAGCCATATCTGTTGTGTCGGCGATGATCGCGATGGTCGATGCGCGGTGGAGAGAAAAGCCCCTCTGTTCTGCCTTCCTCCCTCGTACTCTGGCTCGGCTAGCTTCGCGAACGCCGCTATCGTCGCCTCTTCCCCGAGTTCAGTACACGGTCGCGCGCTCATCGAGAGAACACCTGTTAGCTCTCTCGCGTCCGGCGCCAAGCACCGCAGTCACACTTCGTGCTTCTTCATTGTCAATTTTTTTTCTCCTCTTCTCGCTGACTCGGCTTCGACGCATTTCGTCGCTGAATTTTCGACAACTGCAACAAAAAATTGGCGGTAGAAATCTCACTTTTTTCGCCAACGGTCGAGACAAAACTGTCCGCGGAGAGCTCACTGATAAGTTTCGCCGCCAAGCTCCGTTTGACTCACACGAAACGTGTAAGATCCATTTTTTTCACTCTATCGATGTTACGTTGCTACGCCATTATTATTAAATCTTTATACTCCATTTATCTTTTCTCTCGAATTACATAACACTCATTCCTGGGAGCGAATATTCCCTTTCTTTCTCGGTGTCGTAAATAATTGTTTTTGTTTTGTTCACTCTTTCCAAGATAATATGTCGGAACAAAGATGAAATATTGGAACACCATTTTTTTTTCTTTTTTTTTTATTATATCGAGGCTGAATTTTTCATGCACGTATACTCGAAAAAATTGGCTCGTTTTGAAGTTCATTGAACCGTGGAAGCGGCGATACGGAGGACGCGAATATGTGCGTGGGTAGGACACGTGCGTTTTGACTCTTCGCTTATAATAACTTGGTCATTTGCTCGGAACTATGAACTTTGCACTTAGCTAACAAACATGCCCCCGGACGCTACACCCGTGGCAAGTGTATAATTTACGCTTCACCGTTACTGCGCTCCGGTACTCGACGGATTCTCTCGATGAGAAAATTGCGTTATTTTTTTGTACGATGCCTTGATGGAATAATCATTTTTTTTTTTTTCATCATGAATATTAAAACGATAAATTGCAGCCCGGGGCGAAGTTGTGCATGTTGGAGGCTTCGAGATGGTAATTAAACAAAAAAAAACAATAATAAAAAATAAAAAGTATCGTAACGAACGGGAAAAAGTTCATCCAACTCGCTACGTACCGTTTTGTTGGGCGAAATACAATATCGGACGGTCGAATTGGACGTCGACAATTATGTAAAATCATAGAGATTATTAAACTTGTTTTAAAGGGTGAAACTCGAGATGAGGGTTGAAACCGCAGCGGCTGGGGCTTCATTAATATACAACTCGGCGAGATGAAAGGGTGGGTATTCAACCCTCCGAGCGATAAACCGAGTGCTCTCAGCCAACTACTTGTTGCCCGACCATCCGCTCTCATTCCCTCGCGACCTCTTTTTTTTTCTTTTTTTTTCTCTTCCACCTCAACTACTTCAATTATCCTCGAGGATTTTTTTTTCTTTCGCGCGGTACGAAATATAATGTACATGTAAAATCTATTGTGTAATGCAATGAAGCGACGTAAAGTCGTACATGCTTCATAGAAAACATGCAAAGAACTCGAGTGGGTGCAGTAAAAAATAACGGGGCGGTGACATTGTAACTCGGCAAACGTTATCGGATTTTTTATTAAGTAATAAATTTATGAAAATTTCTTTCTCATCCCCCGCAACTACTTAAAATTGTACTCGAGGATTTTTTTTCTTTCGCGCGGTACGAAATATAATGTAAATATAAAATCTATTGTGCAATATTGTGTAATACAATGTAGCGATGTAACGTCGCACATAATTTGTAGAAAAAATGTTAAAAGCTCGAGAGGGTGTTGCGGATTATTCGGGAAAAACGACCGGGCGTTGTGGCGTTGTAAGTCGGCAACCGTTATCGGGATTTTTACTAGATCATAAATTAAAAAGTTTATTTTTATTTTTTGTACCCCAAGATGAGACGAAAAATACACGAAGTTCTCGGGGCGATAAAAGCTCGCGTGTTCGAGGCGCATAAGTACTCCCATTATAGTTACAGCGCTGTGGCGTTGTAATTCCGCGAACGTTATCGGGATTTTTATTAAATAATGATAAAAAAAATAAAAAAATTAAAAAATTAATTCTTGAACGCTACGATGAGACGAAAAATATGTGAAATTCTGTCGGCGATGAAAGCTCGCGCGTGCAGTCGTGTGGATACTCCCGTTGTAGAGAGTTACTGGGCTATGACGTTGTAACTCGGCAACCGTTATCGGAATTTTTATCAAATTGTACATTTTGAAGAAAAAAAATCATTTTATTTCTTGTGCGCCAAGTTCGGACGAAAAAAAAGTGAAATTTTCCTGGCGATAAAAGCTCGAGCGTGCAGTCGCATAGGTATTCCCTTTATCGAGAGTTACCGGGCTGTAGCAATGTAACGCGGCAACCGTTAACGGGATTTTTATTGAATAAATAATAAAAAAAATTAAAATTGTTCTTGCACGTTAACACGAGACGAAAAATACGTGAAATTCTGTTGACGCTGAAAGCTCACCCGTGCAGTCGCACACGTGCTCCCATTATAGAGAGTTACCGAGCTGTGACGTTGTAACTCGCCAACCGTTATCGGAAATTTTATTAAATAATAATAATAATAATAAACAAATAAATACAAATTAATTAATGCACGTTAAGATGAGACGAAAAATACGCGAAATTCTGTTGGCGATAAAAGCTCGCGCGTGCGGTCGAATACGTGCATTATAGAGAGTTACCGACCTGTGGCGTTGTAATTCGTCGACCGTTATCGGGGATAACGTTTTTTTTTATTAAATCATTTTTACTAAATAATAATAATAATAAATAAAGAAACAAAAATTAATGCTTGTACGGTAAGATGAGACGAAAAATACGCGAAATTCTGTTGGCGATAATAGCTCGCGCGTGCAGTCGCATATAGGTATTCACATTATAGAGAGCTACCGTCTTGTAGCATTGTAATTCGGCAACCGTTATCGGGATTTTTATGAATTATTTAGTAAAAAATAATAATTTTAATTCTTGCTATCTAAAATGAAACGAAAAATACGCAAAATTCTGTTGACGATCAAAGCTCGTAATTGTCTTGTAGCGTTGTAATTCGGCAACCGTTATCGGGATTTTTATTAATTAATTAATAAAAAAAAATCATAATTTTAATTCTTGTCAGCTAAGATGAGACGAAAAATACGCGAAATTCTGTTGACGATCAAAGCTTGCAATTGTCTTGTAGCGTTATAATTCGGCAACCGTTATCGGGGTTTTTATTAATTTATTATTAAAAAAAAATGTATTCTTGTAAGCTAAGATGAGACGAGAAACACGCGAAATTCTGTTGGCGATAAAAGCTCGCGCGTGCAGTCGCATAGGTACTCCCATTATAGAGAGTTACCGAGAAGTGACGCAACGAGGCAACTTCTAGAGCTCCGAGGAAAAATGAGCGACTGTCGCGATCGTCTCGGGACTCTCATCGACCGCGCGTGGAATAACGAATCTGAGAAAGTTTTTTGCAGTCAGCCGCTCTCGTGCATGCAGCGGGAATTCGAGGAAAGGAATTAGAGAAGCAAAGGTCCTTTAGAGATCGGATATAATGTTTTCATCGGTGTACCGTCGATATTACATTTTCTAAATCTTAAAATTTTTATAATTATAGTTCACACTTTGAGAACTTCAAAATGGGCCGCCCCATATAAATATTCAATATTTATATACTAAATATAAATATTCTTTCGTGAAAAGGTTTTGAGTCATAAAAGAAAGAAAAAATGTTTAATAAGAGAAACAATAAAATTTCCTACAAATCCCAACCTATCGCTGACAATTACCGTTCATTCTCATAAATCTTGAATTTCTAATAGTGAAATATTTTGCTTTACAAATTGTCATTTTTTTTATTTTCCGATTTATTATTTCACAATACTGCAAATTAATTTTGCGCGACACTTAAGGGTAGAGTCGCTTTTTTCGGGTATCTTCGGGTGTATTATCAGGAATTGTTTAAATGAGCATTTTTGTGTTTATCGCAATGAAACTGATAGAATATTTTTATTGATATTATTACATTATTCTGGCATTTTTTTGTCACACGATCCTTAAGGTGGCGCTAAACATCAACATATAGCCTCAAAATGTTTTTAATCAATTTTTCTGCACAATGGTTTTTCATTTTATAGAATTGTTTCGGATAAAAATGGATGAAAAATTATAACTCTGGCTCCGTTTAGACTTCACTTAAGGTGGTGCAAGCTGCGCTGTAGGATCGCTGCTTTACGACCTAGACCACAATTGCAACCGTTTTAATGATCTGAAAAAGAAAATCCTCGGATATTTGTAATCAGAAGACCAATCTCTATCGTCTGAATTGCGATCTTTCGTTTATCTGACAAAATGGTGGCAAGATGTTGAAAACTTAAGAATTAATTTTTTTTGTTTTGTAAAACTGATTATTTTCCTCCAAATCGTAATTTTCAAATTTGAAAATTGTTCGCAGTGCGTACGATAGTGAGATGTACTACGATATTATTTTAACCTGCCAAGATGGTGGCACAATTTCGAAAACTTTCTTGTATTTTTTTGGTAAAACTTGATATTTCGCTCCAAATCGTAATATTCAAATTTGAAACTTGTCCCCATTCCAGACGATAGCGAAATCTACTCTTAATAGTCCCTGAAAATTTGAAGTCAATCTGTTAAACGGTCGCCTAGATATTGCGGTCATAAGTTGAGAAAAGTCAGTTTCGAGGAAATCACCTTAATTACTCAATATCGTATGACAAAAAAATGCCTGCATCATGTAGTAATATAAACAAAAAATCACTCAGTTTCGTTGCAATGAATACAACAAATTTATTTAAAAAATGCCTCAAAATACACCTGAAGCTGCCCGAAAAAAGGCGACTCTACTCTTAAAAACAAGTAATTCCTTCAACGCCGCCTCTATATGTCTGCACGTAAATTGATAATGAAATTATTTTTAATATTTGTCTTTTTCTAAAGCGGACGCTGAAGTGTGACCAGCAATCGCTGAGGAATCTGCTGTTGGGTACTTTGTATGCCTTACTTAACGCGCTATATGGTCCGATATATTATCTTCCCCCCCCCCCTCCCCCGCCCTGTGTAACCCGATGTGTACATGGGTGTTTGTAGTAATTGCGCATTGAGATGATTTTATGGTACCCCCCTATCCCGAGTGCGTACCTTTGTGTCGAGACTGAATGGACGACTGAGGAACGACGAGCGCCTCTCATCTCCCCGTCGTTGGGATCTTTATGAGATAATACGGCTGCTCCGCGGCTGATAGTTTCGTCTGCGTGCCACGAGAGCATTCAGGCGACGAGATCCGAATTGTGAAACCGAGGTGAGGCCGCGAGGCAGCATCGCCTGGCCCACGGCTCACGGCATGCTCACCATACACGACGAGTGAGTATATATATATATATATATATATTTATACAAACATTTATATATATTGTTTAAAAATATATATGTCTGTATATAAAGCAGACTATGTATTTTTGTCATTAGGGTAAGTCGGGTTGATATGGGCAGGATTTTTGAAACAATGAAAGTTTAACGTTTATGAATTTTACAAATTTACTAAAGTTATTTTTAATGACGAGGTTTTAACGTTAAAAAAACCTTTAAATTTTGGTCGTAAGAAACTTTTGGATAATAAACTCCGTTAAATGTGTCAGATGAGAAACTAAAATGAAAAAGGTCTTACTGGCCATATGACCCGGAAATTGGGGGGGGGGAAATGGCCACGTGGCATATCGTACTAACACTTGCGCATACAATCTTATAATTTTCAATGCAATCGTATTGTATTGCATAGTAAAAACTGTGCAATGGGCAGCGCCATTCGTTTGTGATGTTAAAAGGTGTTACGCGTGGCCATATCAACCTGACTTACCCTACAATAATTGGGTATGCATTAACGCACCCTTAATCGATATATAGATCGTCCCCTCTCGTCGTTATTATTTATCTCCTCCACGATATTATATATATTATGTTTGTATACATTTATACAAACATATTTTTAAAATATCTTATCACTTTTTTTTATGTCCATATCTATATAGAATGCAAATGATGTATTTTTGTCATTACAATAATTGTCTATGAATTAGCACACCCTGTACCGATTTATTGATTGTCCCTTCTCGTCACTGTTATTTATATAACTCCTCCACGATGATATAATTATTATGTTTGCATATATTTATACAAACGTAATTTTTTTTTACATATTTTTTATTAAAAAATGTATATGTCTATATATAACACGGATTATGTGTTTTCGTCATTACAATAATTGTGTATGAATTAGCCCACTCTGAACAGATGTATAGATTGTTCCCTCTCGTCATTATTATTTGTCGCCTCCACCGTGTTAACGCTTTCACCCCTGGCACACATAAACTCCTGTCGTCCCTCGGCACGCTCCGCTAATGAAGATTTACCGTTCACTAAGCCGATTCCAGCTGCGCCCTCCCCGAATGAATACCCATACAGTGTGTACCGGAGCCACCGGCACCGAGGACGAGGGTTATTTCGATTTCGGCTACGCCCGGGAGCCTCCCCAGTGAATTAAGGTGGAAACCGAACGCGATCTCAACTTCGAGGTGAAAACCCTCGACTGAGCGATATTGGACTATGCAAAGTTGTTTTTCTGGCTTGCATTTAACGAACATTTCTCATCCGCGAATGTCCACGATTCTTTCTTTTTTAATATAACCATTTTTTAAATGAAAAAAAAAAGTTTGTGTATAAAAAAACAAAATATAAAACAAGAATTGTAGAATTAACGAAGGGAAATGCTACTTTGTGCCTGCGGATTGTGGCGCTGTAAAACTAGCATGCGTAAAGTACGAGAACCTTGCGTAAATTACAAGACGCGTGCGCTAAGTACGAGAAGCGTGCGTAAAGCACGAGAAGCGTGCGCCAAGTACGAGAAGCGTGCGTAAAGTACGAGAAGCGTGCGTAAAGTAAAGTCGGCTCGATGTCCGCATACGTAAACGATAGAAACATATTTCGTATATTAGCGTATTATTCAAAATTTTTGTTAAAAAAATGTATAGCCAATATTTTATAAGTGTCGGCGGACAAACACTGCAAAAAAAAAATGTACGACCATTTGTACAAGGTATACAAAGTTTTTATGCGTAACCCGATGGATTGAGTTCGATGTATCGGTTTACGTGTAAAAACGTCATAATTCTTTTTTTGCAATTTCGCAATAAAAAATGTTGAGCGTGCGTACGCTAAATGTCAAAAATATTTTTCAACATCGGATGTCGTAGTCAAGACTCGGGCGTCGTGTTACCGACGAGGCTGACGTTCGACGTTGTTATTGAGATACCGATACACGCGATAGCCGTCTCCTCGCTGGCGACGGTATAACACGGTAATAAACCACTACCCCCTCGATATGTAATCTAATGATCGAGAGCATCAGCCACGGTTAGGGCATCGCTTGGTGGTAGCTCAAGGGCTACCGCCCTGTACATGCCCCGATGCTCGAGTGCACCCGGCGCACAATTAATTGGAGCGGCCCGACGACGACGACGACGTCGTCGTCGTCGTCGTTGCTCTCACCCGCCCCTCGCAGCCGATATTGTTGCCATTACGTTATTTCGATCGTTCGCTCGGCCGAGCGGTGGAAGCGACGATAGTCGGTGTCGTCGCAAAAATTGTTCATCGACAGACGGAAAATTATATTTTTTATTAATAAACCGGTGACAAAGTTTCTCCGCCGATGGAAATACGGCGAATGGGGAAGCGTCCGCTCCTAGAGTTGTGCATTATTTACAAGACTTTCTTGAAGATTGAACTTGAGAGGATTTTTTTAAAGGTTTTTGTAACTCATGCATAAAAAGTGCTACTTTTCGTGCCTGATGAGTGGCGAAAGTGGCGCTTTGCAGCCAGGTGTACTGTAAACCGGCGCATGCGCACATCGGACCGATGTTACTTCACGCACGCTCAAGCGTGCGCAAAGTGCATCACATGCGCAATAAGGGTCGAATTTTAAGCCATTGGTTTCAACTTGAGATCGAACTTAAAATCAAACTTGATTTGGTGCTCAAGTTTAATCTTAAGGTTGAACTTCAGTTCGAATTTAAGATCAAAGTCAAGCCCGAACTTAAGATCAAACTTAAGCCCGAACTTAAGATCAAACTTAAATCTGAACTGAAGATCAAACTCAAGTCCGAACTTGAGGTCAAACTTAAGTACGCAATGAAGTTTGGGCCAAACTTCGATCTTAAGTTCGATCTCAAGAGTGATCTTAAGTTCAAACTAATGTCTTAAAATTCGACCCCAAGTCTTCCTGTACAGCGCCCAAATCAGCAGGCACGGAGTAGCAGCAATTGTCCCGCATTCCTTGCAAACAAATATCAAACAAATATGCGACACTAGTGCGGAAAATATACGCCCACTCTCAAGTGCGTATAAAGTTCGCTTTACCGCACTTGTGTCGCAAATTACTATTCCGAATGTACTATAATTTTATTTTTGTATTTATTGTTTATAAAGCTGGCTTTGAATCAACATGGTTCGTTTTTCAATCCACCTGCTTCTCACTTTTTAATTAAAAACAAAAACTTTGCAGTAACCAAATTTCCAATTTTATAAGAAAAGAAAAGCGTACGCTTCACCGACTAATACCCGTGTCCAAAATGAGATGGATACTCGACGTAGAAAAAATGATTACCGACGGCGTTCATTAGAAATGAGTTTCCATAAAACTTTTTTTTTCAATCTTCTTTTTTTTCTCCCGACCAACGATATACTTCATGAGCAAGATGGGCTCGTGCTAATGAAACCCGAGGTCCTCGCCGTACACACGCGCGAGTTCCCGCTGACGTTGTCGACGGGAACAGCGAGCCGCGGGGCCAGCGTGTAAATATTGGTCGTTCATGTATCGCAAAAGAGAGCGAGCGAACGACCGTCCTACGTGTACAACCTTCGATTTTCTACCTGTCACGAGCCCTCTCTGCTCCCCGGAGAGCTCTTTTAAATCACTTCAAAGTTAACGGAGCCATTAAAATGGAAAACTCTAATAAATCCGCAACGAAAAAAAAAATAAATAAATAAACCCAAAACCAATTTAAGAATCAGCGCAGTCGACTGTCGCGTTACGTAACGGGATTTGTGCGAAAAATTGCCATTTTTTTATTTTAGAAATGAAAAATTCTCAAACGAAAAAAAAAAAAATACACACACACACAAATCTGCAAATATACGCAATATCCTCTCGCGTTTCATACAGCCCTCTATTTTCTACCTGTCACGAGCCGCCCCACCAGAGACCCTTTTTTTAAATAACTTCAAAGTTGACGGGGCTATTAAAATGAAAAATTCAGACAAATTCTTCCCCGGAAAAAACCAAGCTGCGAATCTGCGCAATCACCTGTCGCGTTTCGTCCCTCGATTTGTGTAGAAAATTGCCATTATTATTTTTTGAAGTGAAAAATTCTGCTAAATTCTCCAGCTCAAAAAGGAAAAAAGAACCCGCAAATCTGCGAATCCGCGCAATCTCCTCAAGCCTTTCGTCTTAGTTAGTTAGGACAATTGCAATTATTTTCAATTTTTCTTTTCCATCTCCTGAAACACGTTGTTTTTACTCTGCCCTGTTTCATGCGTCGTTTCGCCACCATTGTTGCTGAAACCGGCTGGCTTAATCGCTCGGAGAACGTCCGACGACTGACTGTGGCTTATTGCTTTCTGGTAACCGGAATACGAGAATGGGAGAGCGCGTCTATTCAATGGACCGTCGCTATGAGCTCACTTTGTCGTTGCTTCGTCGTCGATTACCTCCGGGAATCTATATGTCTACTGCGCTGCTTCAACAATGTCCCACAAGTATCAAACCTGGTAACGCTCTGTGCCGGTTCTGCCGCTGGATAATGGAAGCCTTCACGTCAAACGCAACGTCGATGAGCAGTCTGACAGCCGAGACTCTGAGCTCTCAGCATCCCGGCTCAACCTTCTCATCCAGAAGTCTCTGCTATGTACACGTCTGTTTATTACTTCCTTGGCATCTTCCTTCCCCCTCGGCGAACAAGCCATTCGCGCGAATACACCTGCGATCAATCGCCTCTTTCACTGCAGACCTGCAATCACAATAAATAAGTAATTAATAAATCGTCAATATATAATCGATACATAATCAATAAACAATCAATAAATAATCAATCAATCCCCAATAAATAATCAATAAATCGTCAATAAATAATCAATAAACAAGCGACAAATTGTCAATAAATAATCAATAAATAAGCGATAAATTGTCAGTTAATAATCAATAAATAAGCGATAAATTGTCAGTTAATAATCAATAAATAATCGATATATGTTTACAGTTGACTGGTGGTGATTATTTGTGGATTTCTGTAGGATTAACGAAAAGTTAGACGATCAATGAAAGTCCACCGAAAGTTTTATATGTCCTCTGGTAATCTTTCTTCTTTTTTTTGCCTAAAAATATAGAAGTCCATGTCAAAGAACTTCTTTCACTCCGGAAAATCCGTCCTCGTGAATACACGAGGGCTTTCTGTTTCTAAGAATATCATCGGCGTTGCGGAGTGACGTACATGGTCGGACCAGTAATCTCGGACTCGAGGCTCGAATCAACGGGCTATTCAAGCGGCAAGGAGGCAAAGACTCGATTTTTCCTGACGTTACCGAATATACATATATATCCGCTATTTTCAATCAATGACCGTACCCTCTTTTGATTTCGATCCCATTCTCATTCGCAGCACTGAATGTGGAGGAAATCACACGGAGTGCGTCAAAGGAATCGCCTTTGCATTGAGAAACTCGATCTGTCGTCGATGCCGAAATAAAAGACGCGGAGAGACATCGAGTGTGCAATATAATTAATAACGCTCGACATCCTTTCGCGTTGTTACAGCACTGCGGCAAACGATCCTTACGACGGTTCAAAATTTCTTTGAAATAAAATATGGAAAAAACAAAATTATTTTAAAAAATGTATATTCAAACAAGTGCCTTCATCCAGTTTCGAAAGGACCCAATTATGGACCCTATGGGCGTTATTTTCGGCCTTCCCATTTTAATCGACCTCTCCGTGTCCCAAAATAAAAAATGTGTTAACATTTTTCGGAATTCCATTTTGCCTCGGTTTCTCCTACACGTGAACTTATCAAGGAAATCGATCATTGATTATGCGACCGAAAGGTACATGACAGGCTCATCAGACTGCGTATATCGTCTTCGTTAATGTAATAGACATTTGCTAATCAAAGCCGGACGACATCGTGGGCCGTTCGGCTCCTGGCCACCTTCTATGCTAACCAAATTGGAAATTCAATCGAATTATCACAGCATCTCGCCACGCAATGGATCTTGTGTAACCAAGGTGAAAAAAAATATATATATACTATTTTTTTCAAATTTATATTCAAATTCTTTCACGCCGATTCGAAAGATACGCAATCCCGCATGGCGCGGAAATATTCTTGTAAGATTTTAAAAATATTTTTTTGAAATTAAAAAAAAAAAAACTTTACCAATATTTTTAAATATTTCTTAAATATTTGTAAAACATTGTGAAAATATTTTTTTGTCCCCTCATAAATTTTACATTGAAATGTTTCGCAAAAATGTTTTTAAAGCATTTGTATGTTGACAACATGCCAATATCTATCAAATATTTTACCAACATTTAAAAATGGTTGTAATGTTTTAAGCACGCGAAAAGTTCAGTGCACACATACTAATATTCGGTTTGAAAATATTTTTTTTCACCGTTTCGGCAATATTTCAGATGTATTGAAAGATGAAATATATTTCTGAACTACTTAACAAGTGTTACAATGGAATATTTTGACAGAATACTTCAAAATATTATTTCCGTATATTTCAGGAATATTTCGCAATATTTGAAAGATTGAAAGTATTTATAAATTGTTTTCAAAATATTTCGTGCTATATGGGATTATGATCGGTATGCGCGTTATGTTCCAGAGTTGGCCAAAGTACCGAAAAGTACTTAAAATATTAAGTACCGCAAGTACTTTAAGTACAAAGTACTTCATCTTCTTTATCGGAAGAAGCTTATTATTTTCTTTATCAAATCAAACGGCCCTATTCAGTGCCAACATTTTTGTATGCGCATTATTTTTCGGTGCTCCATTTTGCCCCGGTTTTTCCTCCACACGAAGTTACCAACAAAATTGATAGTAGATTATGCGACCGAAACGTCTATGACACCTGTAATCTATGTACGGGATTGCCAGACCTCGCGGTAATCCGTGTACAGGATTACGAGACTACGTATATCGTTTCCGTCGATGTAATAGCTGTTCGCTAATCAAAGCGGGACGATATCATGGTCCGTTCGGCCGCTGGCTAGCGTGAATGCAATCCAATTGGAAAATTCAAATTGGAAGTTCGATCGTAACTCGATGGATTTTGCGTGGCCAAAGTGAGCAAAGAACAAAAAAATGCAACAATTTCTTTAATTTATATTGAAACGAAGTTCTCCACCCCGATTCGAAAAGTATTCACAATCAAGCCCGGTATGCGCATTATATATATATAGTTCAGCCCTCCCATTGTACTCGATTTCTCAGTTGTCTAAAAAAGAAAAAAATTTAGTAACATTTTTCGGTAGCCCATTTTGCCCCGGCAACTCCTACACACGAAGTTATCAAGAAAATCGATAATTGTGCGACCGAAACGTCTGTGACGCCAACTCCATCAATGTTCACATAATACGTGTACAGGATGACCAAGCTGCGCATATTGTCTTCGTCGATGTAATAGACATTCGGTAATCAAAGCTGAACTATAGCATGGTCCATTCGACCCCTGGCCACGTTCTATACAATCCAAATTGGAAACTCGACCGTATTGTTGCCACGCAATGGATCTTACTTGGCCGAAGTGAGCCAAAAAAAATCAACAATTCTTTTAAGTTACATTCAAATAAATTTCTTCAGCTCGATTCGAAAGGTACCCAATTATGCCCGATATGCGCTATATATTCAGCCTTCCCATTTTACTAAAAAATATATATTTCGCGACATTTTTCGGTAATATATTATGCGAACGAAACGTCTGTGACGTCTCGCCACACTGTAAAAAAAATGCCTACGAAATTTAATGTTCTGAACGTGGAAGCTTTCATGCATAAACTGCTCTGTTAAATTTGATGTCCAATTGTGATGAACGATTAATGTAGGATCTATTAAAAAATGTGAAAATAATTTACTTTTAATAATTTAGTATTCATTTTCCTATAAAAGTACTTTAATTCCAATAATTTACTTTAATTTCGCTCTAAACGTCCATTAATTTTTCATGACGATTGTACATTAAATTTACAATTTTTTTCAACAGCGCATCTTCCACATACCAAGTGCTCAGGATTACTCTTCGCCGATATAATAGACATTCCCTAATCAAACCCGGACGTTATCATGATCAGTTCGTCCACCGGTCATCGTCTGTGCAATCCAAATTGGAAGTTCGATCCTATTGTTGCAGCATGTCGCCACGCAATGGATCTTGCGTGGCCGAAGTGAGCTCCGTGAGGAGTCTCTCGTCGGACGACGTTTCGGGGACGAAATCCAGCAGGCAAAAATCGTGCTGGGCCCGAGCGACCGATCCGGCTCATCGACGCGGCCGAAGGATTCAACTTCTCCAGATGCTCGTTCTACCGTTCATACCGATTCTCGCTCTCATCGTCCAGACGGCCAACACCCTTCACGACATACTGATCTACCGTCAGGAGGTCTCGGAAATTGAGACTCAGGTAATAAGAATTTACAATCGGCCGCGTAAGCGCGAAATCAATCGAGCTAATGCCAATACCAACAGAGAAACCGATAGCGATAGTCCATTTGGTCGATTAACTCGTACATAATCCAAGAGTTCGTTCAAATCGATTCTTTCCCACTTTTTTTTCCTATCTTTTTTTTCCTATCTTTTTTTCTTCCGTTTCTTTTTTTCCTATCTGGTTCGACACGGTATGCGTAGACGATGCCGGCAGTGGCGATGTGTTAGCCACCCCGCGGGGCGACGAAGCGATCTCGTCAGGACGGAAAGTTTTCCTGGCCAAGGGAAAAATGCGTCGAGGGAGAGTGCACGGTGTATTGAGTGGGCGGCGGAGACCACTCACTGCTCTACGACCGGCAGAAAACTGGGTTCGATCGTCATCGACTTTACACTATTTACCCCGTGTTCTCTGACACAGTTTCGCCGGGTTTCACGTTTCGTCGATGGGAAACCAAGAGAAGAGCTCGGGCAAGAAAAATTCTCGAATTAATAGAAGAGGAAATCGAAACTTTTCATTTGGGTTCGACCAGAAGGAAAATGAATTACGTGATAAATAAGTATTACGTTTTGCGGGAGAATGGGCGAATAACGTCCGCTGAATGAAGAATGCCAACCTGCTTCTATGGTTCATCGATTTCAGTTTAAAAAAACGTATTTTTCATTTTAATTTGATCACTTTACAGCTAATACTTCTGCTGGTCGTTATACGAAAATAGGTTTTTCGAGAAAATTTGACGATTTTTCCTTGAAATTTCACTTTGCAGCTGAGACTTTAAGGTTCGCCCTTAAGTGGCTCCGGATATGCCCTTTCGTGTACGAAAATTCTCGAATTAACAAAAAACGCGAGCAGCATTTTTAATTGACTTTCGACCAACCGGGAATAAATTCCGAGAAATATAAGAGAGTAACGTACATTGTTTTACGTTTTAAGGGAGAGAATGGACGAATATCACCTGCCAAATAAAGGCTGCCAGCCTGATTTTAAGGTTCATCGATTTAATTCAAAAACAAATTTTCCTTTATCGTTAATAACAATTCATTACCGATCACTCTATAGCTTGAATTGCTAGTATTTTTGCCGGTCGACGAACCAAAGTATTTTTATCAAAAAATTTGACGATTTTCCCTTGAAACTTCACTTTGCAGCTGAGACATTAGGGATCTCCCTTGGATGACCGGCATTCGCCCACTCTTCCTTAAATGGCTCCGGATGCGCCCTTGCGCTTTTCACACAGTCGATATATCGAAGAGCCGGGCACTCAGGCACTCGGGAATTCTAGTGCCGTCAAGAGCGTTTATGGATGGCTCTGGTAGTTCCCCGGGCACTTGGACTATCGCGTTCACGGCTTCTCTTGGCTCACAATTAAGCTCGATTTCCCACTTCTCGTGGACGAGAAGTGGCTCTCGTGCCCGCGTTCCAGACGGCTCGGAGACGCGCGATGAGAATTCGAATTGAAACGAATTTAAGGATTGTAACTTATCGAGCGCAATAAATTGTTCCGCAGGTGACTCTCGCGACGGATCTTGGCAAAGTCGTCGAGAGGATGCAGCTCGAGAGATCCGAGGTCGCTTTCTTCATCTACACGAACGGTAACACCTTGAGGTATTTACTTGATAGTTTCAATTGAACTAAATTGCGTTTCTTAGCGGAGGCGCGAGCGCGCGCTCCCGCGTTCGGGATCTGCGATTCGAAGGCCACGCTGAATATATCCGTTGAGACTGCGCAATATCCGTGACTACGTGCCGGAGATACACAGCATCCGTTTACGTGACTAATTCCTGCGAGACGAAACACCGGCGCGATTATCCTCGATGAACTTCAACCGGTTCCAATCTGTAAACAAAAAATCTACTATTAGATATTGCTTCAATCTCATCCATTACTTTGTTTATTTATTTATTTTTTTTTTACTTGACTGAACGAAAAATGGTCTTCTAAGAAAAAAATTATTTTGGGACGTGTAATTTGTACAATATACAGCGCATCTTTGTAGCGCTCAAATCGTGGCGTTGCGCCTTCGCTGCAATTAAAAAATACATATATATATATATTAATTTTTTGCAAAGTAACGTAACGATGAAGACAAAAATTGGGAAGAGAAAAAAATTGGAATGAATTTATCCACGCTGAATATATCCGTCGAAACTGCGCAATATCTGCGACTACGTGCACGGCATCCGTTTACGCGATTAATTCGTGCGGGATGAAAGACCGGTGCGATTATCCTTGATGAACTTGGAGCGGTTTCAATCTGTAAACAAAAAATTTACCATCGCATTATTTCAATCCCATCGAGCACTTTCTTTTTTTTACTCGATTAAAAAAAAATTGAGATAAATGAAAATTATTGTCGATCGTGCAAGTTCTACAATATTTATCGTGTCTCTGTCGTGCCTTTATATATATGTTGCCGACATGCTGGCGGTTCGACTTCACTGCAATGAAATCGAAAGATATTAATTTTTTCAGCAAAGTAACTCAATGACGAAGACAAATTTTTTTTAACAGTCTCGTGCCTGGGAAGAGATAAAAATTGTATCGAATTTATCGTTAAAGGTCCAATTTGACGCAGCGTTACGCCGTAACGGATCAAACACTGCGGAACATGACAACGTGGCCACTGGCGTCGGTGCCGAAGGACGAATTCAAAACGCAAACTTACGACGTCGTTAACAAGGAAGCCTTTCAGGCTCGTCTCGACGACTTCAGGTAATGATCTCGTGATCTTAGTGACGAATTTTATCCTAGCGATTAAGCCCCACAGGCGTATCGGGGACGAGGCAAAGGAGTCAAATTATCGGAAAATTGCATCTCGACGCGGAGGGAGGTAGTCAATTTTATTCATTGGTTTCCAGTCAGCTGGAGAGACGGAAAGCCGATGGATACGCTATCAAACCGTATCGGTACCGCCACAAACCAGAGGGGAATTCGTTATCGGATACAACCTACCCCGATGCTTGAACTAAAAAGTAGAATGCGCTATCCTTGAAATATGTTTTTCTCATGTAATTTTCTTTTTTTTTTTTTTTATTCTACTTGCAGTATATCCTGCGCGACAATGACTTGTGAATGGTAAACACAAAAAATAATATTGTTTTCGTGCCGGGAATTATTTAAATAAAAAGAAATCTTCTCCGAAATGCCTAAATGCCTGTTTGAACTTTTCGCAATTACGTCCCGGTCATTTTACGACAATATCGCGTCAGAAAAATATGATATCGTTTCTAAGATTCCTCTATGCATTTTTTCGCAATTACGTCCTACTAATTTTACGACAATATCGTGCCGCACTCGCCTTGGGCTCGGCTGGCATTTTTATACTCGTTAACTCCCTTTCTCCGCCTTTGCCATACAAATAACTATTTTCTTGTCTAATTAAATTTTTTTTTTATCCTTATTCTACCCGGATTAAATTCTGTGCGACTTCGAGAATGATTTGCGAATGGTAAACACGAAAAATAATATTGTTTTCGTGCCAGACATTTTTTTAGATAAAAATAAATATTCTGCGTAATTCTGAGATTTCTGTTTGAACTTTTCGCAATTGTGTCCTACTAATTTTACGACAATATCGTGCCGC